>CALYDE020000790.1:0-24389 GCA_944472155.2 Trichobilharzia szidati
TAAGATCATCTGCAAAGATGAATGGTTTGCCATGTGAGAAACAGCTGCACATGTCGTTGACATATAGAGTGAATAGGAGGGGGCCTAAGACGCTACCTTGAACTACTCCAGAAGTGACTGGACTGGGTTTAGAGTTTACAGAACCCAGTCTAACTACTTGGGACCTATTGTTAAGGAATGATTCAATCCATCCTGATTATGGGTTACTTATTCCTAAGGAGTTTAGCTTATTTATTAGAAGCAGGTGGTCAACGCGGTCAAAGGCTTTGGAGATGTCGAAGTAGATGACAAGTACTAGTTGTTGTTTGTCGCGGCTGCTAGTTATGTAGTTAAAGAAGTCAACGTGACATGTCATGCATGATCTGGATTTTAGGAATCCATGTTGGTTTGGACTTAGAATATTGCAGCTGAGCATATGTTTGAGGATATCATCTTTAACTATTCGTTCAATGATTCTAGATACTATGGGTGTAATATTGATTGGCCTATAGTTGTTGACTTCAGTTTTTGATCCGGATTTGTGTTTAGGTACTATAAATGTCGTTTTCCATTTATCTGGATAGGTTTGGCTTTCTAGGGACATTGTAAAAATCTTAAGTAATAAAATGGAAATGTCAGAACCACCGTGTTTATAAAGATACGATGGTATACCGTCAAAACCGGCACTACTAGAGCTTTTAAGAGTATTAACGGCTTGGTTAATATTAGAGTAAGTGAAATGAACTGTAGTGATTTGTTTCAGCTTTGAAGATGAAGGGAGTTCTATTTTAGATTGTAAACCGAGAAGTGGACTTGTAGACTTAAGGTAGTTAGCTGCAAACGTCTCATTAAACAGTTCACACATGTCTGCATGTTTGCTGTATAGTTTGCCCTTGTTTATAAGGAGAGAAATTTTATGGCTTTGGCGATTCATTCGTTTCTTTAGTATTTCTGTGAGAGCACCTACTCTGGTGGTGCTGGCTAGTGCCGTGCATTCTTCATTTCTCATACGCAAGTTATGAGCTTGAGAGATGGAGCTAAGAGTACTAAGTATTGACCCTAGTGTACTAAAGTCGTGTCGCCTGAAGTAATTGTTGACAGTCTTTTCAGTTTCCTACGATCCTTTGGCTTTATGAATGTCTTTCTATGTGGGGAAAACTTAAGTGTTTGAAATGGGATGACAGCATCTAAGCATGTGTTGGAGTTATGGTAGAAGATGCTCAGAGCTCGCGAGAGGTTATCGGTATAGAAGTACTCACTCCATTCTGAGGATCTTAACATTGATTTCACTAGAGTCCAGTCTGCCTTGCTTTAGTTCCTGTAAGTTATTTGTTGTGAAGTAGGGGTATGGGCTGCATTGCTACTTGACGGAAGTGGCAGTGCACACAGCACTGTTTTGTGGTCACTCCCTGGAAACTCAGAACCTATTAGGGTAGAAAGGGGACTTTTATTGTGGCAGAAGATTAAGTCTAGTACGTTATTACCTCTTGTAGGGGTAGTGACATTTTGTTTCCAGCCAAGTATATCCAGTGTGCCTAAGAACTTATCAAATTTAGTTGGGCCTGTGGGTATTTCCCAGTTGATTTCTGGTAAGTTAAAGTCTCCACATAGGATCTTATGACCGTAGTGTAGGGAGGATAATTGTTCCAGAGTATTAATAAGTTGGGTCTCGTAATTACCAAAGGTACCAGGTGCTCTGTAGGTGCATCCAATTAATACTATTGCGTTATTCAAGTGTAAGTTAACCCATAAAGTCTCAGGCATGTTAAGTGTACTACTTTCTAGCCGTGATACAGTAAGTGCATTCAGAAAGTACATAAATAAATAAATAAATTTATTCTCATAGTACAGTACATGAGGGACGCCAGTTTACAGGCATCATCAAATTGTTACAGAAATAGAACCATATAATTCAATCACAATTTACAGGCAGTAGCAAGATATGCTTTACATGTGCGCTGGAGATTATACATACACTTGATAAATGTTAATCCCAGTAGTATAAAACAGCCTTTTCACTTATATACAATCATTTCTGTGCAAAGTTGGAAAAATCTGCTAGATTGTCAGTGAGTGCGACACAACAGGAAATACAGGAGTATTGTCTTCGCATTAACAAAAAAACCAGGTCTTTGGTGGATGGATTGTAAGTGCCTGGGAAAAAAATAAAGCTTGAAGCAGATATTCATACATAACTTTGTTGTGTGCAGAGTCCTCGAATTATAGTTCATTGATGTGTTATTTTGAAATCAGTGAAATGTTTATCTCATTTGATCTGCAATGTCATTATTGGGAGTAAATACATAAGCTTCAGACGCATTAATTAATGGATTTCTACTGCTTGTGGGTATTTTCTTAGCGTGAGGAAGGTTTATGAAATTCAGCTGTTCCGACAGGAGTTGAGAATATTAACTGCTCAGCAACATTATGGATATAAGTTCATCACATTATCTAAGGAAAGGTGGGTTGCAGTTGGTGGGGGATATATGGTGCCCAACGAGCGTTCATCTGTCCATGTGATGTTGTGGTGAGTTATACCTTTTTCATGTTGTCGA
The DNA here is from genome assembly GCA_944472155.2 of Trichobilharzia szidati. Classification (NCBI taxonomy): domain Eukaryota; kingdom Metazoa; phylum Platyhelminthes; class Trematoda; order Strigeidida; family Schistosomatidae; genus Trichobilharzia; species Trichobilharzia szidati. The sequence continues at coordinate 2,535 of CALYDE020000790.1, forward strand.
TTTATGTCCATTTTATTCCACCTATTGTGTTGGGTAGTAGTTTTATAAACGAGATTTCTTGTCTGTTTGAGGATACGTATGTTTACCGTTAATAATAATAATAATGTATTTCATATAAATTTACAAATTTACATGAAAATGCATGCCATTTTTACAGGCACGATCAAGTATGATATAATATCAAATCGTAGATTGTCTACAAGTTAATCGTATTTCAACTGTTAAATATTCGATACATATAATACACTCATTTTCTGAATTAGGCCGTATAGTTATTGAATTGTACAGTTGTCCTCCAGGTTGAGCGGGAAAATCGACTTCGTTCCGTTTTCATCCCGCGGTTGTAGGCATACGATAACCAGCCAATATTGAGGTAAGTACACCTTTTACAAGGGATTGGAATCTGTTTTAGAAAAATTAAAGTCCTGAGGTGAATCATTAAATTGTAATGAAATAGGTAAGTGCAAGTATCATTAAAAAATGCATTAATAAAGGAAACACCCTAGGGTAACAACATTCATTTGCAATGTATAATGCTACAGATATATCACAAACTATCATTATATCCACTTTTGGTTTTAATACAATTATCCTCATGCCAGTTGTTTTTATTTTATACCTTTTTGTGCATTTAGTGCACAACCGTACCCTTCAGAGAGTAGGAGTATAATAAGTAATGAAGAGCTATAAGATGTTAAGTTTAATGGAGTAAAATGAGGATCAAGTAAAGACGTTGTCAGAAAATAAATGAGATAAGACATTGTGGAGTGGTATGAAAAGATCTGACGATAGACAGCAAGTTAATTTATAAGATGCCCCATAAATCTGAGCAGATCCCACATGGTCGCATCTCAACAATAGGCTGGGTGAATGGTATATATTTAAAGGTAGAAGCATGATCTGTCAAGGCGTTCATTGTTATCTTTTTCAAGATAAAGATTTAAGCCCTCATAAAAATCAGAAATATCTCGAGCCTTCAAATTTTTTATCTAGAATTATAAATATAGGCAAAAAACAACAGGTGTAGTATTTAAGCTTATACATTAAATGGACCTATAATTTCGGAGGCTCTCAGATAGGAACTAGAACTACTATCGTTTGCAAACTCTTGTAGTTTGTCATTAATCACCTTTTTGAAGGAGGCCAATGTTCTTGCTTGACGCATTTCCATTGGCAGTTTATTCCATATCTGTGCATACCTAATCAAGTAAAACTTTAGCGTGGTGGCTGTTTTACATTGTTCGATAGCTACTGTACCCTTAGTGTGTCTTAGTTTGTAGCCATTGTCATCTGAAAGACGAGTGCCATTAGTAGAGGTAAAAACTAAGTGGTTTAGAAGCTAATAGTAAAGTATCAAGTTTAGTCTCAGGCGTCTTAGCCATAGTGTTTCTAGTCCTAGGGTATCACATCTAGTGAAGTAGTTCGTACCATTTTCAGTTCCGAGTAACTTTAACGTGAAGTACCTCTGCACTCCATCGACTTTCAATTTGTCCTCTATGCGTATACTACTATACATGAATGAACAGTAATCAAATAAAGGACGCACACAAACCTTGTACAACAGAATTCTAGACTCATTTCTGTAGAAGTTCCTGAGTAGAAAGCCGATAAGTCTGCGTGACTTTGACACTTGTTTGGAGACATGTTCAGAAAATGATAAATTATGTGAATATTTTAGCCCTAGGTCCAGTACAGATTCCAGTCGTTGAAGTGCATGGCCTTGAATTGTCAGGTCAAGTTCTAAGTTGTTGCAACCTATGCAGAGCCAGCCACATTTTTCGACATTAAATTGGAGTTGCCAGGTGTCACACCATCTATCCATTTTTTCTAATTCTTGCTGTATGGCGTTTACTGTTATTCCAAGATCTGTGTTCTTGCATTTATACGTCACTTTTAAGTCATCTGCATACAGTATTGGTTTACCTAAACTAAAGCATTCACAGATACTGTTTATATATATTATGAATAAGAGTGGGCCTAATACACTTCCCTGGATTACACCACTACTTACTGGTTTAGGCCTTGAGATTATCGAGCCAACTTTCGTTGTCTGACTTCGGCCACACAGAAATGATTTTATCCAGCTCAGGAGAGGATCACATATCCCTAGTGAGCATAACCTGCTGACTAGCAGATTATGGGGAACTCTGCCGAAGGCTTTTGTTATATCGAGATATAGCACAATTACTAGTTCTCTTTTGTCCCTACTTCGTGTAACTTCATTGAAAAAGTCTGTGTGACAGGTCACACATGATCTCTTTTTAAGAAATCCGTGTTGTGATGGATTAATAAGTTCATGTTCTAGTAAGTTGTCTGACACTTGGTCTTTAACCACTTTTTCCATTATTCGGGATATTACCGGTGTTATATTGATAGGTCGATAGTTGCATACACTGGTTTTGGCCCCTGTTTTGTGCTTAGGTAATATGTATGTGGTTTTCCACACTTCAGGATGGGTTCCAGTTTCCAACGAGAGAGTAAATATTCTAAGTAACAAGACTACCATTTCCGTGCTACCATTTTTGTACATGACAGATGGTATGTCATCTGTTCCAGTACTACCACTAGACTTCAAAGTCTTAATCGCTGAGTCTATATTTTGTATATTAAAGTCTATTTCGCCTAATTTGTGGTTACTTTTGCAGGTCATTTGGAAATTTTGGGTCGGGTGCACTCTGGCGTCATTGCAAAACCACTCATTGAGGAGTTCACTTATAACCTGGGTATCATTGCATACTATCCCCTTATGTTCCAAGCTGCTTACAGTATTGTCTTTACTGCTTTTTAGACGTTTCTGCAATATCCTACAAAGTTCCTGAGTTTTGGAGTTGCCCACAAGCGCTTTATTTTCTTCAAGTTGTGACCTCATTTTGTGTTTCTCTTCAAGCCGTTTAAGAGTTTCATGAGACAACCCCCTCCATTACCGCCTTCCCTGTCACACCGAAAGTGTATATAGTTATCTAAGCTTATCTCTTCATCCAGTATGTTAGAATTACACCAAGATTCAGTCATGACAATTATAGGGGGTTTGTACATCACTGTGAGTGCTCTAAGCATTGGCAGTTTATTCAGAACAGACCTAGCATTTATGAGGATCACGTAAAGATGAGATTTGAAGTAGCATTTGAAGTATTTTAGTTCGTTAATCAGCCCCAAATATGTTTCAGCACCCAGTAGTACTGTTTGGCATGACGACCCCATGTTAAGAGGAGTTTCGACATCACGCTCATCTATGTCTATCGGGTTGGTGTGTGCTGTTTTCAGTGAAGAATTAGGCGTTGGAGTACTGGATTTGCTATAGGCTAAGGCATTTTTATTTTTATTATTATATCTAATAATTATGTCGTAAATGTGGATAAATTCCTCCGATTAATTTTGCTTTAATTTTTAATTTTATACACATTTTGAGTAAATCAGATGCAATATTGTGACAAATACTGAGAATACCATTCTGTATTATAAGTACTGTTTTTGGAATAAAGTAAATTATTATTATTATTACAACAACTATAGGGGCAGCCCAGGGCGAGTACGTTACTGGTTTGATGACACCCAATGCTTCCAGTCTGTCGAGTTCACTCTCAACCAATGTGACAGCAGCATACGGAACTGGACGTCTTGGACGGAAAACTGGCTTCGCGTTTGGCTTTGGAGACAAAATAACCTGGGTAAATTTGCAGCAACCAAGTTTGTCCTGGAAGACAGAAGCGTGATTTTGACGCAGGCGTTGCAAGAGAGACTGATCAGATACATGTCCGGGAACAACGTTATTTGTTGAGGACGAGACATTAGAGCATACTTAATTTAATGGTACACTGAAGATATGGAGCTTGTCTAACCAGTCAAGACCAAGCAAATTCAAATCATGGTAGTTTGTGACGAAAACATGCACCATTGAACTGATGCTCACCAAACTGAACCTGGCAATTTATCTCACCCACGAGTTTCAGTATATCTCCAGAGGCATTCTTAGCGGCATGCTCGGTCGGCAGAATCTGTGGGCACCAAAGTCTGCGCCACGTAGTTCTGGAAATTGAAGTGATATCTGATGCCGTATCCAACTGAAGACGAATAGATTTGTCGTTAATACGTAGTGTAATGTACTTACGTTTGCTGGCGAAATGGACTTTGGAAGTTGTGAAAATGGTCTGTACTCGAAGAGATTGTTTTGGCTTGAAACGACTACTTCTGTTCCTCACCCAAGAATTTTTCTGCGGTGAACGGTAACCCTCTTCATGTCCGAAACGGTGACAATTACGGCATTTATGTTTCTTGAAAGGACAGAGCTTGACAAAATGCCACGAACCACAGTGCCAGCACACTGAAGGAGGTTTAGCTGAATTCTGAGACTGACGTGCTGTGTGCTTAACGGTGATCGGAGGACTTTTCACTGTATTAATTGAACCAAATTCATACCACTGTCGTTTGCACTCCACCATAGCAGTATCGTGCTTCAAGTTGATTAAGCGTTGGCACCCTGCTGTCACCATTTGTAAAGTCATTTTCGGGTCTTGTTCCACAAGTGACAGAAGTCTAGTTCTTATGTCAGTATCTTCTGGGTTCTTCAACCCACAAATAAAAATCAAACACTTGAACTGATCTGATGTCATTTCGTGTGGTTTGAACCTTTCGCATTCCTTGTTTACTTTGCCAGCGAAAGTGACATAATCATCGGAAGGCATTTTTGTCAAATGAAAACAATGATACCGAATATTAAACATGGATGTCTGTTCACCAAAGATTTGTGACAAAACGGTGCCTGTTTCATCGAATGATAACTCGCGTGGGTTCTTAGACAGAATGAAGTTAACATATCTGTTGTGCTCAATAGTACCAAGTTTTCTTAGTAACAGTCGGACTTTGGCAGCATCATCAAACATGTAGCATTCAATACGGAAAACGTCTTCATAACGATTGAACCATGCATCAAATACGAGATTAGATTTTGGGTCGTAGTTGAACTCACTAATGGAATTTGAGAAGCTTTCATATTTGTCTGAATGAGATGTTGATGGAACTTGAATGGAGAGCTTCTGAGTGAGAGCTTCGATTAATTTTATTTGATCTGCTTCATTCTGAACTTGCTGCTGCTGCAAGATAGATTTCAGATAGTCCAGAGAGATAGACATTGTAATCGGGTTGTAATTAACACAGTCAAAAATGTTCTATGGCTGCGCTGAACAGAATAAAACCCGTCGTCGCTTGCTTGTTATAACTGCAATGAATTAAGGTAAACCCCATCGCCAATTTGTTATAACTGTAAGGAATTAAATGAGGACGTTGTCGCCTTGTTCTGTCTGCGCCTGACTAATATGCCTATCTGCTTGTGGTACCTTCCGATTCAGTGAACCACGCAAATATCAAAAGACAAAGGCTGGCCTGTGACTGTATATTGTAGTACAACAACTACGACAAAGAACTTATTTAGGAAAACAACACATGGTATTTATACATTTTTACAACAATACGGACAGCTAACAGCATTTGAAATAATTGATCGTGATAATCAATAACAAAGTGCGTGGGAAATGATGATATACCATTTATGCGAGGTTAACAGCCGTTGAAATAATTGATCAATAACAAAGTGCGTGGGGTCCTTTCACATTTGTGTTCACTGCTGCCCACTCAAGCGTATCAATACTCGGCATAGACTTCCTAGAAATTTATGACTGTTGGATAGTCGAAAGAAACTTTCAACAAGGAACGACGCCTCCTGGTATATGAATGGCAAGGCAGGCGAGCACCACCCATTAAACCTAGTCCAATCTCTTCACGTTCCAATCGGAAGGCTGCGGAAATTGGCAGAGGATTTCCCAACCTCGACGTCAACAAACCCTCAAACTTCTCAGGGTAGCCAAAACACTGTCAGCACTATGGAGACACATGCGTTGGTGGCATAGCGGTAGGATGCTCGCCGACCACGCAAGGGGTTCGACCAACAGCGGACACACTCGTTTACCTCCCTAAGTCAGGAATAAGTCTGGTAAATAGGGAAGGTTGGGCGATCGGCTCTTAGTTGGTTTGTTCCCAGCCAGAGTTTCTAGTTACTTGGTTTTTCCGGCCATTTGATCTTCAGTATGGAGCCAGCCAGAGAAGGTGGCAGCTGTTGATAAAAGTCTGCAACCTGTTGGAAATACTTTTCGTTACGCTCCAAGTTTCTCACTCGTATAGAAGGACGAATTTTACATTTTTGTTGAAAATCCGAATCTTGTCATTGTCGGCTAACTGCAGAAGATTTCCAAACTGCTTTCAGATTGACGAAAGCGTATCTTGCCTTTCCGATTCTGACTGGCTGGTTTTGACGTCTTCACCCGTTCCGACTGCCTGTAGTTGATGAGATGCTTCCTAGATCAGCGAAAGAGGTAACCTCTGTTTAATGTCACCGGCTGATGGTGATTGGTGCCGGTTATTGTCGCTTTTGGTGGTGGTTGGTTATCTTCATCACCTCCACCTTCTCTGTGTTCGCCTGTAGTCCTGTCTTCGCCGTCAGCCATTTCAGCCAGCCTCCGAGTTAGTGTGGCATAAGACATTTATCTGCGAAATCCAGATCTTCTGGATCGAGAGTGTTCCTGTCTTCTCACTCCCATTGCACAGTCAGATGCATAATCCAGTCCATCGCTAAACGAGAATCGTCGGTGATAATGGACAGCTTTTTTACTCCTATGTTGGTTTTGAACGCCTCGCTGAGTAATCCATTGTGGATTACCCAACACGTGCCGCTATCATATAGCCATCGAATGACGTTGATAAAGACTTAGACCCCTCACACTGTAGTTTTGGAGTAGTTTCTAAATTACTTCTCGGTCAACTTTGTCTGCCGAAGGCCTTTTCGAAAACGATGAATTTGAGGTAGAGGTTTAATTGCCATTCTATGCTTTGTTCAACGATGATGCGTAGATTTGTAATTTGATCAGCACATGATTCGCCGTTCCCGAATCTAGCTTGTTCCGGGCTGAGTTCCGTATCCAGTGTGTCTTTTATTCTCTCCAGGGTGATGCGACTTTGTACTTTGCTCGCAATGGACAGGAGTATGATTCCACTCTAGTTCTTGCACAGACCTAAGTTGCTCTTCCTTGACAGCTTGACAAAGCAGCCTTCTTCCGATCGACAAGTACCTTCTCTTCTTTCCAAACCCTTTGCAACAATGGCGTAAGAACTTCTGCGCAGTTTCTGGGTCTGTTTTCAGTGCTTTGGAGAATTCCGTGTAGTACTACTGCCTTCCTGGACTTCGGTGTCTTGATCGCATTCAAGATTTCCGCTTTTGTTCATGGGTTGGTGTCCACTGGCAGTTGTCTGAGTGCAGTTGGTGGTATTTCTGGGCGAGTTGCAGGTGGAGGTCGATCCAAGAGCCCTTTGAAGTGTTCAGCTCATTCTTTCATTTGTCTCTCCTCCTTGGTAATCAGGCTCCTCTGAACATCTGTTATTGGTTTCACCATATAAGTTGACCTCTTCCTAGATGGAGACCCGGCTATTGGATATAATGTTCTGTGGTCTGTTTTACCTGTGGCCTGTCTTTTCTGCTTCAGTTGCCAGTGTGTCATAGAATTGTCTTATGTCCTTCCGGGCACTCTTCCGTAATTCTTTATTCAGTGCAGCGTACATTGAAGATAGCTCCTTCTTCTGTTATGCATCTTTGCATTGAGTCATCTCCTCACCATCCTCTTCTCTTCTACTAGCTTCCAGGTATCCGTGGAGAGCCATTCCTTGTCGTGTCTCTTCTTCCTCCCTGGAACAGTTGTACAAGTTTCCTTGAAAATCACCTTAAGAGAGTTCCAATGCTCCCCCATGCAGGCTTCCTCGGTGATACCACGTAGTGTCTCTGACTTAGCTCTGATACTTTTAGTGAAGGTACCCCTCGTAGTTCTACCCCTCAGTTTGTGAATATTGATCTCGAATTGCGACCTGTCTCCATTTGTTGTGAAGGATTTCAGATTCACCTCGAAGGTTCCTCGAACAGATGATGGTGTGAGCCCACATCTGCTTCCCTTCTTGACTTTGTGTCCAGTAGGCTGAGTCTCTACTTCCTTGAACAGCGTTGAGATGAAACCTTTCTGGTTTGTTGTATGTCCATCAGGCGAAATCCATGTTGCTTTGTGTATATCCTTGTGTTTGCACACGTTCCTTCCGATCACCAGATCATTGAGGGCGCAGAAGTTTGCAAATAATTCTCAGTTCCCATTCATTTTTCCGAGGGCCTCTCGGCCAGTGATGAGTTCTCTCCCTGTATTATCTGCTCTCAATTCTGTTTGCATTCATTTGGCCCATGAGGATTTGGGTGTCACCATTTGAGACGTTGTACACTACTGTTTGTAGTTGTCTGTAAAAATCTTCCTTCTCCTCTTGTTCCGCGTTATTTGTAGCACTGAATAATTGTGACCTTCCTTCCTTTTGAGTTGAATCTTGCTGTCATGATTCTGGATGAAGCTGGTTACCACTGAATTAGGGCTTTGGCTGTCACTGGTAGCATCATCACAGCCACTCCCTCACTGTCTTTGTGGTTGTCTTCTGGGCAACCATACCAGAGTAGATTACTGACTCTCCAGTTGAAAATTTTGATAATCCACTTGTATTCCACCTGATCTCGCAGACACCCAGCACTTCCTTGTCATATCTTCACATTTGGTTGGCTGCCTGAGCAGCCTTCCCAGTCTCGTACATTGTACGGACATTCCACGTCCCCGTTCTTACTCTTGCTTTCATCGAGAAAAGTACGTCGGCTAACTGGCTTCCCGAAGGCCGGCTTTAACCAGTCCGCTGTGTGGTTTCGCCTCTCGGATTCTAGCGAAGAATAAGATTGCTATTTGAATTTTGTGTATTTTCAATGCATTATTTTCTCTTTCAAGTTTCTCTAGCAGCTTGATGGGTTTAGCGGTGTAGGACTGCTAGCTCCACGCCGAACCCTACCTCTTTACCCGGGCTTGGGACCGGCTAGAAAACTAGCAAGCTGGTTAACGAAGTGATTACGGGGCCCCAAGTGAGCGAACTGTTCCATACGGACACCAGGTACCACACATTTTAAACTTTGCTAGTAGCCTTCTAGGCTCCACAGTAATCACTAGGATGGACTGAGTTAGCGCCTATCACAGTGTTCCAGTGGCTGAGGAAGATAAACCTAAAACAGCCATTACCACTCAATTTGGATTATATGAGTCCGCGCGCACGCCTTTTGGCCACTGGAATGCTTCGCGAATCTCTCAAAGATTTATGGATGACTTTATGCGTGAACTACCACTTGCCAAATCGTACACAGACGACCTGTTCATCATCAGCCTGGATATAAGCACACATGCAGATCATATTCGGGCAGTATTAATCAAACCGGAAGACAATGGTATGACAATTAGTCAGAGTAAGTGCATTTTGGAGGCAGAAACAACAGAATTTCCGGGGCACGTCACCGGTGGTGCCACGATCGCACCAGTTCACAAACAGATAAAACACCATCAGGCAGTATTCTCTAGCCAGGCCCTCCTCACACTTCCGAAGTTTTCTAGGGTGGATCAGTTTCTATCGACGCCTTATGTCTAACCAAGCACAATACACGCAGCTTCTGACCGGTGCATCGGGGAAAGCCAAAAGACTTCCGTTTGTCGAAGGAGGCACTCGACGCGACTGAACATCTGAGAACGGCGTTAGCGAAAGCCACAACTCTGAAATATCTTGATGCGCATGCTCCTCCTTCATTAATGGTAGACTCACCGGATATGGCTGTGGGAAAATAGCTTGGCAGTGATGAATTCTTCTCTAAATGGTTTAATCCAGCAGATAGGAGGTGTTCTACAATCACTGAAGATAAAGTTACTTGGACATTATTTATAATCCACCAACTGGTCTCCTTTTCAAAAGGATGCGGCGATATTTATCCACAGTTATGAGCAAATACATAAATCCACAGTTCCCGTTTTCAACAGAGATCATCGAATGCAAACAAGTTGTATTCCGATTTTGAATATTCGTCCATATGTCGATCATGATGACAAATCCAAATCACTACCTATACAGCGTCAATAAATCTGGATATCTATGAAATGACGAAAACATGCTGATAGCTGCATCTCAGATCCCAATGACTCATTCGATGGCAAAACTCTGCTCCTGCATGCCTCTTTCGACATTTTTGTATGGATTGGTTCGCAGTTACTCAGGTTCCAGACCGAAAAGAATAAAAAATTCACCAGTTGCTGAATTACAATTACTTCTCTGCATGTTTAACTGGATACTAACTGCTGTGGTGAGCCTTTTGCAGTTTATATTGCTTAAAACATCGTTTACGGTAAACTGAGTAACGTTTTATAAGTCATTTTTATACTTTTGTGACTAGCCCACCATATCGACCGAATGTAACGCAACACTCAGTTGTTTCGCTCATGTTCAACATATTCAAATAATTATTGTGCCTAGGATTATGCCAGAGTGTACTTACGGTCAATATTTCATTATCTTCCCTTGTATATATATTTTGTGTTAGTGAAAATTTTAAACATTTTTACTTCATGTGTGCATTATTATGATATCGATGATGCCTGTCAACTGGAGTCCCTCAAGTGCATAAAGTGGGAATATATTATTGTGAGATGCATTTTATTGTTATATGAGGGAATTGACTTCAAGCTTTATTTATTTTCCCAAGTATATGTAATCCATCCAACGCATACTTGGGTTTTTTTGTTAATGCGAAGTCAATATCTCTATATTTGTTGGTGTTTTCCATTGAATCACCAGTTATCCGATTTTCCCCACAAACTAAAGATAAAATGACAACAACCGTGTTATCATGTAATTTAAATATGTAACTTAAATAATTCTTATCCATTCCTATACAACTTGTGTGTCCTATATTTGAATGATTAAATATGTACCTTATTATATTTACTAACTATACTTACTAATCGTATGTGTAATTTATCGAATTGATGATGCCTGTAAACTGGCGTCCCTCATGTAAAAATGAGAATATACTATTATTATTATTACTTTTCACAGATAGCTGCAAGCAATCTACCTAGCAGCTAAACACCTTCGCTATATGGTAAAGACCATTCCATTCAAAATCTACACGGATCACGACACCCTCACTAAAGCGCTCAAAGTCGAAACGGGTAAATACTCATCATACGAAACTCACCACCTTGGCATTATATCACAGCTTACTAGAGCACTTGCCACAAACCAAAAGGACAAAGAAGAGTTGAATAAGCGCACTGCAGATAATTTAATATGATGCTTGAACAATTACCATATCCTGGCCGACTAAGAAAATTAGATTTCTAGCTAGACAAAGTTTTCCGCAAATGTTCTGAAACTATGACATTTAAAAGGCTTGTCCTGCGTTGGTTAAGGCACTGATAGAATTTGTGTTGGGCGGAATGCCGTAGCACTTTTCAGAGGACGGAAAATACCACAACTTAGATGTGTTACGACTGCAAAACTGATGACGTAAATTACTATGTTAGATATTGCAAAGACTGAGGCAGCCTACTGGCTGTCGAAGCAGTCATGAAATTCTGCAGTACCCTTGCGCATTATTTCGTTGAAAATGGGAAGTTAGTGAGAACCTTTACCACTCTTCCAAGTTCTGTCTCACTTCAAAACTTCACTTTTAACATCCCTCACCAAGAGCATTCTGTGGAACCCCTAAGTCCTACCATGGTGATGCACTTACGCATTAAGCATTAGTGCGTTAGTAGCACAGTGGTTAGGACTCTCGCCGACCATGCACGTGGTCCGGGGTTCGATCATTTGCCGATGCCCACCTGTTATCTATGGTAGGCCTGTAAAATTTGGCCTACCGATATCATATGCTGAAAATTCCATACCTGTGCCAAAAATACTGTGTAATTTCAAGCTCTAATCAAAAATAAAAAAATAACCGCCTTATTAAGATATCGTTTAATTGATATTCAGCTCCAAAGTTTATCCTGGTGGCAATAATGCTGTCTTCCACTGATAAGATGTCAGATGAAAAGTGAATTCTTCGAAGAAATATCTTATTCCAAGAAAGCAAAAATTAGCCCACTTGCTTAATCTTGCTTCAAATTGCCTGAAGTCCAATTCTGAAGTGAAGAAATTATGAAGGCAAGCAGCTGTCGTATTGGTTATACTTGCATTACAGGAAATGGATGGAGGATAATATTTGTGAGGTAAAGGTTAGATTTTGAACTTTTCTACTAATCTCAGAGGTTTATTGCGATTATTTCAAGCCATCTTTCGTGCATACAGATTGGGTTACAAACATTCTTACCACGGATTCATTTTGATGTTTCATTTGTTAAATGGTGAAGTTACTCTGTGTAACTTTTCCCTCTACAGTTGGCAATTCGGAAGTGCCTCATTTCGAGGGGAAAACCTTGGAACTTTCTTCTAGAACAGTTAGTTCCAAGATATTCACCTGATTAGACTTCCTCTGCAAAACAGTTTCTGAGGAGCATTGCGGACACAAAAGTCTACAGTGTTTATTTCCAGGATCATGTAAAGGCTGATGGTCAATGTTAGGGTGGAAAGCAGTACTGAATGGAGTACTTCGGGGGACTGCGCTTGGCCCCTTGCTATTGCTATTATACAAAAATAAACTGCGGAAAATTCTTACTTCATGTTCCTTATTATTTGCAGACGATATCAAGAAATGGAAAAGTGTAAATATTAATGCTAATATGTTAGTATTACAAAACGATCTAGATAAATAAGCTTAATGAGCGCGATAATGCACCTAAGTCGGAGGTATTACACGTCATATTCCCTGGGGGACACAGAACCGCCAGATGTTAAGGGACGAAAGAACTTAGGAAAACAACGGCAAATTGTGATAGAGCTGCAGCTAAAACTTTACAAATGCTATGGGTACTTCGAAGGGCTTTCAAATGATAAGACAAAACTATGTTCCAAGTACTCTGTTAAACATTCGTCCCTAACGTTGCGATTACTCGACATCCGCAACGTAATTCAAAAGGCACTTGCGAAGGAATACGATAGTGTATTATTGCAGCAATCAACAATTCAAAAATCGAGCGAGTGCAAAAGTATCAATTGTTAACAGGCCTCATCTGGAATGCTGCATGCAGGCAGTGAGTCCACTCTTCAAGGAGGCGCAAATCTTGGAAAGAGCGCAGAAGGTAGGCACCGAATTAGTTAATGGTATCTCACACATCCCTTACGATAAGGGGACGGAGCATCTAAATCTTTTCCCGTTGTCACGCCGAAGGAGGAGAGGCGAATTAATCTGGCATACCGTATATTAAAGTGTGATTTAGGAGTTGACTTATCTAATCTCTTGTCTCCCTTCGGGATATGTTATTGAGGTCACCACAAGAAGGTGCTCAAACCGAGGACGAATAAAATAGTTGTGGAATATGGATTCTCCCACAGACTGGTCAACGACTGGAACTCGTAACTTGACTTTGTGGTAACAGCTCCGTCATTGAACGCTTTCAAAGAGAAACTAGAGATATGTACTGCAAAGATTAACGTAAACAACATTAGCTTATCCTTACTATCTGAAAAGAAATCGAATTTGTCATTTGGATGTTGGACCTATGAAGACAATATTTCAGGCGCTCTCTTTGAAGAAGTACGCTTCGTGCGAATGAGAAAATAAAAGATGAATGAACTCGAAAAACTCCTGAGTTAGTTACGATATTCCTGTTATAACCACTCCAATGTATAGGCAAAGCTACTAATCCTGTTTCTGATCAATATAATTCTGATACAGTGAATGAAATTGCTAAGTTAATAGATACTCAACCGAATGGTCCAGTTTTTACTCTACGTCTCCTTGCTCATAAGATTAAGTCTCCGCATGAAAGAGAAGCTTTAAGTTCATTGGCGGTAAGAATCCGTATATTTTTATTAGTTTCAGTTGTTGGAATCTCTGTCTAAACGGTGTAGTCCAACGTTTATTTCCGAACTTGGGAAATTCAAGTTCTTAAATGAATTGATCAAAGTCCTATCACCAAAGGTACAGTTAAAGTTTTAAAAAATGTATTTATTTAGTGCATTTGACATGTTTAAACCTGTCTGAAGTTCTTTGTTTCATAGCTATATTACAACAAATTGTTGGGCAAAGAATGGTTAAAATAGTTACAATTTTGGACAGATGGCAATACATTAAGTAAATCCTGGCTAAATAATGGTGAATAGTATAAAATATCGCCTTAATAATGGTTAAGATGGATAAGTAGTTTTTAAATAATGGAAAGTATCGGTTCGTTAATGGTAAAATATTGATTAAATAACGGTGAAAATGGTAAAAAAATATGTCATGTGACCGAAACTCGCCTACTCTTCTTCTTACTGTTGACCGGCCATGCTTATTATTCACCAATTTTTTTACCAGTTTTGTCCGATTTGAAATCTGTTCATACCTTATCTCTTGTATATTGTCTATGCATTTAACTTCCATTTGGCGAAATACGATTTTTCACATATTTCTTGTTAAGTTTAAAGGAGAAATCGTCCCTGTCACTCCCGTCTACGTGCTAATTGATTTCCAACTATGCTACAGTTAATATGACTTACTGATGATTCTTAGACATTGTCTGTGGTTAACCGAGGTCTTTATAGACACTCAAAGGGATTAAAGGGAATGGGAAAAGGCAGTTAACTACTTTTAGGATCTTCTTGACTTCCAGTCCGGTCTATGATAGGAAATTCGTCTGACTGGTGTATTCTAATAATTAGAACTACATTCTGCTGATTGATTGGGACGAATAGGTGTATATCATTCACAGCAACCAACAGTACTTGCTAACCAACCAGACAGAACAACTGTTTCGCTCGTCTGGGTCCGGGCTCATCAACAGTGTACCCAGTTTGACTGAGTTCAGAGAGTCAAACCAGTTGAGACCACCCAATTTCTGGCCAGCTACTTGGGCTAACTGCTAACACCTTAAATCATATTCACAACTTACAATTTACACAGTTCAGGGGAACTGGTGGCTGTTGTGGCTGTAAATTTTTTAAAATCGTCGTTAAAATTCTCAACATCATTACTAACCTTAACTAATCTATTGTAGCTTGCCACACTTATGTTTGTCTATTGCAGTCTCGTTACCCTTCTTGTTTTATACAAGTTTGCTAACTTGAGCTGGTGCACGTTTATTCATAAGTTAGTCAAAAGTTTTTGGTTCATTGGAGAAATATAGATGTTCCAGCTTTTTTTCCCCTCAATTTCTTGCGATAAGTGCATCGTCTTAACGTGACTTGTTGTACAACATGATATTGTCGTGCATTTTATCTCATGTATTTGAAAATTACCCAAAGATAGTATTAGTTATTTTATGCCTAATTGACTGAGTCAAAATTAATAAACACAAGTGGTACATTTCATGAGATAATTGACAATAGAGAAAATACAACTAATTGAATTTAAAGAAGTATATATACACCTTTGAAATCATTTTCATATCTGTTCGGACTTTCCTGTAAAGATTTACTAAAAAGCTCCAGGTTCGAAACTGACTGACTGATTGTTTCTAGTGTGCGGTTGAAGTCGCTACAGTTGAAGAGTACATGGATTTATACCAACCCCTAATTTTCCCAACCTAATCCTAAGTCAGCTATCATTTCTCGAAGATAAATTTGGTGACTCATCGTACCTGACACGTGTTCGAGGCATCTCAGTCAATGTAACTTCACACCCTCATCGATCGACCCGCCCTTCTTACCTAAAACTCTGTATATAACCTCAGTATTACTCTCCATATATCACTTAACATGGGAGGTAGAGCGTAAATATCCACGCTCAAAAAAGGGTAGCTTCTTCAGGTCACCCACGTGTATTAGTCAACCATAAAGAAGGACAGAGCGAACTGGTGCACAGTACACACGTCCTTACGTAGATAGTCGGACATTACGTTTGCTCCAGAGATGCCGTAAGTTGGTAGTTCTATCCGTGTTAAGGTTTCGCTAATAATCAGGCCATTTGAGATGATGCAACTCCACGGATAAGTGGTCATCCAGGAGTCGATGTAGACCAGTCCTGCAGCATCACCTTACATTTAAAAGGAACCAGTGACGTGCATACCATACCGAGATTTCCTCTTAAAGTATTCAGAAGGCCAAATTTTGTCAGCATCTTCATCTAGAAGGACTATGCCATCTGCATACTCTTAGTCGATGAAACTTTGCCCTGGTAACAATTTAATCCCTAAGCCGCTAAAGTCTATTGGAGTCACGTCTATTAGTAAATCTATGATGAAATTAGACAAAAATTGGAAAATTGGGGATCCCTGACGAACACTACAGGTTGTCATCACTATGTGTCAATAGCGTAAGCTACTAAACGGCTTTGTGCCTTCATTAGTGTGGGTTACTATGTGCTCCTTTCATGGTCAAACGCATACATAGTACTTGTAGGTCGGGAGTCAAATGCCGCCTTCAGAACTTTAGAAACTATTATTAGTCAAGCTTATACCCCGATGACTATCACAGGAGGACTTCTCTTGCTTTTTATAAATTATAGTCAGTAGTTTACACCAGTCTAACAGAACTGTCTCTGATTTCTAAACATTACCTAATACCTTAGTCAACCCAGACAACAGTTCGTCACCGCCGTCTTCAAGCACCTCTAGGCTTATTCCATCAGGTCCCGCTGCTTCGCCTCCTTTTGCATTAGAGAAAGTTTGTAACCGCAATTAGGGTTGGAAGACGATAATCTACATCCCATTCAACTAGGTGTTAGGTGCTGGGGAAATTTAGCGTCGCTAGGCAAGTTGAATAACTCCTCAAAATATTCCCTCTTACATTCCAGTTATCTATCCTGAGAGGTAATGAAAGCACCCCTCTTTCAAAAATTGTTTCGGTTACCACTAGGTCACTAAAATTCGTCCCCTTAATGAGTTTAAACAGTTGTCTGGTGTTACCTACCGCCAATGTCTTCCTCGTGTCTTTGGCTTTTCGCCCACCACTGTTCTCAGTCATTACGGAGGCTTTTAGTTGACTGGCTTTTGGGTAGCTTTCTCCAGAATCAGTCTCCTTGCGTTTGTGAATTCTATTGAAACAGGAGAAATTCACTGGCATTTACTAAAATTTGGTTTGAGATTGTCAACATCCTTTGTAACTGTTTCTACAGCTGACTAAATATCATGCCTGGCCCCCTCAGGATATGCCCTTCCTCGACGGGAAATATTTGCTGATATAGGGCCAGGTTGGAAAAGAGCTAGCGGCGGTCAAACGAAAACATGGCACCAGTCAATGAAATCCACAACAGTTAGTCTAAGCCACGTAGGAAGATGTAGACTTCCTGGTTGGGGTCCTCGGGACAGTAAAAACCAATGGTTGGAAACAATTGGTGACATGGCTCAAAATCGTCCTCAGTGGCGCAGATGCATCCACTCCTTGTGACTTATGACTTCCGATAAAACTGTTTTGTTCTTTTTTATTACTATTCCTTTGTCTCACACCTCTGTTTACTGACTATATTATGCATTTCTTCTACTTTCTTCTCTTTCTTTGTGTGCTACAAGGAGGGAGTGTGGCGACTTGAACTGGCGCACATATGTGCAAAGTTCTATGTCGAAAACCGACCGACCGGCCTCAGGATGAGTCTTGCTTGTAACTGTTTCTTCCTTAAATAACAACTCTATATCATTGCCATGTTGGATGTGTAGCGGCTTCGTAGTTGCCCGCTTTCTATGTTTATTGACATTTTAGGCATACAAGTGCAGTGACTAGTGTGAGGCCTAAGCTTACACAGGTATACCAGAAGGAGCGGGTGTCTTCTATCAACCCCTCTACATCTATATCTTACAGCCATGGGATCTATTTGAGTCCATTGTTGATTTGATGATGGAGGTCTCTAGTTTAAGCAAGTCCTGTCCTTATGCTTGCAGTTAGTGCCAACGAGAAACACGTATTCATCTAAATAGAAGCATAGAATATGAGCATCGTTGTTGGCCCGTCATCATCAATATACTTTTCTGACTGGCAAAGCTTTCCTACTTGGGCATTGAAATCACCTGCTAAGATAACTATATCTAAGCTTTTTGCAGCAAACTAGACGGCTTCTGATAGAATTCATCTCTTACTTCATCCCAACAGCAGTCAGTTGGAGAAAGTAATCAGAGATTATATGAAAAGACATCTATGAGTGTCGCCAATCTTTGCCTCTCATAGATTAGTTCAATTGGATAGCACATGTACAACTGTCCACTAGTATTCATTCAAGTAGCGAGTTTTTCATCCTAATGCACGACATTATTTCTGCACCAGCAAGTCCACATGAAGTAGCCGAATAATGTCCTGACAGTAGATTCATCATCTCGGACAGTTGGGGGGGGGGGGCTTGTATGCATATTACCAAAACGCAACATACATCTATAACTGCAGATGCTAGAGTTTTAGCTAGTGAGGCCCGTTGTCCGATTCCGCGAAGGGTCCTGATGTTACATACGCACACTTGTAGTTAATTATTTTACTGATAAAATATGTCCACGTTGAAATTCCTAATAAATTAATCTCTTGTGACATTTGTTTTTTTATCGAGTACTAAGAATAACCATACTTTTATGGATCTGCATAAAAAACTAGATAAAGGGGTCAATAAAATCAATAAAGAAATCGATTGTGTTTCGGGCTTTCTATTTATACTATTATTGATTATTATTTCACGGTAGAACTAGTTTCAAAAGATATATGTATATATATATATGTATGTCGTTTGATCACTAACTGCCATCATTTGAATAACCACTGAAAACCAGATGGAGTGCTGGGCAACTGTCGCGTCCTCTTTTAGGACACTTCAGCAGTGTGCACCTAGAACCCCATCACCACAGTCCTTCAAGTTACAAGCCGGGGTGGTTGGTTGGCCATTCGACCCCAGCGGCGGGGATCCAATGGCCCATGAATTCTAACTTCTGCCAATTCGTGATCGGAAGCTCAACCGCCAACCAATCTCATCGGTGAGTATTCATGCTCACAACCGTAACTGATGGACCTTACTAATCATAACTAGAACCTCAAGTATCTTCGTGTTTTATTCACTTACTTCCTTTACTTCGGCTATCTCCTACGGGAGGATGAGCCGGCTTCATGAACATCTCGAATCATCGCTGCCCAGGCGCGGCGATCTGATGAAGAGAGTTCATGAAGTTTCATGGGAATTTGGTACGAGTGATGTCCCCAGAATCGCTCGGCCTTTTGTTTGAGAGTGCAGCTCTAGCCTTTACACAACCAAGTGTGACCTACAAGGCAGTAGGAGTGGAGTAGGGAGTCCACTATCCATTGGCAGCCGGTGACCGGAGTTCGGTTCATACGCCTTTTTGAATGGGGCCAGACATCCAGGACATCCAACAAGCCCTTTGTCCATACGTCTGTCGGTGAGCTCCAGTGAGCTTCATACGCCAGTCGTTGGAGGTTTGGAGTCAGGGTTTAGCCATCTCCCCTTTTATTCACAGTCCCTAGTGAGTATTCGATTAATTTTCAAGCGTCGGTTTGCAGACATGAAACCTGGCATCAATCAAACCCCTGTAAACCAAAGCCTGAGGATATATATATATGTATATATATATGCATATATATACATATATATATTCTCAG
Organism: Trichobilharzia szidati; assembly: GCA_944472155.2. Classification (NCBI taxonomy): domain Eukaryota; kingdom Metazoa; phylum Platyhelminthes; class Trematoda; order Strigeidida; family Schistosomatidae; genus Trichobilharzia; species Trichobilharzia szidati. The sequence goes on from CALYDE020000790.1 coordinate 22,071, forward strand.
GCGTGTGGTGCAAAGCATATATCATACCAGTGAACTTGTACATTACTGTTGAGAAAGATAGTATTACCTGCAAACTAAAGGTTAAATAGTCATCATGTAACACCACATGTGGTCTTCCTCTTCGTTATAGCTATCTGCCACCAGCACGACATCGATAATGAAGTTGACTGTGTTTGATTTTTTGCAGACGACTTATATTGAGGGTGGATAAAATGTGCGGAAAATCTTTTCCAACTAAATAATCCTGTTACGCATCGACGTGAAACTCACGGTTTCGACAGTACATCCCCATTTCTTCCTGCTACTTACAGTCCTCTTCAGCTAATTGTACAGTTGTTCAGAAGTCGTAATCTACTTCCCAAACGATCTCCTTCATATCATCGTGGGGTGCCCGACTCATCGTTTGTCGTCTGGATTCTACTCTAGGGTCTAGCTCATGATGTCCCACTCAATGGTTCCCTCAGTATACTGTCCGATCTATGTACATTCCTTCTGGCATATTTGTTGGGTAGTAGATTCCACGCTTGATTCGTTGCCAGAGTTCCTTGGCCACTTGGTCTTCAGTGTAGAGCGAAGGGATGGGGTGGAGTAGCTTTTGAAAAGCTTGCAGCTTGTATCATTGTATGCTTTATAAAGTGCTGCACTTTCTGGACGAAATTCTACATTGGAAGTTCAGTTGAATTCATTCATTTGGCTTGTCAAACCCTCACACGTGATATTACTGATAGAAAGTCGATTATTTAAGTCAATCAAGAAGTCACAACTTTTACACTGATTGATTAACTTATTCTCAATTATTCCCCCGTATTTCCACTTATGTATTGTGATGATATCATTAGCATTATTCTTTTGGGTTCCGTGTGAAACATAGGCTTCCATTTCACACTCTATTCTCTGGCACCAGGTTCTTACACAAGCTTCCATTTCCCTTCTTCCCCATATCACCTTCGAAACGGTACCCAACTCATCGCTCATCCTCTATTCGGTCTCTACTCATGGATATGGCGCTCGACGTCATTCAACCGTCCCCTCAGTGTTTGTGTGTGTGCCTGATCAACTTCCATTCCCTTCTGTATAGTTGTTGAACGATTGGCTCTCGGTTGATTCTTTGAAAAGGTTCCATACTAACTTATCGCCTTGGCCATCTAATATTCAGTATCGGGTAAAGGGGGCAGCTGTTAATGAAAGTCTGCACAGCAGGTTGTTGATGCACACACCAAATCTTTGAACCCGTAAAGAAGAACTGACTAACTGACTGATTTGATGTTAATATTGAAAGCCTGGATCTTGTTTCCTATGCCAACTGCAGGAGATGTCCACACTGATTGATTTCAAATTAATGAAAGTCTTAGTATGGCTTTGTAGGGATTTGATTGATTGGTTACGGATTTTTCGGCTAATAGTCGCGCTGTGTGGTGAATTGGCAGAAGTTGGAATTCATAGGTCATTGGATCGGGTACCAGTGGCTTAATCGTCTATGAGCTGACTCACCTTGTAACCAGAGGGTCCTGGGTTCGAACCCCCCTGTGGTGGGTGCGTACTGATGAAGAGTCCAAAGTTAGGCGGACGAAACACCTGGCTGTCCAGTCCTCCCTGATGGTTTTCCAATGCTTCTCTAACCGATGTCAGTTCATGATGAAACCCTGTAATGAAAGTTTCTCAGACAGTTTTACTAGGCCCTTCTATCACGCTACCGTCTCTTTGATAAAATATATTAGCTTGTTCTCAAATGTTGGTTTGTAAGGATTTGATTGACTTGATGTTTGATCATGAACTAGATTCAGTGAGTGAACTGTTTAAACAAAGCAACAACTACAGATTTTGCAGAATAAAATGGTACCATATTTTATTTCGCCGCCTTCTCTTCAGCTGCTTACAGGGCAAAAAAATTATTCAATGTAACTACAATAACAATTTAACATGCTTACGCAGAGTTCATTTTAAACAGAAATCAATCGATCAATATACACATACACTAATAATATATATATATATATATATATATATATACAATCTTGAACACAATTCCGAGCATTAATAATCATACAAAATGAAAACTTTTTAGTATCTCGCATTAGGATGAAAAATATCTAGTTACCAGGGCAAAGAAAGACTGATAACTGCTTCTTTGTGAACGCACAAATCAGGTTTTAGGCGCTTGATGGAAAAGGCTTCAGCAAACTTAAGGAGCATTGAACTCTTTTGCTTATTGATAATTTTGAATGACTTTTCCACGTCCACCTCATGACCCGTGTCAAGAAGATGCCTGGCGATGGCACTGCCTAAAGCATTTGTTCCCTTTATACGTAAGCTTTTTGG
>CALYDE020000791.1:0-24379 GCA_944472155.2 Trichobilharzia szidati
TGTTGCTCTTGTTGTCCTTCTTGTTGTTGTTGTTGTTCTCTTGGTTGGCTTCTTAGTTGTGGTTTTGGTGGTGGTGGTGCGGGTTGTCTTCGGTGTTGTCTTGGTAGTTGCTCTTGTTGTCCTTCTTGTTGTTGTTGTTGTTCTCTTGGTTGGCTTCTTAGTTGTGGTTTTGGTGGTGGTGGTGCGGGTTGTCTTTGGTGTTGTCTGGTAGTTGCTCTTGTTGTCCTTCTTGTTGTTGTTGTTGTTCTCTTGGTTGGCTTCTTAGTTGTGGTTTTGGTGGTGGTGGTGCGGGTTGTCTTTGGTGTTGTCTTGGTAGTTGCTCTTGTTGTCCTTCTTGTTGTTGTTGTTGTTCTCTTGGTTGGCTTCTTAGTTGTGGTTTTGGTGGTGGTGGTGCGGGTTGTCTTTGGTGTTGTCTTGGTAGTTGCTCTTGTTGTCCTTCTTGTTGTTGTTGTTGTTCTCTTGGTTGGCTTCTTAGTTGTGGTTTTGGTGGTGGTGGTGCGGGTTGTCTTTGGTGTTGTCTTGGTAGTTGCTCTTGTTGTCCTTCTTGTTGTTGTTGTTGTTCTCTTGGTTGGCTTCTTAGTTGTGGTTTTGGTGGTGGTGGTGCGGGTTGTCTTTGGTGTTGTCTTGGTAGTTGCTCTTGTTGTCCTTCTTGTTGTTGTTGTTGTTCTCTTGGTTGGCTTCTTAGTTGTGGTTTTGGTGGTGGTGGTGCGGGTTGTCTTTGGTGTTGTCTTGGTAGTTGCTCTTGTTGTCCTTCTTGTTGTTGTTGTTGTTCTCTTGGTTGGCTTCTTAGTTGTGGTTTTGGTGGTGGTGGTGCGGGTTGTCTTTGGTGTTGTCTTGGTAGTTGCTCTTGTTGTCCTTCTTGTTGTTGTTGTTGTTCTCTTGGTTGGCTTCTTAGTTGTGGTTTTGGTGGTGGTGGTGCGGGTTGTCTTTGGTGTTGTCTTGGTAGTTGCTCTTGTTGTCCTTCTTGTTGTTGTTGTTGTTCTCTTGGTTGGCTTCTTAGTTGTGGTTTTGGTGGTGGTGGTGCGGGTTGTCTTTGGTGTTGTCTTGGTAGTTGCTCTTGTTGTCCTTCTTGTTGTTGTTGTTGTTCTCTTGGTTGGCTTCTTAGTTGTGGTTTTGGTGGTGGTGGTGCGGGTTGTCTTTGGTGTTGTCTTGGTAGTTGCTCTTGTTGTCCTTCTTGTTGTTGTTCTCTTGGTTGGCTTCTTAGTTGTGGTTTTGGTGGTGGTGGTGCGGGTTGTCTTTGGTGTTGTCTTGGTAGTTGCTCTTGTTGTCCTTCTTGTTGTTGTTGTTGTTCTCTTGGTTGGCTTCTTAGTTGTGGTTTTGGTGGTGGTGGTGCGGGTTGTCTTCGGTGTTGTCTTGGTAGTTGCTCTTGTTGTCCTTCTTGTTGTTGTTGTTGTTCTCTTGGTTGGCTTCTTAGTTGTGGTTTTGGTGGTGGTGGTGCGGGTTGTCTTCGGTGTTGTCTTGGTAGTTGCTCTTGTTGTCCTTCTTGTTGTTGTTGTTGTTCTCTTGGTTGGCTTCTTAGTTGTGGTTTTGGTGGTGGTGGTGCGGGTTGTCTTCGGTGTTGTCTTGGTAGTTGCTCTTGTTGTCCTTCTTGTTGTTGTTGTTGTTCTCTTGGTTGGCTTCTTAGTTGTGGTTTTGGTGGTGGTGGTGCGGGTTGTCTTTGGTGTTGTCTTGGTAGTTGCTCTTGTTGTCCTTCTTGTTGTTGTTGTTGTTCTCTTGGTTGGCTTCTTAGTTGTGGTTTTGGTGGTGGTGGTGCGGGTTGTCTTTGGTGTTGTCTTGGTAGTTGCTCTTGTTGTCCTTCTTGTTGTTGTTGTTGTTCTCTTGGTTGGCTTCTTAGTTGTGGTTTTGGTGGTGGTGGTGCGGGTTGTCTTTGGTGTTGTCTTGGTAGTTGCTCTTGTTGTCCTTCTTGTTGTTGTTGTTGTTCTCTTGGTTGGCTTCTTAGTTGTGGTTTTGGTGGTGGTGGTGCGGGTTGTCTTTGGTGTTGTCTTGGTAGTTGCTCTTGTTGTCCTTCTTGTTGTTGTTGTTGTTCTCTTGGTTGGCTTCTTAGTTGTGGTTTTGGTGGTGGTGGTGCGGGTTGTCTTTGGTGTTGTCTTGGTAGTTGCTCTTGTTGTCCTTCTTGTTGTTGTTGTTGTTCTCTTGGTTGGCTTCTTAGTTGTGGTTTTGGTGGTGGTGGTGCGGGTTGTCTTTGGTGTTGTCTTGGTAGTTGCTCTTGTTGTCCTTCTTGTTGTTGTTGTTGTTCTCTTGGTTGGCTTCTTAGTTGTGGTTTTGGTGGTGGTGGTGCGGGTTGTCTTTGGTGTTGTCTTGGTAGTTGCTCTTGTTGTCCTTCTTGTTGTTGTTGTTGTTCTCTTGGTTGGCTTCTTAGTTGTGGTTTTGGTGGTGGTGGTGCGGGGTTGTCTTTGGTGTTGTCTTGGTAGTTGCTCTTGTTGTCCTTCTTGTTGTTGTTGTTGTTCTCTTGGTTGGCTTCTTAGTTGTGGTTTTGGTGGTGGTGGTGCGGGTTGTCTTTGGTGTTGTCTTGGTAGTTGCTCTTGTTGTCCTTCTTGTTGTTGTTGTTGTTCTCTTGGTTGGCGTCTTAGTTGTGGTTTTGGTGGTGGTGGTGCGGGTTGTCTTTGGTGTTGTCTTGGTAGTTGCTCTTGTTGTCCTTCTTGTTGTTGTTGTTGTTCTCTTGGTTGGCTTCTTAGTTGTGGTTTTGGTGGTGGTGGTGCGGGTTGTCTTTGGTGTTGTCTTGGTAGTTGCTCTTGTTGTCCTTCTTGTTGTTGTTGTTGTTCTCTTGGTTGGCTTCTTAGTTGTGGTTTTGGTGGTGGTGGTGCGGGTTGTCTTTGGTGTTGTCTTGGTAGTTGCTCTTGTTGTCCTTCTTGTTGTTGTTGTTGTTCTCTTGGTTGGCTTCTTAGTTGTGGTTTTGGTGGTGGTGGTGCGGGTTGTCTTCGGTGTTGTCTTGGTAGTTGCTCTTGTTGTCCTTCTTGTTGTTGTTGTTGTTCTCTTGGTTGGCGTCTTAGTTGTGGTTTTGGTGGTGGTGGTGCGGGTTGTCTTTGGTGTTGTCTTGGTAGTTGCTCTTGTTGTCCTTCTTGTTGTTGTTGTTGTTCTCTTGGTTGGCTTCTTAGTTGTGGTTTTGGTGGTGGTGGTGCGGGTTGTCTTTGGTGTTGTCTTGGTTGTTGCTCTTGTTGTCCTTCTTGTTGTTGTTGTTGTTCTCTTGGTTGGCTTCTTAGTTGTGGTTTTGGTGGTGGTGGTGCGGGTTGTCTTTGGTGTTGTCTTGGTAGTTGCTCTTGTTGTCCTTCTTGTTGTTGTTGTTGTTCTCTTGGTTGGCTTCTTAGTTGTGGTTTTGGTGGTGGTGGTGCGGGTTGTCTTCGGTGTTGTCTTGGTAGTTGCTCTTGTTGTCCTTCTTGTTGTTGTTGTTGTTCTCTTGGTTGGCTTCTTAGTTGTGGTTTTGGTGGTGGTGGTGCGGGTTGTCTTTGGTGTTGTCTTGGTAGTTGCTCTTGTTGTCCTTCTTGTTGTTGTTGTTGTTCTCTTGGTTGGCTTCTTAGTTGTGGTTTTGGTGGTGGTGGTGCGGGTTGTCTTTGGTGTTGTCTTGGTAGTTGCTCTTGTTGTCCTTCTTGTTGTTGTTGTTGTTCTCTTGGTTGGCTTCTTAGTTGTGGTTTTGGTGGTGGTGGTGCGGGTTGTCTTTGGTGTTGTCTTGGTAGTTGCTCTTGTTGTCCTTCTTGTTGTTGTTGTTGTTCTCTTGGTTGGCGTCTTAGTTGTGGTTTTGGTGGTGGTGGTGCGGGTTGTCTTTGGTGTTGTCTTGGTAGTTGCTCTTGTTGTCCTTCTTGTTGTTGTTGTTGTTCTCTTGGTTGGCTTCTTAGTTGTGGTTTTGGTGGTGGTGGTGCGGGTTGTCTTTGGTGTTGTCTTGGTAGTTGCTCTTGTTGTCCTTCTTGTTGTTGTTGTTGTTCTCTTGGTTGGCTTCTTAGTTGTGGTTTTGGTGGTGGTGGTGCGGGTTGTCTTTGGTGTTGTCTTGGTAGTTGCTCTTGTTGTCCTTCTTGTTGTTGTTGTTGTTCTCTTGGTTGGCTTCTTAGTTGTGGTTTTGGTGGTGGTGGTGCGGGTTGTCTTTGGTGTTGTCTTGGTAGTTGCTCTTGTTGTCCTTCTTGTTGTTGTTGTTGTTCTCTTGGTTGGCTTCTTAGTTGTGGTTTTGGTGGTGGTGGTGCGGGTTGTCTTTGGTGTTGTCTTGGTAGTTGCTCTTGTTGTCCTTCTTGTTGTTGTTGTTGTTCTCTTGGTTGGCTTCTTAGTTGTGGTTTTGGTGGTGGTGGTGCGGGTTGTCTTTGGTGTTGTCTTGGTAGTTGCTCTTGTTGTCCTTCTTGTTGTTGTTGTTGTTCTCTTGGTTGGCTTCTTAGTTGTGGTTTTGGTGGTGGTGGTGCGGGTTGTCTTTGGTGTTGTCTTGGTAGTTGCTCTTGTTGTCCTTCTTGTTGTTGTTGTTGTTCTCTTGGTTGGCTTCTTAGTTGTGGTTTTGGTGGTGGTGGTGCGGGTTGTCTTTGGTGTTGTCTTGGTAGTTGCTCTTGTTGTCCTTCTTGTTGTTGTTGTTGTTCTCTTGGTTGGCTTCTTAGTTGTGGTTTTGGTGGTGGTGGTGCGGGTTGTCTTTGGTGTTGTCTTGGTAGTTGCTCTTGTTGTCCTTCTTGTTGTTGTTGTTGTTCTCTTGGTTGGCTTCTTAGTTGTGGTTTTGGTGGTGGTGGTGCGGGTTGTCTTTGGTGTTGTCTTGGTAGTTGCTCTTGTTGTCCTTCTTGTTGTTGTTGTTGTTCTCTTGGTTGGCTTCTTAGTTGTGGTTTTGGTGGTGGTGGTGCGGGTTGTCTTTGGTGTTGTCTTGGTAGTTGCTCTTGTTGTCCTTCTTGTTGTTGTTGTTGTTCTCTTGGTTGGCTTCTTAGTTGTGGTTTTGGTGGTGGTGGTGCGGGTTGTTTTGGTGTTGTCTTGGTAGTTGCTCTTGTTGTCCTTCTTGTTGTTGTTGTTGTTCTCTTGGTTGGCTTCTTAGTTGTGGTTTTGGTGGTGGTGGTGCGGGTTGTCTTCGGTGTTGTCTTGGTAGTTGCTCTTGTTGTCCTTCTTGTTGTTGTTGTTGTTCTCTTGGTCTGGCTTCTTAGTTGTGGTTTTGGTGGTGGTGGTGCGGGTTGTCTTTGGTGTTGTCTTGGTAGTTGCTCTTGTTGTCCTTCTTGTTGTTGTTGTTGTTCTCTTGGTTGGCTTCTTAGTTGTGGTTTCGGTGGTGGTGGTGCGGGTTGTCTTTGGTGTTGTCTTGGTAGTTGCTCTTGTTGTCCTTCTTGTTGTTGTTGTTGTTCTCTTGGTTGGCTTCTTAGTTGTGGTTTTGGTGGTGGTGGTGCGGGTTGTCTTTGGTGTTGTCTTGGTAGTTGCTCTTGTTGTCCTTCTTGTTGTTGTTGTTGTTCTCTTGGTTGGCTTCTTAGTTGTGGTTTTGGTGGTGGTGGTGCGGGTTGTCTTTGGTGTTGTCTTGGTAGTTGCTCTTGTTGTCCTTCTTGTTGTTGTTGTTGTTCTCTTGGTTGGCTTCTTAGTTGTGGTTTTGGTGGTGGTGGTGCGGGTTGTCTTTGGTGTTGTCTTGGTAGTTGCTCTTGTTGTCCTTCTTGTTGTTGTTGTTGTTCTCTTGGTTGGCTTCTTAGTTGTGGTTTTGGTGGTGGTGGTGCGGGTTGTCTTTGGTGTTGTCTTGGTAGTTGCTCTTGTTGTCCTTCTTGTTGTTGTTGTTGTTCTCTTGGTTGGCTTCTTAGTTGTGGTTTTGGTGGTGGTGGTGCGGGTTGTCTTTGGTGTTGTCTTGGTAGTTGCTCTTGTTGTCCTTCTTGTTGTTGTTGTTGTTCTCTTGGTTGGCTTCTTAGTTGTGGTTTTGGTGGTGGTGGTGCGGGTTGTCTTTGGTGTTGTCTTGGTAGTTGCTCTTGTTGTCCTTCTTGTTGTTGTTGTTGTTCTCTTGGTTGGCTTCTTAGTTGTGGTTTTGGTGGTGGTGGTGCGGGTTGTCTTTGGTGTTGTCTTGGTAGTTGCTCTTGTTGTCCTTCTTGTTGTTGTTGTTGTTCTCTTGGTTGGCTTCTTAGTTGTGGTTTTGGTGGTGGTGGTGCGGGTTGTCTTTGGTGTTGTCTTGGTAGTTGCTCTTGTTGTCCTTCTTGTTGTTGTTGTTGTTCTCTTGGTTGGCTTCTTAGTTGTGGTTTTGGTGGTGGTGGTGCGGGTTGTCTTTGGTGTTGTCTTGGTAGTTGCTCTTGTTGTCCTTCTTGTTGTTGTTGTTGTTCTCTTGGTTGGCTTCTTAGTTGTGGTTTTGGTGGTGGTGGTGCGGGTTGTCTTTGGTGTTGTCTTGGTAGTTGCTCTTGTTGTCCTTCTTGTTGTTGTTGTTGTTCTCTTGGTTGGCTTCTTAGTTGTGGTTTTGGTGGTGGTGGTGCGGGTTGTCTTTGGTGTTGTCTTGGTAGTTGCTCTTGTTGTCCTTCTTGTTGTTGTTGTTGTTCTCTTGGTTGGCTTCTTAGTTGTGGTTTTGGTGGTGGTGGTGCGGGTTGTCTTTGGTGTTGTCTTGGTAGTTGCTCTTGTTGTCCTTCTTGTTGTTGTTGTTGTTCTCTTGGTTGGCTTCTTAGTTGTGGTTTTGGTGGTGGTGGTGCGGGTTGTCTTTGGTGTTGTCTTGGTAGTTGCTCTTGTTGTCCTTCTTGTTGTTGTTGTTGTTCTCTTGGTTGGCTTCTTAGTTGTGGTTTTGGTGGTGGTGGTGCGGGTTGTCTTTGGTGTTGTCTTGGTAGTTGCTCTTGTTGTCCTTCTTGTTGTTGTTGTTGTTCTCTTGGTTGGCTTCTTAGTTGTGGTTTTGGTGGTGGTGGTGCGGGTTGTCTTTGGTGTTGTCTTGGTAGTTGCTCTTGTCGTCCTTCTTGTTGTTGTTGTTGTTCTCTTGGTTGGCTTCTTAGTTGTGGTTTTGGTGGTGGTGGTGCGGGTTGTCTTTGGTGTTGTCTTGGTAGTTGCTCTTGTCGTCCTTCTTGTTGTTGTTGTTGTTCTCTTGGTTGGCTTCTTAGTTGTGGTTTTGGTGGTGGTGGTGCGGGTTGTCTTTGGTGTTGTCTTGGTAGTTGCTCTTGTTGTCCTTCTTGTTGTTGTTGTTGTTCTCTTGGTTGGCTTCTTAGTTGTGGTTTTGGTGGTGGTGGTGCGGGTTGTCTTTGGTGTTGTCTTGGTAGTTGCTCTTGTTGTCCTTCTTGTTGTTGTTGTTGTTCTCTTGGTTGGCTTCTTAGTTGTGGTTTTGGTGGTGGTGGTGCGGGTTGTCTTTGGTGTTGTCTTGGTAGTTGCTCTTGTTGTCCTTCTTGTTGTTGTTGTTGTTCTCTTGGTTGGCTTCTTAGTTGTGGTTTTGGTGGTGGTGGTGCGGGTTGTCTTTGGTGTTGTCTTGGTAGTTGCTCTTGTTGTCCTTCTTGTTGTTGTTGTTGTTCTCTTGGTTGGCTTCTTAGTTGTGGTTTTGGTGGTGGTGGTGCGGGTTGTCTTTGGTGTTGTCTTGGTAGTTGCTCTTGTTGTCCTTCTTGTTGTTGTTGTTGTTCTCTTGGTTGGCTTCTTAGTTGTGGTTTTGGTGGTGGTGGTGCGGGTTGTCTTTGGTGTTGTCTTGGTAGTTGCTCTTGTTGTCCTTCTTGTTGTTGTTGTTGTTCTCTTGGTTGGCTTCTTAGTTGTGGTTTTGGTGGTGGTGGTGCGGGTTGTCTTTGGTGTTGTCTTGGTAGTTGCTCTTGTTGTCCTTCTTGTTGTTGTTGTTGTTCTCTTGGTTGGCTTCTTAGTTGTGGTTTTGGTGGTGGTGGTGCGGGTTGTCTTTGGTGTTGTCTTGGTAGTTGCTCTTGTTGTCCTTCTTGTTGTTGTTGTTGTTCTCTTGGTTGGCTTCTTAGTTGTGGTTTTGGTGGTGGTGGTGCGGGTTGTCTTTGGTGTTGTCTTGGTAGTTGCTCTTGTTGTCCTTCTTGTTGTTGTTGTTGTTCTCTTGGTTGGCTTCTTAGTTGTGGTTTTGGTGGTGGTGGTGCGGGTTGTCTTTGGTGTTGTCTTGGTAGTTGCTCTTGTTGTCCTTCTTGTTGTTGTTGTTGTTCTCTTGGTTGGCTTCTTAGTTGTGGTTTTGGTGGTGGTGGTGCGGGTTGTCTTTGGTGTTGTCTTGGTAGTTGCTCTTGTTGTCCTTCTTGTTGTTGTTGTTGTTCTCTTGGTTGGCTTCTTAGTTGTGGTTTTGGTGGTGGTGGTGCGGGTTGTCTTTGGTGTTGTCTTGGTAGTTGCTCTTGTTGTCCTTCTTGTTGTTGTTGTTGTTCTCTTGGTTGGCTTCTTAGTTGTGGTTTTGGTGGTGGTGGTGCGGGTTGTCTTTGGTGTTGTCTTGGTAGTTGCTCTTGTTGTCCTTCTTGTTGTTGTTGTTGTTCTCTTGGTTGGCTTCTTAGTTGTGGTTTTGGTGGTGGTGGTGCGGGTTGTCTTTGGTGTTGTCTTGGTAGTTGCTCTTGTTGTCCTTCTTGTTGTTGTTGTTGTTCTCTTGGTTGGCTTCTTAGTTGTGGTTTTGGTGGTGGTGGTGCGGGTTGTCTTTGGTGTTGTCTTGGTAGTTGCTCTTGTTGTCCTTCTTGTTGTTGTTGTTGTTCTCTTGGTTGGCTTCTTAGTTGTGGTTTTGGTGGTGGTGGTGCGGGTTGTCTTTGGTGTTGTCCTGGTAGTTGCTCTTGTTGTCCTTCTTGTTGTTGTTGTTGTTCTCTTGGTTGGCTTCTTAGTTGTGGTTTTGGTGGTGGTGGTGCGGGTTGTCTTTGGTGTTGTCCTGGTAGTTGCTCTTGTTGTCCTTCTTGTTGTTGTTGTTGTTCTCTTGGTTGGCTTCTTAGTTGTGGTTTTGGTGGTGGTGGTGCGGGTTGTCTTTGGTGTTGTCTTGGTAGTTGCTCTTGTTGTCCTTCTTGTTGTTGTTGTTGTTCTCTTGGTTGGCTTCTTAGTTGTGGTTTTGGTGGTGGTGGTGCGGGTTGTCTTCGGTGTTGTCTTGGTAGTTGCTCTTGTTGTCCTTCTTGTTGTTGTTGTTGTTCTCTTGGTTGGCTTCTTAGTTGTGGTTTTGGTGGTGGTGGTGCGGGTTGTCTTTGGTGTTGTCTTGGTAGTTGCTCTTGTTGTCCTTCTTGTTGTTGTTGTTGTTCTCTTGGTTGGCTTCTTAGTTGTGGTTTTGGTGGTGGTGGTGCGGGTTGTCTTTGGTGTTGTCTTGGTAGTTGCTCTTGTTGTCCTTCTTGTTGTTGTTGTTGTTCTCTTGGTTGGCGTCTTAGTTGTGGTTTTGGTGGTGGTGGTGCGGGTTGTCTTTGGTGTTGTCTTGGTAGTTGCTCTTGTTGTCCTTCTTGTTGTTGTTGTTGTTCTCTTGGTTGGCTTCTTAGTTGTGGTTTTGGTGGTGGTGGTGCGGGTTGTCTTTGGTGTTGTCTTGGTAGTTGCTCTTGTTGTCCTTCTTGTTGTTGTTGTTGTTCTCTTGGTTGGCTTCTTAGTTGTGGTTTTGGTGGTGGTGGTGCGGGTTGTCTTTGGTGTTGTCCTGGTAGTTGCTCTTGTTGTCCTTCTTGTTGTTGTTGTTGTTCTCTTGGTTGGCTTCTTAGTTGTGGTTTTGGTGGTGGTGGTGCGGGTTGTCTTTGGTGTTGTCTTGGTAGTTGCTCTTGTTGTCCTTCTTGTTGTTGTTGTTGTTCTCTTGGTTGGCTTCTTAGTTGTGGTTTTGGTGGTGGTGGTGCGGGTTGTCTTCGGTGTTGTCTTGGTAGTTGCTCTTGTTGTCCTTCTTGTTGTTGTTGTTGTTCTCTTGGTTGGCTTCTTAGTTGTGGTTTTGGTGGTGGTGGTGCGGGTTGTCTTTGGTGTTGTCTTGGTAGTTGCTCTTGTTGTCCTTCTTGTTGTTGTTGTTGTTCTCTTGGTTGGCTTCTTAGTTGTGGTTTTGGTGGTGGTGGTGCGGGTTGTCTTTGGTGTTGTCTTGGTAGTTGCTCTTGTTGTCCTTCTTGTTGTTGTTGTTGTTCTCTTGGTTGGCTTCTTAGTTGTGGTTTTGGTGGTGGTGGTGCGGGTTGTCTTTGGTGTTGTCTTGGTAGTTGCTCTTGTTGTCCTTCTTGTTGTTGTTGTTGTTCTCTTGGTTGGCTTCTTAGTTGTGGTTTTGGTGGTGGTGGTGCGGGTTGTCTTTGGTGTTGTCTTGGTAGTTGCTCTTGTTGTCCTTCTTGTTGTTGTTGTTGTTCTCTTGGTTGGCTTCTTAGTTGTGGTTTTGGTGGTGGTGGTGCGGGTTGTCTTTGGTGTTGTCTTGGTAGTTGCTCTTGTTGTCCTTCTTGTTGTTGTTGTTGTTCTCTTGGTTGGCTTCTTAGTTGTGGTTTTGGTGGTGGTGGTGCGGGTTGTCTTTGGTGTTGTCTTGGTAGTTGCTCTTGTTGTCCTTCTTGTTGTTGTTGTTGTTCTCTTGGTTGGCTTCTTAGTTGTGGTTTTGGTGGTGGTGGTGCGGGTTGTCTTTGGTGTTGTCTTGGTAGTTGCTCTTGTTGTCCTTCTTGTTGTTGTTGTTGTTCTCTTGGTTGGCTTCTTAGTTGTGGTTTTGGTGGTGGTGGTGCGGGTTGTCTTTGGTGTTGTCTTGGTAGTTGCTCTTGTTGTCCTTCTTGTTGTTGTTGTTGTTCTCTTGGTTGGCTTCTTAGTTGTGGTTTTGGTGGTGGTGGTGCGGGTTGTCTTCGGTGTTGTCTTGGTAGTTGCTCTTGTTGTCCTTCTTGTTGTTGTTGTTGTTCTCTTGGTTGGCTTCTTAGTTGTGGTTTTGGTGGTGGTGGTGCGGGTTGTCTTTGGTGTTGTCTTGGTAGTTGCTCTTGTTGTCCTTCTTGTTGTTGTTGTTGTTCTCTTGGTTGGCTTCTTAGTTGTGGTTTTGGTGGTGGTGGTGCGGGTTGTCTTTGGTGTTGTCTTGGTAGTTGCTCTTGTTGTCCTTCTTGTTGTTGTTGTTGTTCTCTTGGTTGGCTTCTTAGTTGTGGTTTTGGTGGTGGTGGTGCGGGTTGTCTTTGGTGTTGTCTTGGTAGTTGCTCTTGTTGTCCTTCTTGTTGTTGTTGTTGTTCTCTTGGTTGGCTTCTTAGTTGTGGTTTTGGTGGTGGTGGTGCGGGTTGTCTTTGGTGTTGTCTTGGTAGTTGCTCTTGTTGTCCTTCTTGTTGTTGTTGTTGTTCTCTTGGTTGGCTTCTTAGTTGTGGTTTTGGTGGTGGTGGTGCGGGTTGTCTTTGGTGTTGTCTTGGTAGTTGCTCTTGTTGTCCTTCTTGTTGTTGTTGTTGTTCTCTTGGTTGGCTTCTTAGTTGTGGTTTTGGTGGTGGTGGTGCGGGTTGTCTTTGGTGTTGTCTTGGTAGTTGCTCTTGTTGTCCTTCTTGTTGTTGTTGTTGTTCTCTTGGTTGGCTTCTTAGTTGTGGTTTTGGTGGTGGTGGTGCGGGTTGTCTTTGGTGTTGTCTTGGTAGTTGCTCTTGTTGTCCTTCTTGTTGTTGTTGTTGTTCTCTTGGTTGGCTTCTTAGTTGTGGTTTTGGTGGTGGTGGTGCGGGTTGTCTTTGGTGTTGTCTTGGTAGTTGCTCTTGTTGTCCTTCTTGTTGTTGTTGTTGTTCTCTTGGTTGGCTTCTTAGTTGTGGTTTTGGTGGTGGTGGTGCGGGTTGTCTTTGGTGTTGTCTTGGTAGTTGCTCTTGTTGTCCTTCTTGTTGTTGTTGTTGTTCTCTTGGTTGGCTTCTTAGTTGTGGTTTTGGTGGTGGTGGTGCTGCATTTTGTCTTCGTTGTTGTCTCTTTTTCTTTTATTTTTTTGGCTATTTTTCTGTGTGTTGTATATATTTTTGTTGTTGTTGTTTTTGGGGTTGTTTGTGTTTCGCTTTCTTTTTTGGTTGTGTGTTTTTGGTTGATTTTTGGGAATTCTATTTTTTTTGTCGTATCGGTTTCTTTTTGTTGTTCTTTTGTTATATATGGTTCTTTTGCGACGTAATTGCCTCTGTTGTATTTTATAGGTGAAATAATATAGAAAATGCATATTTAATTCTTTTGTTTTCTCTTTTTTTATGTAGCAAATATTTTATTTTAGTTTCGATTTTGTTAGGAACTTTTTTATTTTTGTATTTATTGTGAATTAATATTAATTTTTTTTGGAATGGTTTTTAATTTGAAGTTTTGCGGTATATTTCCTCACGTGCATATATGAACTTAAATGTCACTGATTATTAGTAATTATTTTGCAGATATCACTTTCACGTTTTTCTCCTCTTGAGCATTACTCTACTATGACGCCACTGGGGATTTAATATAGGACCTGAGTATTAAGAATGAAGTATTTCGGACATCCGACTACACGGCTGGAATTTAATGACGAATGCATTTCCATTTCTCTTAATCCTCATTGTACGGGGAACGTAATCCTTTGCATTAGTTATGAACTATGCTAATTAACACCTTGATTGATTTTGACCAGAAATCTGACAACTTATTGAAGTAAAAGCTATGACTATTTAAAAATACTACCTACATTCTTTAGTAAAACAAGTCAGTGTACTATTTTAACATTCTTTCCTCCACCAACATGTATATTTTATAGGTGACATAATCAAATAAAACAAGTGAGTGTTGTGGGAAATAAAGTATTACATCATAAATATATATATACATATCGTTGTAGTCGTGTTCTCTGAGCAAACACCTGAAAAGACAGAGAATTTTTCGGAAGCCTTTTATTCAAATGAATCGGCGATTAATAGACACATCGACGTAGACAAGATTTACCAATCCATAAGAAGGATATTCCATTCACAAAAAGTTAGACATCAGATCAAGGAAACAATCAGTACGAATACGAGTAGACCGAACGGTGTGAAGAAACACAGAAACACTTAATCACTGACGTTGAAGGTTACCAGGAGAAATGACTAATAAACTCGTGAAGAAACTTAAAAGCTCACTTCAAATTGAAGTTCGCACTGAGGATGTTGCCCAGTAAGACGATGAAAGCTTCACAAGTAAATCATCTAGCTCAGAGAACACAACCACACCGATATTGCTAAGAAGAGTAAGTCTTCGTTGGATTCATTTTCTTTTATATTACCCAATAGGGATTTTCAAGTTGCTTAAACGTTGCAAGGACCCGGTGACGGCAAAGGCGCTAGACAATTTCTGGCATTACTCTATCAAGCTTGCAGTAGCGAAAACAGAGATAAAGTTTCCAAGAGAATGTTCAGATAAATATGAATATCCAGAGTTGTACTAGAAATCCCTGAGACGCAACGATATCTACCTGAATACCAGATCACTCAAAGAACACACACGTAGCAACACTGACTCCACTCAATCACGTGTTCCTGAACTAGGACGAAGTGTGTACGTATGAGTTCATGAAGTCAGCAACCTAGATGAAGAACTACGCCAATTCTTCGGAGAATATGTCCAAGAAGTCACACAGAAACAATGTGATAGGATCAAGTTAAATCTAATTATGAGGCTAAAGTCATCTAGTAATACTAAACATCCAATCCCAATCAATCCAGAAAAATATGTATTGAATCTCTCAAACATCGAACTGTTAACACTTCAACCAGAAGTAGTATCCCTAGGTCCAAAATTGTGCACGAAACCACCCAACATCCACTAACCTCAATCCCAGGTTTATTTTCAAAACTTGATAAGTAAAATATATGACCTGGTACCAACATCTGAAAAGAACCTCAAGCAATTAAAATCATCAGTTCTTGATAAATGCCATAAGTTTATAAATACTTAACCAAATGGGAGGTTCATAATAACCAGGAAACATTATAAAGAACTGAAAGAATCAATGGGCAACAAAGAGAACATTCTGATACGCTCTGATAAAAGTGTGGGAATAGTAATCATGAATCCTGAGAACTACATAAGTGAAATGCTGACTGTCCTATCTGATTAAAACAAATTCACAAAACCAGTTAATGAAAAGAACATGGTGGAGCGACCCAGACAAAAACTAACTGATATCCTCCGGAAACTAAAGACTGAATCATCCACTGATCCCGAAAAATTCGAATCACTGAAGCTGTTTGGCTCAAATCCACCTCGAGTTTATGGATTACTAAAAGTGCATAAGAAAGGCACACCTCTTCGACCTACCTGCCATCTGACGAATTCACCTTATCATCTCACTGCCCAATGGCTATTAGACCTACTGAAACCAATGAGAAGGCAAGTTTCCTGCCAATCGCCCCTTCGACTTAGTCAGCTCCATTAAAAACGTCAATGTTTTTAATCGAACTATGTTCTGACTAGATGTGGTATAACTGTTTACAAACGTTCCACTAGCTGAAACAATATGCTATATATGCAAAAATATTGATTCAAAGGGGATAAATACTGGTATATCTATTGACCATTTGCAGAAACGCCTAATAAGATGCACTCTAAGTGTTCAGTTTTCTCTCAATAACGAAATATAGCTATGGGCTCACCACTGAACCCATTGCTGGCAGATTTTCCCATGTCTAAATTAGAAAACATACTTTTAAAAAATGATTGACAGCTTTGAGTTTTAAAAGAAATACGTGGACAATTCTCCCATTATCTCCAATAACGAGGGGGAATTGGAGGACATCCTGAACTTTTTCAACAGCTGTTATCCTGTAATATAATTTTAATTAGAGAGGGAGTTCGACACAAAACTGTATTTTCTGGGCGTTTAGTTAACAAGATGGAACACTAAAAAGATCCATCTATAGAAAGCTGACATGGAACGGATAACTCACTAACTTTCTTAGTAGGGCGCCTCTATCTACGAAACGAAACCTAATCAGCTCGCTGAGCCACAAAATCCGCAAAATTTGCAGTCCTGACACTATGGAAAAGGAGATGAACACTCTGGAAAGAATCCTCCTAGAAAATGACTACATAGAACATTTCATGACGAAGTCTATGAAACCTAAACCACTTAAACCGCCCACATTTTCTGCTGCTAAAAAGCGTCTCTACTTCAATCTACAGTTGAACGCAGACTCATCGGCAGAAATACTGAAAAACCGCCTGTCCCGCTTAGTAAAGAAAACTTTTACGGTTGAACTTCGCATAACTTTTTCTATGAAACCAATTGCCCTCATGAAAGTAAAGCATAAACCATCAGTGTTGGCCTGATCAATGGGCATCTGCCAATTGACCTGCTCCTGTGGAACTAGACCTGCCAGGCATACCCAGCGTTTACTATCCAGACGTATCTTCGAACACTTACCCTCATGGTTTGATGAAATAGAAGAAAGATCTCCTCGTGGCTCTGTCCTTGAACACCTGACCGAATCCCTACAACAAGTCAACCCACAAAGGAATTTCAAAGCTATCTACAAAATACGAGGGGGTACGAATCACACTTCTTCAAACCACAGAGGCAATGGCGATTCACATGTTAAGTTCTGAACCATTCGGTCATTAAATGTGCAGTGGGAAGCATAAGTTGGTGAAATTAGGAAACAAAGGGTTACTAGGGGATGAGTCACCAGGGTAGTTGAAGTTCAACGACAGATTCCTTCTGGACATATTAGTCAGGTTTCAGTCGTTTTATTGCAATAGCCTCAGAAATTTGAAGAAGACTTGAGCTATTTTCTCTGTTAACTTTTTGAGTGATCTTAGAGCGCCTACATGGTGCCCAGTCTCTATCAGGTGTTTGATGATTGAAGAGCTTGAACTGTTTTTCCCTTCTAACCAGAAGCTCCTTGAAACATGTTCAAATAATCCAAAGTAAATCCTTCTTTCTGTTCTTCCAATGTAACTTCTCCCGTAGATATTTGTGAATTGGCATAACATTTGAGGGGTACTTGTCAATTTTTGACTGTAACAACAAGGAGGATGTTTGAAGCAGAGAGACTAGTTTTGTTGAAGAATACGTCCTGGGAGAGGGATTCGTTTAATCTTCTATTTATTACTCATATCGTCGCCTTTTTAGTCAAGTTCGGTAAAAACCGCCTTCGTACTGACTGTAGCTGCATCAGGCTTCTTACTTTCATTCTCGCTATATTTGTTGATGAAGCGTTGTAGGTAACCATTTTCTTTCAAGCATTTCTAAAGCAACATTAGTTCACTGCCTTTTCACACATTCACCCTACATTGTTCCTTTCTACTTCCATAACAGAATATTTTTCTGCACATTCTGAGTTCTACTTACCGTATTACGTTATCTTTTCATTTGACCTCTTGCAGATCAAATTTTGATCTCTTTTCTATGTAACTGTTACCAATTTTTTGTTACCACCCTTGTAACCGATTTGTCAATTAATTCAGATACACACTATCTACACCTAACAGTGTGGTGAATATGTTGTTACACATTTTGTTTCTACCAGTAGGTTTTCATACGAAGTGTCCAATGCACTTCTGAGATTAGTCTTCAGTCAGTATGCTGGGAGAATGTCTAGTCGTCTGTGACTAAATCTCCATGAGTATTGGAAGTGAATTCATCTGAACAGTTTACTGGGACTATAGGTGTATATCAGTTCTAAGAATGGCTAATAATGATTTCAATGATGCTCATCATTTTCCACAGTGATGTACTTATCATGTGTAACAGTACAAAGTGTAAGTTAACATTAGTCAGTTTTCTGATGACTTACCCAGGGCCATAATTGCACACAATGCTCAATCTGAACGGTGAATTGGGGCATTCTGTTACACTGCATCCAATATCGGTAGTTTCTTCCCAGACAATCTAAATGAAAAACGAGTAGTGGGATGTGAATGATGTTATTCTTTAAAAGTCTGTCTGAAACATCCAACGTGTATGCCTTGTTTCAAGAATATATATTTTGTAGATAAATGGAGGAACATCTATGGGTTCACTCTTGTCATAACAAGCTCTTCAGACTCTATTTATACACCTTAGGTTAAGTACAACTTATTTAGTATTTGTCAAATGGGTGTAGAAATCGATGTACTTCATTTTTCAACTCTTACCTGTGTATATTCATTACATTGACCTTCTTCACAATAACTTCTGAAGTAATCATAATATTTATGTTCATCCAACCATGATTTGAATCCCCTTGTTTACAAAGAAACAAAAGTGGACAAAAACATTTAAAATTGTAATGATTATGATCAAAAATGGAAGTGATAACGTAACGATGTCGAAACATAAGAAAAATTACTATGATCAACATAATAAGAAGAAGAAATAAGAGTTGAGCTAGTCTACGGTTCTGCAGAACAATCGAAACACATTATAAACTTACAGGATTAATCTATGAAATGTACCTTTTTGGCTACTTTATTAACTGTTCATCAGGTAAATCTTATCTTTTAATTCTAAATTCTGTAGTATTATGACCATAGTTAATGAAATGAATACACTCGGTGTAATCTTATCATTTAGACACTGGAATTTCTCGCAAACATTCAATAAAGACCTGCATTTTTACTACCTAACTCTATAGACATTCATAAACGATAACTAAGGAGAATAAAACCAACAGAATCAATTCATATGTAACAAAGATGGAATACTTATCTGCCTAGATAGAAGATTCAGGGATAGTTATTTCCAAACATAAAAATAATATTAGTGAATTGTGGACTGTTCTTCTTTACGACGAAAATTAATCCCAAAAATCAGTTGATTAGAGTGAAATGTTTTGAAATTCTGAGAAAAAATTAAAAGATGAGTTCCTTATTAGTCGTTATTTGTATGAATATCGTAAGCCTTCCTGTTCAAGGTTTCTTCCCGAAGGTGCATAGAAAAGGCACCTGTAAGTATCCTGAACTGGATATCGGTTAACTCCCCTTACCATTTTACTCAAAACTGTTCGATGAATCTTTCCAACTAGTGACATGAAATTTTCTCAGATAAAGTCTTTGAGTGTCTTTTGACTTCTACAGTTGCATTGATGATGCTGATGTGACCGGTAAGCTTATGATATCAATAAATTGTTGCTGTATGTATATGCATTGAATTGAATATTGATATGTTTAGGCAGTCAGAGTGATGTCATTTACAAGGAAGAGGAAAGACACTTACAGTTCGATTGTACTCGCACCTGCCCAATTTTGCCCAACATATGGAAATGGAGAAATTTTTCGCTCCACAGCTCTATCGTGTCCAGCACGACACTGTTCAGATAATGTTTGTGCCTTCTTCTCCAGCTCCAAATTGTATTTCTGAAATATTTAAAATTGGAATTCACTAGATGAACTTAAATCTTAATAACTGTCAGACAAAAAACTGTTTCGGTTAATTCGTTATGCAAAGGCGTGTGGAAATAACTATAATACTCATTTAATAATTGTATCAGTTTAAAAATCCTGTGCTAGGAATACATGTGGCGATTCTGACAACAAATAGGCATTTCGTGTTCATATATACTTCAACTATTTGGAAAATGTGAGTAAAGCCTGCCTGTTAGCATTCATCAATCAAGTTTACTGAATTCGTTAATGTTCTACTGTGGGCGTCACAAGTCTTAAAGGGGATTGTGTTCAACCGTGAAACATACCAACACAAACATCAGCTATTAAGACATCATTGAAATTACTCAGTAGGATATATATAGTTATATACTGATTTATCTTACCATTGGTTTGATAGAAATGGCTATCGGTTGTCCTTTGAGTTGACCATTTCGAACAGTCTGTCTTACATCATTGTGAAGGGTGAGAAATTTGTTTCTCAATGTGTCGTTCATTTTCCCACTGACACGAGAAAGCAGGACCAAGCATATGCATAGTAGAATGAGTGGTGGACGTCGAATGAGATGCCTTTCTGCGGATCTTAACCTCATGTTGCATGGGAATAACAATGGGATAGCTCAACTGTTTACCGTCGAAGTGAACATTTACATGTGTATATATATCCTTAGGAGAACTAATCTGACAGATTCAAATCTCATTAGCTGACTGGAGTATTTAAACGTCAATAAGAATTATGTTTTGCTTATTAAATGTAACACATTTTGGGTCAATCGATTGATTAGTGTTAATCTCCACAGATAAAGAATGACGTCTGTTTGAGGAATCATGATAGAAGATGGTGTTATTGCTGTGTAAGATCCACCCCTTTCATGGTAATAGAGAACACCTGTTCGTATGAGGTAAAGTTTGTAAATCGTTGTACTTTAAGGTGAGCTGAGTATTTCCATAAAATTGCAATAATCCCTTATTAACCTTATAAATGCGCACAAAAACGTAGAGAAAGGAAATCCAAAGGATTCATAATTTACAAAATATTTGAAACAAAAAGGAATATATTAATGAAGAGTACTGATTTTAAAAATATAGAAGGTTACAAAGAGGGAATGCACTTATAAGGTTGTGAATGATTTCAATGGACAGCTTTTGGTCAGTGGTTCCTATAGATTGCATAGTTTTCAATATGAGTTAAATGAAAAGTTATGAAATGGTCTCATCGTTAAGAACGCCCTATTCATATCTGGCATTTTTGGACCAACATCACCTACGACAGCTTAGCAAAAAAAATTTATGACATGCATTATTCAGCCCCCATTGTGCAGAAGATTGACATTCTGATTTCGGGTTTTGTAAGAATTCTCTTTGATTCCGTAACGAAATCTGCATTAAGGTTTATAATTATTTAAGACAAACGGACTCCTTAGTTCATACACAATAGTTTTTTTAAATTATGAAGGCGTCCAGCTCACTAACTGGTTGAGTCTGAAATCATGGCCGCTAATTAGTCAGGCGTGAAGACAGATACTCGCTACTGACAGTGTTTACCTGCAGTTCTGTCTTGCTAAAGGATGGAAGTTGAATGCACACAGCTATTGTAACATGAAAGTCCTTGGTCGGTTTCTCGGTGGGTGCGTTGGTGTGCGTAACTGGAGAGTCTCAAAATGGGACAAAACAGCTGTCCACTGCTTCTTGGTTTCCAGTGATTCTGTAACTTATATTGGTTCGTGAACAGTTGTTCCCCAAAATAAAATCAATAATATTATGAATATAACTGGAAAGTGTGACATTTAAGTGTGGTTTTATTTTTAAGGGGAGTGGAGCTGCTAGCCTCACACCCAGCCTTCCCCCTTTACCAGCTTTAATTCTGGCTTAGTTAGGTTTAGGAGTGAGTCAACCGAGGATTGATTTCTGAACCACATGAAGAGTGGTCGGCGAGCGTTAGACCCCTGAATTACCGAGACACATATAAACATTATCAGGCCGAGGCGGATTGTATATGGAATACAGCCTTCTTCAAACCTTGCACATAACCATTAGGTCGCGTACTATCCTATCGCCCTTGGCAGATCTGGCATGTGACAAGCTAGGTAACCTATTCGTAATGATGAACATAAAACTGTCATTCATCTTTTTTATCACACGCTGAATACTTAATATCTATGTCACGTGTTGCTCAGCAGCATATTCCGTCAGACAGAATTCCTCCTCTCTCTTGGTTTTACATCTACAAAGCTAATTCAAATGAACTGTCGTCAAGATTTGACAGAATAGTTCTAAAATATTTGGACGCCGAGTGAGAAGTAGACATTTGTGAAAAATTATATTTGTAAAATCTCAGCGAAATTGAAATGAGTAATTCCAACGTTTCGTTCGGTAATCTGGTCCGAACTTCTTCAGGGAAATTAATCGAAATTAACATAACAGAGGTTTATATATAAAAGGAAACATCACTTGTTTTTAAAAACTTTGTCCAATCATGAGTCATTCAACAAGTATCAACAAGTAAACTAAACAAAAATTTATGAGCTGTGATCAAAATTTGACCTCTCCGTTGTCTGCAACAGAATGCATATCCTAAATCCGTAGCTGTCGAGTCACCTGACAACTGCAGTAGGTCGAATAAAGCAGCTCAATCTTCAGAAAGAAGACAAAGCAATAAGTCCGACAGGGTGCTTCTACTAAACTCTAATCCTAAACACCATAATTTTGAAAATACGTCTAATCATAAAATTCTAGATACTAGCAGTTTGAACAGACATGAAGGTGTGATGTTAGCTGATGCATAGGAAATCCTTATTAATAAATAAAAAAATGGATATGTATCACTAATTATTAATACTTGGTCAAAATTCTCGACTGTCCATATCTTCTTATGGAAACGTTAAGAAATGTTTTACAACTGTTTACCCACACACACATACACACTCTGTTTAAAGTGTTTAACAAAGGTAGACCAATATTTGTAAGTCCGAGGTCAAATTTCGATCACAGCTCATAAAATTTTGTTTAGTTTACTTGTTGATACTTGTTGAATGACTCATGATTGGACAAAGTTTTTAAAAACAAGTGATGTTCCTTTTATATATAAACCTCTGTTATGTTAATTTCGATTAATTTCCCTGAAGAAGTTCGGACCAGATTGCCGAACGAAACGTTGGAATTACTCATTTCAATCTCTCTGAGATTTTACAAATGTCTACAAAGCTAATTGCTTTCAACCATATTCAATTTCAAATCATTTATAGTGTCTCTTCACTCATTTGAAGTAACTTGAATGGATCACCGATACTTGTGTTGTTTTATAAATTAGTAGTAGTAATAATAATGCTTTATCTCAGACAGTATTGTTAACACATAGTATAGAAATCTTAATCATATTTAGTTGCGAAATATTTCTTCGCACAGGATCTAAAAGACTTGATTTGTAGGGATCTAGTTTATTTTTCAAGTTTGACAACGGATTGATATCAGTTAGAGAATCATTAAAAACCAGGGAGTACTGGACAACTGTTCCACCTTATTTTAGGATTCATCGGCATTACGCATCCACCGGGTTTCGAACCCATGGCCTCCTGGTTACAAAGCAAGTTCGTAGACTATTCAGACACTGGAACCCGACTCAATGGCCCATGAATTCTAACTTTTACCAACTTGTGATTTTAGAGCGTAGACCAGCCAATGTCATCTGTGGGAACTCCGTCTTCACTCCCGACTGGATGAATCCACTACAAATCCAGGAAACTGCGTTAGGTAGCCAGTTACTAACTAGCGAGCATCAGATCTATTTTCAATAGTTGGTTTGTAGGGATTTAAGTTGTTTTCCAAGTTTGACCCCAGAGTGATAAAAGTTAGAATTCATGGACTACTAAGACGGGTCCTAGTAGTCAAATGATCTACGAGCCTGCCTTATAGACGGGAGGTACTAGATTCAAAAACCAGTGGAATCGTACTGCCAATGAGTCCGAAACTAGGATAAATCAGCTGTCCAGTACTTCCTACTTTTCAATGATTCTAAAACTTATATCAATCCGTGGTCAAACTTGTAAAATAAAAAAAATGATGACTTTCGGCATACTTTATGACACAATGTCGTTCTATACGAAGAAAAATCCAATCTACGATATTTTTCGCCATTTCCCTCAGGAACTGTCTATAATTCTGTTGTAAGCTAGTTACAAATGCGTGTGAGTTCACTTACTAAAAAATGAGTATAATTGCATGATTAAAACAAGTGCAAAAGAGTTTAGGCATGATGATGAATGTAAATTTCATTAGTCCAGTGGTTTAAGCTGGCCACCAGTTGTTGGCAGCGCTACTCACATTGTTTGATCAACAATATAAAACAGCTTGAACTGAAATCAGCTATTGAAGAACCACTAAAAACCACGTAGTATTGGATAGCTTTTCCCTTTAATTTCGGTCATACATGACCACACAGGGAATGAAAATCGAGATTTTAAGGTTAGGTGGTGAGCCCACTGACCATTCAGCCATTGCGATGGAATTGAAAGGTTCGTGAATCCCAACTTCTGTCACTTTTCCCCAATTGACATCCGTCCACGATGTAACCTCTAAACTACAGAGTTCTTACTAGCTAATAATTGAAATTATAGACCATCCCAGTGTACCTGTAAATGAGCAGATGGTACTTTCCATTCACTATTGTTTCTATTGATGTGAAGAAACAGCTGATTACTTGACTACGAACGTAACCAAAGTATCAGATTTTTCAGATAGTTTTCAATGAACAGACAGAGGACTACATCGGGAAACGTCACATTTATTACTCAGTATATGACTCGTCATCAAGCTGTAGCATTGTATACATGACCACACTGCAGGCTGACCTACTAGTGGAACCCGAATGTGAAGCGTAGGGTTGGTTAGACATCAAAAAGTGACATGTTACACTAGGGACACAAGGAATTAATAACGATAATACTGAAAGAATTTAGTGTATACAGATGGCATGCATTATGCAAAAAAAGCTGAAAGTAAGAATTCAGTATGGATACTGCATTACATAGTATTTACACTAACGATGAATGATTTCCAGGTATTTAGCTTGATGAGACAGAAAACGTTTTCTGTCGATAACATGTTACTACTTATGCTTAGTTAGTAGTAAAACATACTCTTCAAAATATGCAAGGACTGTATGTATGACAAAATTTGTCATCATATATTTCATAGAGAATTTTCTTTGGGGCAAGAAGAAAATGCAAATGAGTCTTCTCCAAGAATTTAGTAGCAAACTCTATAGTAATATATACATGAATTTTAATAATTACTTGAATTGTGACAAAAAAACTGAATTGTATTGTACTTTATAAAATAGTTCTTTAAATGTGTAAATCTCAGTGTATGGTGCATTAATATACTAAGATTAGTATCGCCGATATATCACCGAAAGACATCTACCCCCCAACTTATCCAACCAAATCGAAGGATGCCAATGAAAACACAAAGAAAACTGTGTGGATTACTGGAAATGCTTTCGGTGTCGCAGATGTGTAAAAGCGGTGATTTACATCATGCTCCGTGTACTGAGTGCTGAAGACCTTTACACTGATTTCAGAGGAGTGAACACCTTTCTTGTTTTAACAACCCTGTTTAGCTTTAACATCTTTGTCCCATAGCTGAAACGGCACTGCTGAGGTAACTGACAGATACAACTTTCTTTTGATTTCTCTCCTTGATGGCTGTGAATGCTTGATCTTACTTCTGTATCTTCTTCACTTCTGCCTGGAGTGCTCTCTCGTTTACCGAATTCTTGATTTCTGCTTGTATATATTACAAGGTTAAATGACACAGGATACAAATCATCTCCGAAATCTAGGTCTTCTAGGGTCTTTTCGCCGGCTTAACACATGACGATCTACTCAACCCCCACAGTCTACGGCATAATCCTTTTCACCACAATGGAGAAGGTCATTAGTGATAGTAGGCAGTGTTATCTTACTCCTGACTTCAATTCAAATGCTTTGGTGATCTTAATCCGTGAACCACCTGGCATGCAGTATCATCATATAGCTGTTGAATGAGGTTTGTAAATGTTTGTAACACTCCATAGTGTTGAATCAGTTTCCAAATCACATAAGTCAGTAAATTTGGCGTTGAGAGTTGAGTGGTGTTCTGGGCTCTTAGCATAAAATTCATTCAATATTTTATTTTTACCTAAATCTGGAAGTCCATTTGTAATTTATTTCACTCGATTCAGAATCGATAGGCATTATGGGTATGATTCGCATACATAGGCATGTCTCTAGATGATCTTCACATTTTAATATTGAAACCATGTAACATCAAGATGATGTTATGAATTTAGCGTCTTTCATGATTCCATAGTACA
>CALYDE020000792.1:0-23047 GCA_944472155.2 Trichobilharzia szidati
GTCATCACTGAATCCTGGTGTAACTCGAACATACTGGATGAAGAGATAAGCTTAGATAACTATACACACTTTCGGTGTGACAGGGAAGGTGGTAAGGGAGGGGGTTGTCTTATGTACTTTCTGAATGCACTTACTGTATCACAGCTAGAAAGTAGTACACTTAACATGCCTGAGACTTTATGGGTTAACTTACACTTAAATAACGCAATAGTATTAATTGGATGCACCTACAGAGCACCTGGCACCTTTAGTAATTACGAGACCCAACTTATTAATACTCTAGAACAGTTATCCACCCTCCACTACGATCATAAGATCCTATGTGGAGACTTTAACTTACCAGAAATCAACTGGGAAATACCCACAGGTCCAACTAAACTTGGTAAGTTCTTAGGCACACTGGATATACTTGGCTGGAAGCAGACTGTCACAACCCCTACAACAGGTAATAACGTACTAGACTTAATCTTCTGCCACAATATAAGTCCCCTTTCTACCCTAGTAGGTTCTGAGTTTTCAGGGAGTGACCACAAAACAGTGCTGTGTGCACTGCCACTTCCGTCAAGTAGCAATGCAACCCATACCCCTACTTCACAACAAATAACTTACAGGAACTACAGTAAGGCAGACTGGACTCTAGTAAAATCAATGCTAAGATCCTCAGAATGGAGTGAGTACTTCTATACTGATAGCCTCTCGAAAGCTCTAGACATCTTTTACTATAACTCCAACACATGCTTAGATGCTGTCATCCCATTTCAAACACTAAAGTTTTCCCCACATAGAAAGATATTCATAAAGCCAAAGGATCGTAGGAAACTGAAAAGACTGTCAACAAGTTACTTCAGGCGACACGACTTTAGTACACTAGGGTCAATACTTAGTACTCTTAGCTCCATCTCGCAAGCTCATAACTTGCGTATGAGAAATGAAGAATGCACGGCACTAGCCAGCACCACCAGAGTAGGTGCTCTCACAGAAATACTAAAGAAGCGAATGAATCGCCAAAGCCATAAAATTTCTCTCCTTATAAACAAGGGCAAACTATACAGCAAACATGCAGACATGTGTGAACTGTTTAATGAGACGTTTGCAGCTAACTACCTTAAGCCTACAAGTCCACTTCTCGGTTTACAATCTAAAATAGAACTCCCTTCATCTTCAACGCTGAAACAAATCACTACAGTTCATTTCACTTACTCTAATATTAACCAAGCCGTTAATACTCTTAAAAGCTCTAGTAGTGCCGGTTTTGACGGTATACCATCGTATCTTTATAAACACGGTGGTTCTGACATTTCCGTTTTATTACTTAAGATTTTTACAATGTCCCTAGAAAGCCAAACCTATCCAGATAAATGGAAAACGACATTTATAGTACCTAAACACAAATCCGGATCAAAAACTGAAGTCAACAACTATAGGCCAATCAATATTACACCCATAGTATCTAGAATCATTGAACGAATAGTTAAAGATGATATCCTCAAACATATGCTCAGCTGCAATATTCTAAGTCCCAACCAACATGGATTCCTAAAATCCAGATCATGCATGACATGTCACCTTGACTTCTTTAACTACATAACTAGCAGCCGAGACAAACAACAACTAGTACTAGTCATCTACTTCGACATATCCAAAGCCTTTGATCGCGTTGACCATTTGCTTCTAATAAATAAGCTAAACTCCTTAGGAATAAGTAACCCATTATTAGGATGGATTAAATCATTCCTTAACAATAGGTCCCAAGTAGTTAGACTGGGTTTTGTAAACTCTAAACCTAGTCCAGTCACTTCTGGAGTAGTTCAAGGTAGCGTCTTAGGCCCCCTCCTATTCACTCTATATGTCAACGACATATGCAGCTGTTTCTCACTTGGCAAACCATTCATCTTTGCAGATGATCTTAAAGTAGCTTACACATTCCACTGTGATGAGTTAGGGTACTTTCAGAAAGCTGTTCAGGAAGAACTAGATCGAGTATCTGCATGGTCCTCCACATGGAACCTAAAATTCAACCTTAAAAAATGTGGTTGGATATGCTTCGGTGCACCCTCAATAAATATTAAACTGGTACTTGAATCTATCGACTTGCCTAAACTCCAAAGTGTTGTTGACCTAGGACTCAGGTACTCTAGTGACTTGACATTTTCTCAGCAAGTGGCGACACAGACGCGTAAATCGAGGATGCTCCTAGGATGCATACTCAGGAATTTCCACAACTACGAGGCGAAACTATTATTATATAAAACTTGTGTCAGACCACTACTTGAGTATTGTCCATTTATTCTCAGCAGCACTCGCGTAAGTGACAAACTTAAAATAGAAAGTGTCCAACGATACTTCACGTCTAAACTACTAGGATTTGACTGCGAAAAGGACTACACATCAAGGTGTATAACTCTAGGTATCGACCAACTCTGGATGAGACGACTGAGCATTAACCTAACATTTTTCTTTAAAATATTGCATAAAATATCATTCTCAGACAGTAAGGAGATACAGTTCTCACCGGAAGGCTCTTACAATCTTCGTAACCAAACGTGCACAGTATCTAGGAAAAACTGTAAGACAGCACTCCGTGCAAACTTCTTCGTAGTCATGTACTCTAAGATCTGGAACAGTTTACCCCTAGAAATAAGGACCTGTCACTCTATCATAACCTTCAAACGCTTGCTATATGAACTGCTTCATCCTAATGACTATGCCAATCACACCGCACCACTTATTTCTAAAACGCATGAGTTATTAGAACACTATAACGCCTAGACTCATTACTAAATATTATGACACTAAATAAACTCTAAGACTTCGCAAAAATACATGAAAGAACAACTAGATTATAGGTAGTGTTTACTATACAATGATATACATTTATAAACATTTATATATACATAAAATATTAACGTCCTGTTCATGTTTACATACTTTCTCTTTCTGTTATTATATCCTGAGCCTGCACTTCTATATATCTCCTGGTCGAGGTCGAACAACCCATCATCCAAACTGAAATGACCATTTAAGTAAATTCAAACTCAAATTCCATGAACGATCCGATGCAACCACTTGAAAACGCTGGCCAACATTCTGTACAAGGAGTATTCTTGATCTGATATAAAGAAACAACTGGTTTTCAAACAGTTTTCAATGAATGACTCAACTTACATGTACAGTCTGCCATGCTGACACAAATGGCGCAAATGGATAGTTCTAGAATTGACCCCATTTGATGCAGTAAAACAATCTAACATTACCTTATCTAATTTTCGTATCAAAGATCAAATTTCTTTCCTATTATAAAACTACGATAAGACTGCTGACAAAAATGGAATAAATACATTATTGAATCAAAATAATACATCAATAAACTTTATCTCACGGATGCTGTTCACAACAAAGTTTTATAGGAGAATTGACTTCAAGCTTTATTTTTCCCAGATATTTGTATCACATTCATCTGAAGTCTGGGTTTTTTGTTAATGCGAAGACAATATTTCTATATCTCTTTATGTGTTACACAGACAGACTATTTTGCAGACTGTTCTGACTGACTGTAATGTTAGATTGAACAAACAAACTGTAATTTATATAATAACTTATCCATGCCTGTACAATTGGTATGTTCCTGCATAAACAGGAATAAATATATATATTTTATCCACATTATTTGTCCATTTCTCTTCCACATCATTTTGTTTTTGGTACTTTTAGCCATTTCGGCCGAAAAAGTACTTTATACTGAACAAAGGATTTTCTGATCTAGTGACAGTGACAACACTGGTCCTTGTTTTTAATCTCCCTTGGTCTATCTAGTAAGACCGAGGTCACTTTTTGTCTCGTCATTACCTTTCTATTTCCCTCCACGAGACATTTTCCCACTTTTGCTCCTAATACCACCTATAATATTTCAGATTTATTCAGTCTTCTTCTTCTTCTCTGTCCAAATATCTCTATCCTGAACCATCCAAAACAACTTTCGTCATTCTTCACCCTGTAGACCGAAAAGCCTCATACTCCTATCGCCCGTGTAAAAGTTCTGAGCCCCCCCTCTTCGCATAGTATACCCCCAACAGGAGCGTTCTGCTGCCTCTTTCCAAAGCTAAACTTGTACATACATCTCAGATTCCAAATCGTCAACACCATTTCTTTATTTTTACAAAACACCCGGAGCTTTCTGCTTTCTCCCAAACTTTTTAACGGGGAGTACCTTTCGACCACATTTTAGCACCCTCTCAAAATATTGTGCTCCTCCCCCTGTTTGTCTAATTGTACCTACGTCCTTTTCACCTCCCTGAGCCTCTGATCTAATTTTCCTAAATCTGCACTGTCTATTCTCTGTACATCTTCAAATTTCACCACATCCTGCTGTAGCTTCTATTCCTAATAGGCCCTATTTTTCTCAACTTTCGTTAATTTTGCTCTGGAAATTTACGCAGTTTTCCAAGTTTACGTTGAAATATCTCCTCGTTGTCTCCAACATATTCTGATCACTCTGCGGTTTTTCGTATTATTCTTAGCGTTCTGTCATTCCCACTAGACCGTTTTGTCCTGGCTTTTTTCTGCTTTTCGGTATTTGTTTTCAAACTTACTACTGAGGCCAATATTTTATGCCTCAGGCACGAACTTTCACTCATTCTCAGTTGCTGTAATTTTGCTGTCTTTTGCGCATTGACCGAAATTCAGCCAAAATCCGTTTCCACAGGCCCTATTCACTTTTTGTCGATCGCCAGCTAAGCTACTTATCAGCCATTTTGATTGGTGGGCACGCCTATACTACCTGCTTGTATGCTGGTGTATAGGTGTATGGTGTTCTTCTTGGATATTTTGTTTGTCTTTATTTTTTTCGGCCTGGGCTTTTTCTTTGCTGGTTCCCGACGGCCGTTAAATGGTTTCTCGGCACGAGGAATCGACTCGTGCAATTCCTATCACCAAAGCACCCATCGTTCTCGAGTTGGCTTTGGGAGTGGCCCTTTTCTTGCATTTCCTTTTGTACCCGTGTAATTCTTTATTCCTACATATTCTGAAGTTGATCTTGGTATAATTGTACCCCTCTCGTTGAGACCTGTCGATTGATACCCATATCAACAGCCCATCTTCTGCAGTTTCTGTGATTCTGTAACTCATCAACCTTCCCATTACGTCATCCTGCCCCACCCACCTATCAAATTTAAACCCATGTAACTTCGGCACCCTTTTACTTTTACTCCCCGTGTTTGTACTCATTGTGCTCGTCTCTTCGAGTTCTATCGATTGAAAGCTATGTTATCATCTCATCTTCCATAGTCTTCGTCTTCAAAAGTAACCACTCTCCATAACGTCATCCCCACCACTATTTCTCTGGCTATTTCTCATCGCTATAACTTTCACATTTCTTCCTCTTTTACCGTTTTTCTTGCCATCTTTCGACTCCTCTCATCGAGATCTGTAGTTTGACACCCTATCTCTGACAGTTTTGACTTATGATAATCGACGTCCTCCCATTGCGTCATCATTATACTCATTTCGTCGCCTTTCTCGAAGTGTTGTAACTGCCACATTTCTTCACCTCTTCCGTAGTTCTAGGTATTTCTCGACTCTTCTCTCCGCGCTCCTTTATTCGATAGTCATTTTCATACTGCATCTCCTTCTTATTGTTTTCGAAAGTGTACTCTTTCATATCACCTCCTCCTCCCCATTCATTTTCGGCTTTCGTTTCTCGCTTCAATCCCAAAGTGATTATGTGGAATATCGTATATTAGTACCTTTCTTTTCGTTTGTTTTTATTTCTGTTTTGTTTCATTTTTGTTTGCTTTGTTTGATTTCGGTTTAACCATTTGTCGAGCCACGGGTGAGGGCCTATGAACGGTCTGTGGCACAACTAACAGTCCATCGTTGGTTGTCCTCCGAACTCGAGCCTGCGACACCGCAATCTCCAGTCATGTCAGCTATGTCAAGCCAACCCTCATTACAATCCATGGCCTCTGCCATGGTTCAAGCTGACCCTCAAACATCAGCCTCCTGTTCTCCCTCCTTCATCTCCCGATTGCCAGCAGCTCATCCTTCGCCCCTCACATACAATCCATCATCACCTCACTCCATGCGGTCCAATCAATCCCTATCCTCAGTCGTATCTCCAAGATTCCTGTGTATTCACTGTCCTTCAAACTTCGCTTCTCCGAGAGGTTTGACTCAACATGTGCGTCAAATTCAACCCGCCGTATACAATGAGGCCCTTCTCGGTCGCCTCCTCAACGACTGTCGAATACGACGAAATTGGTCCCAAAATGAAGAACTCATTTTACTGATGTTAGCAGACGCAGCAGTCGACCAATTCAACAGCAAAGCTGAACTGTATCAACACCTACACAACCATCTGCCACATCGCTCAGTTGAAGCCATCAGACGCCGTCTACAAACACTCAAATGGTCAACATTTGTCCCATCGTCGTCGCGCTCCGCATCAACCATTGGCTCCTACTCGATGCCATCCTCACCTGCACCATCACATGAAAACTATGCTATTAGATCATCACTGTATGTGCGTCCAAGACTTCAAGCCCGGTCCACTCAAAAAGATGCTCGATTGATCTCAACGGCCAAATGTCTCGATTCACTTTTACTTGCGCCTACACAGTTCTTCGCTCTTGTCGCCGAAGCCGTTGGCAACCAAACCGCTGATGCAGTTAGACTATTTCTAGCCAGGCCAAAATGGAGACGTACACTCAACCCATTTCTGCCAACAATGGTCCTCACTCCAAATACGTCTTATCGCAAAATTCAGCCAGTTACCTCACTCACTGATGCGTTCACCGTCAACAGATCAATCTGTGCTCCTATAAGTTCATGCAGAGCAACTTCAGATCCAGCTATCACAATCTCATCGAATTCCTGTACGCCGACTCAGCTAACAGAACAGCGATCCCTCCAATTGGCTGTCATTAATAATGATTGCACTGTAATCGATAAATCCACCCAACCAATGAGAATACCGCAGTACCACTATGCAATAAGTACTGTCGATAAAACAATTTTATATTCTCCCACTGCTGTGTCGATGATCCGTCCACTTCTGCATACTATTGATATTGACGAATCAGTCCCAACTTATACTGTCAACGCTTTCCCGCTCAACCGAACCTCATCACCCACTGCAACCTTTGAACATGAAGCTCGAAGACAAATTATGCCAACTACTCGACTCACTCAAGATGGTTCAAGTCCCCTGGTAAAACTGACACTTCATAGAAGCCCCCACATGGACAATATACACGCTAACCTCCTGGCTGCCATCAGCACACAACTGGCAATTTCATCTCAGCGGCTGGACACTGAATCCACTCGACAAATTATTCTGCAACTATATGCGAACGATATTAATCTTGAGGAGACACGTCAGCTTTTGAATAAGCAGGCCCACCAACTGTTACCTACAAAATGGAAACCATCCAAGCAGCGATACGTCTCCGGTCTCCCACCGAACTTAAACAACAAGAAGAGGCGACGCATTCTATGTGCCCACATGCAAACGCCCTTCCACCATTCTCCGAAAGACGCTGCAAACACGGTACTTGATGGCAGATGGAGAGACCCGTTTACATGTCAGCTTTCCAGTATAGGAGGCTTCATGAATTTTGGATAGACACCTTCACACGCCCAGCCCTACCAGACACTAGACCGGTCCAGGAATACCTTCCAACTAACAACGACTTGGTCGCCCCAGTTTCAACTGAAGAGATCAAATGGGCACTAAAAGAAATGGTCAAATCCGCCGCAGGTGTCGACCGCATAACCGCCAGGGACCTCCAGAAAATCGACCCCACTAGTCTGGCTGGGTATGTTAACAATCTTTTACTGACGTCTTTTTTACCTTCACCTTTGTCAGCTTCCAGGGTCACCTTCATTCCGAAGACATCACATCCCAATAATCCTACCGACTTCCGGCCTATTTCCATCACTTCTGTTGTTACGCGCTGTCTGCACAAGATTATCGCCAAGCGATGGTCCAGATCATTCTCAATGGAAAAACTACAGTTTGCCTTCATGCGACGTGGTGGCTGCTTCGAAGCAACCAATCTACTTCACACCATCTCGAGAGAAGCGCACTCCAACTACACAAGTTGCGCATTAGCTATCCTCGACATCTCGAAAGCTTTCGACAGCGTCTTACATCAAACAATTCTAAGGGTGGCTGAGAGTTTTGGTGCCCCCCCAATGCTTAGAGAATATCTTACAAACTACTACTCCAACTCCTACAGTCTCTTCCACGAAGTGAATTGTCATCCAACACAAGGAGTCAAACAGGGTAACCCTCTGTCACCGCTTCTCTTCATCATGACTATGGATGAGATACTCAATGTTCTTGAAGCCCATGACCCCATCTACGTCGATGGCCATCCTCTGCACTACATAGCATATGCTGATGATCTCATCATCCTAGCTCCAAATGCTGCGGCTCTTCAAAACAAACTCAGCTGTATCGCCGCCTCGCTGGAGCTGGCGGGATTATCGATCAACGTTGACAAAAGCCTCACAATCAACATAGTCGCTGACAGACAGCGTAAAATCGTTGCCCTTTCTCCTACTGTCTTCAATATCAACTGCCAGTCAATTCCAGCCATCTCGCCAACAGAGGAATTTATCTGTTTGGGTGTTCCCTTCAATTACAAGGGCAGGCGCTGCTTCGATCATGTCGGCGTCCTCAACAAATACTTAGACAATGGGAAAAGCGCCCCCCTTAAACTTCATCAACGAATGAGAATCCTGAAGAACAATCTGATTCCTCGTCTACTATATTCACTGACTCTCAGCATCACTCACAAGAATACTCTGAAAACGATGGACAAACTTATTCGTGCAGCTGTCCACCGCTGGCTTCACCTCCTGAAAGACACTCCAACTGCATTTTTCCACGCGGATATCAAAAAGGGAGGCCTGGGAATTATGAATCTCTCAGCAACGATTCCGATTCATAGGCGCAAAAGAATCGAGGTACTACTCAACAATAGGAATCCGCTCATACGCAGCATCGCGTCTTCCGCCACCTTCACACCTTTTCTTAGGATCTGCAATCTTCCGATGCAAGCCCATAGACAAATAGTAACATCAGCAGAAGAAGCCCATGAAAGCTGGGCACAACAGCTACACTCATCGGTGGATGGATACGGTTTGACTGAGTCAACAAAATGCCCTGAATCTCACAAATGGCTTCTCTACCCCGAAATGGTCTTGCTCAAACTCTATGTACGGGCCGTTCATCTGCGTGGAGGCCATTGGAGGACATCAACTGCAGAGGCGGGTGTGGTCAACCGGAAAATCTTCAACATATTCTTCAGCATTGCGCTCTAACTCATGACGTCAGATGCAAGAGACACAACTACGTCCTCAAGCTGATCGCTAACAAACTGCGCAAAATGAATACCAGATTTTACGTTGAGCCATGTGTTCCAACGCCCACGTCTTTCTGTAAACCTGATCTGATTATCTTGTTAGACGGAGTAGCATACATTCTCGACGTAACAATCTGCAGCGACGCCTTCATTTATATCAGCCATGCGTCGAAGATGTCAAAATACGGAACTCCAACGATGGTTGCTGCATGCCAACGGTTCCTGTCTGCAATGGGACATACAGTTCAAAGAATCTTGCAAATTCCTGTTGTAATCTCTTATCGAGGGATGATCAGTCAACTCTCTGCAAAATACCGTCGCAGACTGTTTTTCACCTCCTTCGACATTTCGCAACTCTGCATTTCAACCATCAAAGGCTCTTTGAAAATCTACGATACTTATATGCTTGGAACGTATAGACTCAGACGTGGAAAAAATTGAACCAATGATGTTGTAAACTTATTGCCATATCAAACTACTCTGTGAACGTTTACTGTACTACCATCTGTTGTAATACACTGCGAGACAAACTGTAACACTCATACGCATATATATACTTATTGAACCTATAGTACTGTTATGAACCTCCTAAAATACGTGACAATTTTGTCTATTCTATATCTTCTAATTGCTCCACACTATGTACACGCAAAGAGCATATTGTCCTTATAAAACTCTCCGATGTTAAAGGCTATTGCTACACACAACTGTCGCTGATATCCTATGATTCACATATGTAAGCATCGGCATACCCACCGACTATCTAAAAGAACTCCTGCTGAGATGCACCCTAAACGTCCAGTTCTCCTTTAACAATGAAATATATCGTCAAAAGGATGGTATAGCTATGGGCTCACCACTAGGCCCTCTGCTTGCGGATTTCTTTATGTCAAAACTCGAAAACACTTGTTTAAAGAATGTGATTGACAACTTTGAACTCTACAAGAGATACGTCGACGACACCTTCATCATCTGCAGCAACGAAGGGAATTTAGAAGATATCTTGAAGTTCTTCAACAACTGCCACCCTGCGATTCAGTTCACACTAGAGAAAGAGTCTAACTCAAAGATATCTTTTCTTGAAATTCAACTAACGAGACGCCAACAAGACGGAACATTAAAAAGATCTATCTACAGAAAGCCAACGTGGAACGGACAGCTCACTAACTTCCACAGTTGGGTACCTCTATATACTAAACGAAACTTAATCCGTTCACTAAGCCACAGAATACGTAGAATTTGCAGCCTGGACGCCGTAGAAGATGAAATGAACACTCTTAAGAAAATCCTCCTTGAAAATGGCTATCCAGAAAGATTTATCACAAAATCAATGAAACCCAGACCAGAGAAGCCGTCCACACCCAGTGCTGCAAAAAGACTTCTCTATATGAACCTACAGTTCAATGGAGACCAATCTACAGAAATACTGAGAAATCGGCTTTCCCGCTCATTGAAGAAAACCTTCGGTGCAGCTGAATTACGACTGACGTTCTCCGCGAGACCAATGATTCGTATGTCCGTGAAGGATAAGCTACCGCTGTTGGCCTCATCTATGTGCATCTACCAATTCACCTGCTCGTGTGGAGCCAGGTATATCGGCCGTACTCAGCGTTCGCTATCCAAACGCGTCAACGAACATTTACCTTCATGGTTTTATAAAGGAGAAAACCGATGCCTCCGCAGCTCGATCCTTGAACATTTGATCGACTCTGGACACCAAGTCAAACCAGAAATAAACTTCAAAGTTATCTACAGAATACAAGGCAATCTTGCTAAAAGTGTACGGATCAAACTTCTCCACATCGCAGAAGCAATGGCAATTCATCTGCTAAATCCTGAACTTTGCATACAAAAGAAATTCGTTCATTCATTAAATCTACAATGGACGTAATCTTTCTTAATTTCAGTCTTACTAATTGTATTATTTTGTCTCTTGCATTTTATTATTTCACATCTTCACTTATATTATTCTCTACCCCACCCTTTTGTAATCTCTACCCTCATTAACAATGTTACTAACTTGACCCACGTCCAATTTCTAGTCAACTAAGTTACGTCATCCGATTAACTTACTTATTTTCAACTGTATTATTCTCTAACCCCACCCTTATTTGATTTTAAACACCACTCATTAACACTGTTGCCAACCCGACCTAATCTGAATTCTACTCACTTAATCAAATCTATTTTATTTTCCATCTTAACGTTTGTTTCCAAGCCAAAGAATACTTATATTACATAATTATCTAAACTTTATAAATCTAGTGTACACACACACAAACAAAATTGTATAAATATGCGATTGTACAGCTCAGTGAATGAATTCGTCGAAAAGAGTCTCTTCGCTGAACACCTTCTTTTCTTTTATAACAACCCTTTGTTGCAACTAGTTTGGGTACCATGTTCACCTATGTCTGTCGAGTTGCTATTTATTTTTTAGTGAGTAATGGGTTTGATTATTAGATAAACTATACGATGACGTGGTTCTAGGCTTGGGTAGGTTGAAGGCTTGGGTTGAAGTTTTTATTTGGCCTATGCCTGTACAGTCATTGGGTGTGATTAATAGTTCAGTGTGTACTAGCCCATGTCTGTTTTCTTCCCGATAGGGGGCCGACGTTAGTGGTACGGGTCCAGAAGGGTTAACATCCCCACCAGCTGTTTGGTTAGCGCTGACAGGGATGTGTTGGATAAAAAATCTTTGGTACCTTGTGATGCCCATGACTTGTTAATCTGCCTATTGTGTGGGGACATTCCAGGAGACCTTACATGGGTATCGTTACACGCATAGCTGCACTGTGGTTTGTTTCCCAGAAGGCTTGTTCCGTATAATCTGCCAAAGTTAGTTTGTGTGTCATGCTTTGTAGACCCTGAGTACCTGGTGGCTGAGCTCCGAGTGTTGTCACTTATATAACATATTTATTTTCGAATATTAAATAAAAATAGTCCATTCGCTTCCGCGAATGGACTATTTTTACAATATTCAAGTTGAGTATACGCACAAAAATACATAGAAAACTTCTTTCATATTACAAGACGCATTTTATTGTATTATGAGGGAATTGACTTCAAGCTTTATTTATTTTCCCAAGTATATGTAATCCATCCAACGCATACTTTGGTTTTTTTGTTAATGCGAAGTCAATATATCTATATTTGTTGGTGTGTTCCATTGAATCACCAGTTATCCGATTTTCCCCACAAACTAAAGATAAAATGACAACAACCATGTTATTTAACCGTAAATCGTGTAATTTAAATATTTAACTTAAATAATTCTTATCCATTCCCATACAACTTGTGTGTCCTATATTTGAATGAATAAATATGTACCTTATTATATTATCATTACTAACTATACTTACTAATCGTATGTGTAATTTATCGAATTGATGATGCCTGTAAACTGGCGTCCCTCATGTAAAAAATGAGAATATACTATTATTATTATTGCATGTGACGAAAACTCTTCAACTGCTGAACTTCTTGGAATATTTAATGGTTCTCACCCATCTTTGCTTTTCACGGTCGAAGAAGAGTCGAATTCCTCATTTCACTTCCTTGATGTAAAGCTAGATAGAAGTGAGAATGGTACGTTGCTTAGGTCGATTTACCGAAAGCCAACATTCACTGGGCAGTGCACTAACTTCAACAGTTGGGTACCGTTAGGGAGAAAGAGAAATCTTATTCATTCCTTGTGCTCTAGAATTCGTAAAATCTGCTCTGCAGAGGCAATCGATAGTGAACTAGATAAGCTTCGATCAAATCTCCTTAATAATGGTTATCCTACAAGGTTTATTGAACGTAATATCAAGAAAGAACACGCCCCCAGACAAATTACAGTGCCAAAGAAGAAACTGTTTATGAGTCTGGCATTCAAAGGTGACACCATTTCGGAATTGATTAAAAATAGTTTATCTAAATGTATTAAACGTACTTTTCCTGCAGCTGATTTACAACTAGTTTTTACCAGCCGAAATATGATTAGACAATGCGTCAAGGATAGATTACCGCTTTTGTCCACATCCATGTGTATTTACTCTTTTACCTGCTCTTGTGGAGCTGTTTATATTGGACGTTGTAAGCGTAATCTCCGAAAACGTGTAGCTGAACACTATCGAGTCTGGTTAATGAAAGGCGAACGTAGAACTGCGAAGTCGTCTATATGTCATCACCTGTTAGAGTCAGGTCATTTAGCCCCACGTGATTCATCTTTCAAAGTTATCTACATGGCAAAATCGAATCGATCCAAAAATTTACGTTTTCTCCACTTATGCATAGCCGAAGCTTTAGCTATACATGAACAAAAACCTAAATTATGTGTTCAAAAACGTTTTGTCAAACCCCTTTCTTTACCTTGGTCATAGTAATGTTCTTTCTAGTTTTTACTTTATTTTATTTTACCACTTGAATTCTTTCCACTTCACTTCACATCTTCATTCTTATCGTAATCGTACTCTTATTTTATAAAATATTTAGACAACACTTGACATTTTTAAAACATTTTTCAATTCACTTATAAAACAATCTTTAATAATTTTGTAATTTATCCACTTCAACTCTGCCCCTTATAACATTTTAATTATCGTTATTCTTATCACACATATGTATATTGACTGAGCAATTATTTAGCGCCACTTAATGACCTTTTCTGTAATATAAATACGACTGTACAGCTTGAAAATGAAGTCGTTGAAAAGAAATTTCTTCGCTGAACAAAAAACTGTTTTTTTCTTATGAATTCAAACACTACTTCAAATCTCACCTCTACTTAATACTTATTAATGCTAGATCTGTCCTTAACAAACTACCGATGCTCAGGGCACACACGCTAGTATACAAACCCTTATAATTATTATTACCGAATTATGGTGTCACTCCAATATACCAGACGAAGAGATAAGCATCGATGGGTACATACACTTTCTCTGTGACAGGAATAGTGGTTAGGGAGGAGGCTGCCTAATGTACTTCCTGAACACACCTACTGTATTACAGCTAGAAAATAGGGAACTCAATGACATGCACGACACCCTATGGGTCAACGTACACTTCAAAAGTGCTACACTACTAATAGGATGTATCTACAGAGCACCTGGCACCTTTAGTGATTACGGGACACAACTTATAAATGTACTGGAGCAAGTATCCACTCTTCCATACGAGCATAAGATCATATTTGGAGACTTCAACCTACCCGAAATCAACTGGGACTTATTAAAAGGGCCAACTAAATACGACAAGCTCTTAGGGACACTGGATATTTTCGGCTGTAAACAAACTGTCACTATCCCTACAAGAGGTGACAATGTGCTAGACTTAATATTTTTTGTCACGATATAAGCCCCCTCTCAATCTTAGTGGGTTCTAAGTTTTCAGGTAGTGACCACAAAACAGTAATGTGTGCTCTGCCACTTCCACTGAATAGCAATGCAGCTCATACCTCCACTTCACAACAAGTACTATATAGGAACTACAGTAAGGAAGGCTGGACCTTAGTAGAATCAGTGCTAAGATCCTCCGAATGGAGCGAATACTTCACTACCGATGACCTCTCGAGAGCTCTGAGCATTTTCTACCATAACTCGAACACATGCTTAGATGCTGTCATTCCACTCCAAACACTTGAGCTTTCCCCACATAGGAAGTCATTCATAAAACCAAAGGATCGTACGAAACTGAAGAAACTCTCAACAAGTTACTTCAAACACCACGACTTTGGCACACTAGGTTTAATACTTAACACCCTTAGTTCCATCTCACAAGCTCGAAATTTCCGTATGAGAAACGAAGAACGCATCGCAGTAGCCAGTCATGCTAGAGTGTATGCACTCACAGAAATCTTAAAGAAGCGAATGAATCGCAAAAATCACAGCATTTCCCTCATCATAGACAAAGGTGGGCTATGTACTAATTTCGCAGACATGTGTGAATTACTTAACTCAACTTTTGCAGGTAACTACTTTAGGCCCACAGTCCGCTTACTGAATATGCACCCTGCTACTTATATGGCACAAACTCAATCTCCACACACACCAAACTTAATTAGTACTGTTGAATTTACTTATGCTAACATTAATCAGATCATAAGAACCCTGAATAGCTCAAAAGGTTTTGGTACTAACGGTATATCATCCTATTTTTATAAATATGGCGGCCCTGACATTCCCTTATTATTATTGTATCCTTCATTTCCTAGAGGAACAAGGGGCTTCAGCTGTGCGTTTCCATTGCGTTCGGTTCCCTGCTAGAGTCTTCACCTGGCCTCATGTCTGCCCACACGTTTTCATCTCCTCTTCACATGACCTCCTCCAAGTCACCCTTGCACTGACGACCGACTAGCCGCTTCCCTTTCGGGTTCCACTCGAGCAATGGCTTGTCTAGTGATGTCACTTGATGGTTTCCTAAGAGTATGGCCAATCCATCTCCATTTCTTCCTGCATATTTGTTTCATAATCGGTTCCTGGTTGGTTCGCTCCCAGAGATCCCTCTCTGTTGCTGATCTTTTCTGGCCGGCCATCTGATCTTGAGTATTGAGCGAAGACAACTGTTAATGAAGGTTTGTAGTTTGTTTGAGATGCTCTTTATGACGCGCAGTGCAAGTCTCTGATCCGTATAGTAGCACTGACTACTTCACATTGGAGTTGAAAATCCGGATCTTATTTTCGATGCTGAGTGTTGTTGACCTCCACACAGACTTGAGAGTAGTGAAAGCTTGTCTTGCTTTTCCGATTCTTGCTTTGATATCCTCGTCAGTTCCGTCTGCCTGTAGTTGAAACGATGCTTCCCAGGTAGGTAAAGGAGTTAGTTTCTTTCAGGTTCCTTCCATTTATGCTGATTGTTGTCTGTTGTTGTTGCTGTTGGTGGTGTTGGCCAGGAATCTTCATCACCTCCGTTTTCTCTATGTTCACCTGAAGTCCCATCTTTGATGCTTCTTGTGCCAACTTGTTGCTTTTCGCTTGTATATCTCCCAGTTTGTGGGAAATCAGACATATATCATCAGCGAATTTCAGATCCTCCAAGTTTTTTGTGTGAGTCCATTTTATGCCTGTTTCCTCATTGCCCGCTGTTTGTCGCATTATCCAGTCTACTGCAATCAAGAAAATCGTTGGCGATAGTAGGCAGCCAACTTGTCTTACTCCTGTCCTCACTTCGAAGGATTCCGTAAGTTTCCCGTTGTGGACTGCTTGGCATGCAGCATTGTCGTACAGCTGTTGGATGAGATGTATAATTGTCGGTGGCACCCCGTAGTAGCGAAGTAGTTTCCAAATCACCTCTCGATCGACGCTGTCAAAGGCCTTTTCAAAGTCGATGAAGTTGAGATAGAGAGGTGACTGCCATTCCAGGCTTTGTTCAATGATGATTCGTAATGTGGCGATCTGATCGATGCATGACTTGTTTCTATTGAATCCAGCCAGTTCCAGTCGAAGTTTTTCATCCAGGGCATGTTTGATTCTCTCCAGGATGATGCGGTTTAGTATTTTGCTTGGGATGAACAGGAGCATAATTCCGCGCCAGTTCTTGCATTAACTTAAGTCTCCATTCTTCGGTAGTTTGAATAAGTATCCTTTCTTCCAATCCTCGGGTACTTTGCCTTCTCTCCACACCTTCTCCAGTAGAGGCGTCATCAAGTCCGCTGTTGTTTCTGGGTCCATTTTCAATGCTTCTGCTGGGATTTTATCTGGTCCTGCTGCTTTTCCAGCTTTTAGCATCTTGATTGCCTTCAGGACTTCTGGTTTCGTCGGGGGCTTGGTGTTCACTGATAGCTCTGTCTCTGTTGTTGGTGTTGTTGGGCGCGTTGTAGGTGGTGGTCGATTTAGGAGTCTTTTGAAGTGTTCAGCCCAGTGTTTCCTTTGCTCCACTTCTTTGATGAGTGACTTTCCGTTGTCATCTTTCACGGGCTTGATTTGTGTCAAACGTTTGCCCGATAGGTACTTAGTTGTTTGGTAGAGTGTTGCGAGATCTCCTTTGCCTGCAGCTTGTTCCGCCTCACTTGCCATGGCTTCATAATGCTTTCATTTTTCTTCTCTGGCACTCTTCTTTACTCTTTTGTTCAGTGTCTCGTAGCTTGCGTTCAAATCCTGTTTTTGTTGCTCATCGGTGCACTGGAGAATCTTTTGTTTCACCATCCCTCTCTCTTCTATTAGTTTCCAAGTGTCCGTAGTGAGCCATTGTTTGTCCTGTTTCTTCTTTCTGCCTAGAACTTCCATGCAGGTTTGACTCCACGCTGTCTTCAAGTTGTTCCAGTGCTTTTCGACGCTGACCTCTTCGCCAGTGTTGATTTGTGTCTCGGCTTTGTCTTTTATGCTTGCAGTGAAGATGTCCTTTGTGTCCTGGTCCTTCAGTTTTTGAGTGTTGAACTTGGCTTGTGGTCTATCTGCAGCTCCTGTTTCTCTGAAAGCTTTTAATTTGATTTGGATTGTCCCT
This sequence comes from Trichobilharzia szidati, assembly GCA_944472155.2. Lineage (NCBI taxonomy): Eukaryota > Metazoa > Platyhelminthes > Trematoda > Strigeidida > Schistosomatidae > Trichobilharzia > Trichobilharzia szidati. The sequence goes on from CALYDE020000792.1 coordinate 17,790, forward strand.
TGTACGAGATAGTGGTCTGAGACAATGTCTGCTCCTCTTCTTACTTTTGTGTCCAGCAGGCTGCGCCTCCACTTCCTTGAGATTGAGATGAAGTCGATTTGGTTTTTGGTTCGCCCATCTGGTGACACCCATGTAGCCTTGTGGATATCCTTGTGTTTGTATACGCTGCCACCAATCACTAGTTCATTGGAGGCGCAGAAGTTGGTGAAGAGTTCTCCGTTTTCATTCACTTCTCCAAGAGCTTCTCTACCCATGATGAGTTCCCTTCCTGTGTTGTCTGATCCCACTTTGGCGTTCATGTCCCCCATTAGTATTTTAATGTCACCAGCTGGAGTGTTGTCCATTATTGTTTCTAGCTGTCTGTAAAATTCTTCTTTCTTTTCGAGGTCTGCGTTGTTTGTTGGTGCATAGCATTGTATAATTGACACTTTCCTTCCTTTGGAGTTGAATCGGGCGGTTATTATCCTGGGCGAGATCGCCTCCCATTGCATGAGAGCCTTCGTTGCCGTTGGTGACATCATGCTAGCCACGCCCTCGGTGTGCTTGTGGTTATCTTCTGGGTAACCGGAGTAGATCACTGACTCACCCATTGACAATTTGGTGAGTCCATTCCCGTTCCATCTGCTTTCACATATTCCCAGTACTTGAATTTTGTATCTTTTCATTTCGTTTGCGATCTGGGCAGCTTTGCCAATCTCGTACATGGTGCGGACATTCCATGTCCCCACACAGACTTCTTCTCTTGGCTCAAGGAGATAAATCGTGCTGAAGTTTCTGTAGCAGCTTTGTTTACAGGGTGGGGTTGCTAGCCTCACGCCTGAGAAGGGGGGTTGTTACATCAATTTATAATTTAGAGAGAAGCGACCTTGTGGGTTGCTCCCCTTAAAACCAGGAAAACGGAATAAAACAAGCAGAACAACACCAGTACGGGAAAATAATTCAAAACAAGAAGGGTAGCAAGTGACAACAACAATAATAATATCACAGTCAATTACAGTTAACCAAAATGATACAAAAATTATAGACTCACTGACTTGAGCCAACTTGAACATGCAAATCCATCAATATATATACAATTATAGGTATTAGTTAGTGTTAAACAAGCACAGAGTGGCAAATAGATAGTTATAGGTATAATTGATATACAATATTATATCCAAAGATTCAGTGTTTCATAGGCAAATAAATGTAATAGATATTTGCAACTTTTTGACAGGATATTCCACAAAAATCAGAGTTTTAGGTAACTATGCAAATGTATCGCAGTAATCGAAAAGCGCGCCCCTTCTTTTTTCTTCCCTTCTGCTTAAAATATTCACCATATCCCTAGAAACCCAAACTTACCCTGATATATGGAAAACAACATTTATTATGCCTAAGCATAAATCTATTTTTTTATTGCAGCTTGATGCCACACCGTATTTTTAGTACAAGTATGGAATTTTCAGCGTGGATATCGGTAGCCCGAATTTTGCAGGCTGACCAGAGATATCGGCTGTGCGTCGGCAGGGGATCGAACCCCGGACCATGTGCATGGTCGGCGAGAGTCCTAACCACTGTGCCACCGACGCTCGAAAACAGAAGTCAGTAACTACAGACCGATCAATGTCACACCTATAGCATCTAGAATTATGGAGAGACTAGTTAAAGATAACCTAAGCAAGCATATGCTTAGCTGTAACATTCTAAGTCCGGACCAACATAGATTCCTAAAATCCAGATCTTGTTTAACATGCCACCTAGACTTCTCTAACTTTGTGACCAGCAGTCGTGACAGACGACAAATAGTACTTGTCATCCACTTTGACATCTCAAAGGCATTTGACCGTGTTGACCATTTACTACTAATACATAAGCTGAATTCCCTAGGAATACGTGATCCACTATTAGGATGGCTTAAATCATTCCTTTGTCCTTTGTTCACCTATTACTAAGAGGGTGCCACTTTATGTTTCATTGTCCTTCGATACTTCGGCACTGATGTTATTCATGATTTGTGGTATAATCATGGTCGTATCTAAGGTATTCTTGGCTGCTTGCCGTTGGTTGGGGGTTTTGTCCTAGACTGTTATAAGATTCTGGAATTTTGAAGAAGAGGCCAAAATATCCTCGGCTTTCTTAAATTGTTCGGCTATTATACAGCTATCAGATCTGAATAGTATGGGACATGTGCGACCCAGGTCCTTTTTATTGCAGCCTGGGCAGCTCTGTCAGTCTCACACACAGAGCGGACGTTCGACATCCCCACGCATACGTTTTCTTTCGTATATCACAAAAAGACATAATAATATCCTTCATATTCTTAGTTTGCCGTCAAAATATCCTACTTAAATTGTTTTACCAGACTGTTATCAGTTGTCTCATAGTTTGAGCGTTTTATACTGCTCCCTGATAGTCAGCATCCGCAAACTAGCCTTCCTGTCAAGAGTACGTTCATCGAAAAAGCCGGTCACCAGGGCTTTCTCGATTCTGTCCCGTCAGCTTCAGCCTATAGCGTTTGGAGACTCTTTTATATGCATTTGCTTCAAGGTTTAGCCAGAATACAGTTCATGCGCATGGTGAACAGATATGCCCGGGCACTCAGTGAGAGTGATGAATTCGGCAATAATTACTTCCAGTTACCGGAACTGGTGCTTCATCCACGAACATCTTGATGTTATGTTACATTGATCTCTCCTTCACTATTCTGTTGTCGTATTAATGTTTATTTCTAAGGTTGACTACGTAGCATACCCGGCCGGACTGATTGACAGTTCCATCTAGAATAATATCTGGCGCACTCTCACCACCTTAAAAGTTCGCCTCGGCGAGTGGGGACAACAACCAAATGGAGACAAAGCAGAACTTGTTTAAGTTGAGAAAGAATATATTCGAGGAATTGCCACGAGCGGGCTACCCAACACCACGTTGGTGAGGTAGGATCTTTACTGCCTCTGACCAGCCGACAGGGTTTTACTCACCTGCCTGTGGGGACCACTGCCACGCAAAGAAAAAGACGATGCTAATTAAATAAGTAAACAATTTCACCACATTCTAGAGAATGTTTCGCTGTTCATACCAAAATTAAAGAAATAAACGACTGGCAAAAGTAATGGCAAAACGTCAGTGTATGTTCATTGGGAATTTTCTTACAAATTGAGACTTGCAAAGATATCCTCTGCATGAAAAAGAGGCTGAACCAAGTGTAGGAGCGCTGCATATCAGGTGAGAGCACCGAAAATAAACCCGAATATTCCTCCAGAATCCACAGTCATTTATATAAACGGACATCTATGTTGAGGCCCTGGACCATGGATACTATAAGTTTAGTTCTACACCTTATGGTTGGCTGGTCTTTCAAATCTGAGTGGCGCCGCGTAGATTACAGATTGACCGTTTGTAGGGGATCAAAGAAGTCTGTCAACTCAATCGAAACTTAGATGTTTCACCGTCAACGATCAATTTGTTTATCCGTGCAGACTGAAACACATCGTGGTGAATAAAACTTTTAAGGGACAAGACCTCGAAGTTTTCGTTGTAGTGTGGTTATCTAATTATACACTCTCATTAAAAAGTCGTCAGTAAATACATCTTTCAGGATCTGTCGGTGTTACACCCTGTCTTCGCTATTTGGAGCGGTATTAAGATCAGCTTGGCCCCTAGGTTGTGTGGGCCAGGCTGAAGAGTCAGCAGGTAGTGTGGCTAAGGCTCGGGTCTAGCAAGATTGATAACCACGCATCAATCGTGAGCGTTATATCTAGTTGAAACCAATCGGAAACGAGTCCAAAATCATTCAAGCAGCATAAATAATTAGTTCCCTAGACCCCCTCTATATCGTCCCCATTTTAGCTCAAGCCCAAGTTTGTATGAGCGGCCCCGGCGTATCGAATCTCATTTGATGGTTTCAGCCACATCATCGCACAATTCTGTGTTTACGTTAGGCCTTCATCACTTTCCCTTAGGTTCTGAAGAAAGAGGAGGGTGTAGATGGCTTTTGATTCTTCTCATGAGCGCATGGACGTAGGCATACGGAAACTTGGACACCTTGAGTGTATGAGCAGGATGGATCCGAGGATAAGGAAAAATACTTATTAACATTGTTTTGATTGGTTTCATCACTGTCGCCGGTGCACAAAGCCCGGTACTTTCGAACCAGGTGACGCTTTTTGCACGTGTTTTCGTTTATATTCATTTATTGCTTACTGTTGATTGATCTTTAATAACGATGGGCCGAAATACTAAAAAGAGTGTTCGTGTGAACACCAGTAATTTAGTAAATAGCACCAGCTCGTCTAATAACACATTACCACCCCTTATTATTAGTAGTTCAACCAACATAAAAGACTCGAACATAACTCTGACCCCTGTAATACAGGTGGAAGATGTTCTGTCTGAAAAAGTGGAGCTCTCTTACTTAACATGCATTATTAAAGAGATGCAGCTACAGATTGATGAATTGAAGACGAAATTAAGTTCATTTGAATGTATACCCGAAACAATCTCACTTATGAAAAAGGAACTGCAGGATCCTACAATCCTAAAGCTTTTTAATATGACCTCTAGAATGACGCCTACTGACTCAGAAAATGCGAAGGAGCTAGAAAACGCCATTGACTTTCTATCCAGCGAAGTTGTTAAAAGGCTGGCTTCGAAACTAAATGCTATAGTGTATAATGTACCAGATAGCGAGCCCATAAAGTCGGTCCAGCACTCATTGCTGAAGGCTGCAAATCTCTTGAGTGCACCTTGTCAGTGCATTCGCCTAAGTAAAAAAGACCTAAAGCGTCCATGTCCCATACTCTTTAGGTTCGACAGCTACATAATAGCTGAACGATTTAAGAAGGCCGAAGATCTTCTGGCTACTGCCACTAAATTCAAGACTATTAAAGTAGTCTCGGATAAAACAACTAACCAAAGGCAAGCAACCAAGAACTCCTTCGATAGAAAGTTGACCACACCGAGAACTACACCTGGTATCAGTGCTAAAGTGTCGATGGACACTGAAGCACAGCAAGTCACCTGTATAGTGTTGAAAAAAAATCGGCAGGTAAAAGCGACTCGAAACTCAGTAAGAGCAGTGTCACTGGGTGCAATCCTAAAGTACATGAGAGCACATCTGGAAAACCTGCTGACATACATGAGGTTGATATTGACTCACAAACTATGTCTGACCAGAAACCACTGGCAGACCACACTCAATCTGGATGCAAGCCCGAGAGTCTCGCAGTAGATACTGCAAGAAAGACGACAAAGCCTAGAGTCCCACTCCAGACTTCGAC
>CALYDE020000793.1:0-22737 GCA_944472155.2 Trichobilharzia szidati
AATGAAGTATTCTTCCCAGTCAGAACTTCTCAGCAGATCTGATAGGAATTCCCAATCGGCATTCTTATAGTCCCTATATTGATAGTGCACCGGGGAATTTTTAGGTGTGTGTTTAGTTGTTAGTCGGAATGGTAGCGTGCAGTACAATATGTTGTGATCACTGTTATCAAGTTTATTTCCTACCTCTATCGAGATGGGCTCTATTTCATGACAAAGGATTAAGTCAAGAGTGTTTTCATTTCTTGTAGGGAGGCGTACGCACTGCTTCCATCCGCCTACGTCTATAGCTTGTAGTAGCTCGTCATGGATTCTAGGTCCTGTACAGGTATCCCAGTTTACTCCAGGTAGGTTGAAATCGCCACAAACTACTTTGTAGTCAAAGTCCAGCGTAGCTGCATGCTCTAGTATTTCTCCAATAGCTATATCAGTCATTTCAGGGCTATTAGGGGGTCTGTATAAACATCCCACGAGAATTTTATTTTCGTTTGTGTGGATGCTTATCCACTTAGATTCAGGGAGTTTGTCAGTAGTTGGGTTATTGAAAGTATTGGAGTTAGTGGATTTAGAGGCATATATTAAGCAGCCGCCTCCTCTTTTGTCAACTCTATCGTTCCTATAGATGTCGTAGTTGTCTATTACTAGCTTTGAGTCAGGTATATCAGTAGTAAGCCAGGTTTCAGTCACCATTATTAGTGTTGGCCGTTCTATGTATGCCAGGCAGCGAAGCGATGTTATTTTGTTAAGGAGAGATCTAGCATTCAGGAGCATAATCGTTAGTAAACCAGAGTTATTGGAGGAGAGGTTAACATGGTTACTTGTTACTATCCCTACGTTATGTTTGGAGGGGCTCTGAGGTGAGACAGAGTCAGTGTGTGTACTATTTCCTGGATGAATTGTGCAGCGAGTGGGGCTATTGTTTGCTGCATCCGAAAATAATCCTGTTGCATGTTTTGACTTTTAGCATCCATGGGTGGGCATCTGCGTTCATTTGCTGGTGATATATAGTTTGCTTGACCTAGGTACCCTGTGTTAAGATTACCTTGGTAGTTGTACCTCATGGGTCTTTCATAGTCGTATGCATATTGGCTCACATCACATGTGTGAGTGAAGTTATTGTGAGGGTCATGTGTCGATCTATACTCATTATGTTGCTGAGGTTCAACATAGATAGTGTGAGAGTTTGGACAGGAATATGTATTAATATGGTGCCTATACGAGCCCCGTTTAGTGCTCCTTATATCCTGATGATCCGTTATACGTTGCATTCCCATGTTATGTGCGTTGCTAGGTATATTACTCCTAGTTCGGGAAGGGGTGTTCCCATTCACATGATGGATGACTTTTTTGGGAATATGGTTTTTTACCCATGCATTGTCTTTTTTTAGACTGACATGTTGCTTATTAAACTTATTGAGAGGGAGGTAAGTCGAAGTCTGGAGTGGGACTCTAGGCTTTGTCGTCTTTCTTGCAGTTTCTACTGCGGGACTCTCGGGCTTGCATCCAGATTGAGTGTGGTCTGCCAGTGGTTTCTGGTCAGACATAGTTTGTGAGTCAATATCAACCTCATGTATGTCAGCAGGTTTTCCAGATGTGCTCTCATGTACTTTAGGATTGCACCCAGTGACACTGCTCTTACTGAGTTTCGAGTCGCTTTTACTTGCCGATTTTTTTTCCAACACTATGCAGGTGACTTGCTGTGCTTCAGTGTCCGTCGACACTTTAGCACTGATACCAGGTGTAGTTCTCGGTGTGGTCAACTTTCTATCGAAGGAGTTCTTGGTTGATTGCCTTTGGTTAGTTGTTTTATCCGAGACTACTTTAATAGTCTTGAATTTAGTGGCAGTAGCCAGAAGATCTTCGGCCTTCTTAAATCGTTCAGCTATTATGTAGCTGTCGAACCTAAAGAGTATAGGACAGGGATGCTTTAGGTCTTTCTTACTTAGGCGAATGCACTGACAAGGTGCACTCAAGAGATTTGCAGCCTTCAGCAATGAGTGCTGGACCGACTTAATGGGCTCGCTATCTGGTACATTATACACTATAGCGTTTTGTTTCGAAGCCAGCCTTTTGACAACTTCGCTGGATAGAAAGTCAATGGCGTTTTCTAGCTCCTTCGCATTTTCTGAGTCAGTAGGCGTCATTCTAGAGGTCATATTAAAAAGCTTTAGGATTGTAGGATCCTGCAGTTCCTTTTTCATAAGTGAGATTGTTTCGGGTATACATTCAAATGAACTTAATTTCGTTTTTAATTCATCAATCTGTAGCTGCATCTCTTTAATAATGCATGTTAAGTAAGAGAGCTCCACTTTTTCAGACAGAACATCTTCCACCTGTATTACAGGGGTCAGAGTTATGTTCGAGTCTTTTCTGTTGGGTGAACTACTTATAATAAGGGGTGGTAATGTGTTATTAGACGAGCTGGTGCTATTTTCTAAATTACTGGTGTTCACACGAACACTCTTTTTAGAATTTCGGCCCATCGTTATTAAAGATTAATCAACAGTAAGCAATAAATGAATATAAACGAAAACACGTGCAAAAAGCGTCACCTGGTTCGAACGTACCGGGCAAAAGAGTGTTAAAATACCCAGCCAGACTAGAGGGGCTGATTTTCTGGAGGTCCCTGGCGGTTATGCGGTCGACACCTGCGGCGGATTTGACCATTTCTTTTAGTGCCCATTTGATCTCTTCAGTTGAAACTGGGGCGACCAAGTCGTTGTTAGTTGGAAGGTATTCCTGGACCGGTCTAGTATCTGGTAGGGCTGGGCGTGTGAAGGTGTCTATCCAAAATTCATTGAAGCCTCCTATACTGGAAGGCTGACATGTAAACGGGTCTCTCCATCTGCCATCAAGTACCGTATTTGCAGCGTCTTTCGGCGAACGGTGGAAGAGCGTTTGCATGTGGGCATATAGAATGCGTCGCCTCTTCTTGTTGTTTAAGTTCGGTGGGAGACCGGAGACGTATCGCTGCTTGGATGGTTTCCATTTTGTAGGGAACAGTTGGTGGGCCTGCTTATCCAAAAGTTGACGTGTCTCCTCAAGAGTAATATCATTCGCATATAGTTGCAGAATAATTTGTCGGGTGGATTCAGTGTCCAGCCGCTGAGATGAATTTGCCAGTTGTGTACTGATGGCAGCCAGGAGGCTAGCGTGTATATTGTCCATGTTGAGGCTTCTATGAAGTGTCAGATTCACCAGGGGACTTGAACCATCTTGAGTGAGTCGAGTAGTTGGCATAATTTGTCTTCGAGCTTTATGTTCAGAGGTTGCAGTGGGTGATGAGGTTCGGTTGAGCGAGAAAGCGTTGACAGTATAAGTTGGGACTGATTCGTCAATATCAATAGTATGCAGAAGTGGACGGATCATTGTCACAGCAGTGGGAGAATATAAAATTGTTCTATCGACAGTACTTATTGCATAGTGGTACTGCGGTATTCGCATTGGTTGGGTGGATTCCTCGATTACAGTGCAATCATTATTAATGACAACCAATTGGAGTGATCGCTGTTCTTCTAGCTGAGTTGGCGTACAGGAATTCGATGAGATTGTGATAGCTGGATCTGAAGTTGCTCTGCATGGACTTATAGGAGCAGAGATTGATCTGTTGACGGTGAACGTATCAGTGAGTGAGGTAACTGGCTGAATTTGGAGATAAGACGTATTTGGAGTTAGGACTATTGTTGGCAGAGATGGGTTGAGTGTACGTCTCCATTTTAGCCTGGCTAGACGTAGTCTAACTGTATCAGCGGTGCGGTTGCCAACGGCTTCGGCGACAAGAGCGAAGAACTGTATAGGCGCAAGTATAGGTGAATCGAGACATTTGGCCGTTGAGATCAATCGAGCATCTTCTTGAGTGGACCAGGTTTGAGGTCTTGGACGTACATACAGTGCTGATCTAATAGCGTAGTTTTCATGTGATGATGCAGGTGAGGATGGCATCGAGTAGGAGTCAATGGTTGATGCGGAGCGCGACGATGATGGGACAAATGTTAACCATTTGAGTGTCTGTTTACGGCGTCTGATGGCTTCAACTGAGTGATGTGGCAGATGGTCGTGTAGGTGTTGATACAGTTCAGCTTTGCTGTTGAATCGGTCGACTGCTGCATCTGCTAACATCAGTAAAGTGAGTTCTTCATTTTGGGACCAATTTCGTCGTGTTCGACAGTCGTTGAGGAGGCAACCGAGAAGGACCTCATTGTATTCGGCGGGGTGGATTTGACGCAGATGTTGAGTCAAACCTCTCGGAGAATCGAAGTTTGAAGGACAGTATATACACAGGAATCTTGGAGATACGATTGAGGACAGGGATTGATTGGACCGCATGGGGTGAGGTGATGACGGATTGGATGTGAGGGGCGAAGGATGAGCTGCTGGCAATTGGGAGATGAAGGAAGGAGAACAGGAGGCTGTTGTTTGAGGGTCAGCTTGAATCATGGCAGAGGCCATGGATTGTGATGAGGGTTGGCTTGACATAGCTGACATGACTGGAGATTGCGGTATCGCAGGCTCGAGTTTGGAGGACAACCAACGATGGACTGTTAGTTGTGCCACGGACCGTTCATAGGCCCTCACCCGTGGCTTGACAAATGGTTAAACCAAAATCAAACAAAGCAAACAAAAACGTTACAAAACAGAAATAAAAACAAACGAAAAGAAAGGTACTGTTATACGATATTCCACGTAATCACTTTGGGATTGAAGCAAAAAGAACGGAAGCCGAAAATGAATGGGGAGGAGGTGATATGAAAGAGTCCTCTTTCGAAAACAATAAGAAGGAGATGCAGCGTGAGAATGACTATCGAACAAAGGAGCACGGAGAGAATAGTCGAGAAATACCTAGAACAACGGAAGAGGTGAAGAAATGTGGCAGTTACAACACTTCGAGAAAGGCAACGAAATGAGTATAATGATGACGAAATGGGAGGATGTCGATAATCAAAAGTCAAAACTGTCAGAGATACGGTGTCAAAATGGGTATCAAACTACAGATCTCGATGAGAGGAGTCGAATGATGCCAAGAACAACGGTAAAAGAGGAAGAAATGTGAAAGTTACAGCGATGTGAAATAGCCAGCGAAATAGAGGTGAGGATGACGTAGTGGAGAGTGGTTACTTTTGAAGACGAAGACTATGGAAGATGAGATGATAATATAGCTTTCAATCGATAGAACTTGAAGAGACGAGCAGAATGAGTACAAACACGGGGGGTGAAAGTAAAAGGGTGCGGAAGTTACAGGGGTTTAAATTTGATAGGTGGGTGGGGTGGGATGACGTAATGGGAAAGTTGATGAGTTACAGAATCACAGAAACTACAGGAGATGGGCTATTGATATGGGTGTAAATCGATAAGTCTCGACGGGAGGAGTACAATTATGCCAAGATCAACTTCAGAATCTGTAAGAATAAAGAATTACGCGGGTACAGAAGGAAATACAAGAAAAGGCCACTCCCAAAGCCAACTCGAGAACGATGGGTGCTATGGTGATAGGAATTGCACGAGTCGATTCCTCGTGCCGAGAAACCTTGGGAAGGTCGTCGGGAACCAGCAAAGGAAAAGCCCAGGCCGAAAAAAATAAAGACAAACAAAATATTCAAGAAGAACACCATACACCTATACACCAGCATACAAGCAGGTAGTATAGGCGTGCCCACCAATCAGAGTGGCTGATTAGTAGCTTAGCTCCCGATCGATAAAAAGTGAATAGAGCCTGTGGAAACCGATTTTGGCTGAATTTCAGTCAATGCGCAAAAGACAGCAAAATTATAGTAACTGAGAATGAGTGAAAGTTCGTGCCTGAGGCATAAAATATTGGTCTCAGTAGCAAGTTTGAAAACAAATACCGAAAAGCAGAAAAAAGCCAGGACAAAGCGGTTTGCTGGGAATGACAGAGCGCTGAGAGTACTACGAAACACCGCAAAGTGATCAGAATATGTTGAGGACAACGAGGAGATATTTCAACGTAAACTTGGAAAACTGCGTAAATTTCCAGAGCAAAATTAACGAAAGTTGAGAATAATACCGCCTATTAGGAATAGAAGCTACAGAAGGATGTGGTGAAATTTGAAGATGTACAGAGAATAGACAGTGCAGATTTATGGAAATTAGATCAGAGGCTCAGAGGGGTGAAAGGGACGAAGGTACAATTAGACAAACAGGGGGAGGAGCACAATATTTTTAAAGGTTGCTAAAATGTGGTCGAAAGCTACCCCCCGTTAAAAAGTTTGAGAGAAAGCGAAAAGCTACGGGTTTTTGCAAAAATAAAGAAATAGTGTTGACGATTTGGAATCTGAGATGTATGTACAAGTTTAGCTTTGGAAGGAGGCAGCAGAACTATCCTGTTAGGGGGATACTATGCGAAGAGGGGGGGCTCACAACTTTTACACAGGCGATAGGAGTATGAGGCTTTTAAGTCTACAGGGTGAAGAATGATGAAAGAATTTATTTTGGATGGTTCATGATAGAGATATTTGGACAGAGAAGAAGAAGACTGAATAAATCAGAAATATTATAGGTGGTATTATGAGCAAAGTGGAGAAAGGTCTCGTGGAGTGAAATAGAAAGGTAATGACGAGACAAAAAGTGGCCCCGGTCTTACAAGATAGACCAAGGGAGATTAAAAACAAGGACCGGTGCTGTCACTGTCACTAGATCAGAAAATCCTTTGTTGAGTATAAAGTACTTTTTCGGCCGAAATGGCTAAAAGTACCAAAAACAAAATGATTTGGAAGAGAAATGGGCAAATAATGAAGATAAAATAGGTATCAAAAGATTCAGCTCGGCGAGCTGCAACCGATTATTACAATTTCAGAAAGTTACAGTTAGATGAAAAAGAAATAATAGGTGAAAATAGTGGAAATTTACCGTTTTTCAGTCCGATACTGGAAGTTAATTAGCAAAAATCGTAAGTTGAAGGAATTTCTTGGTAAAAAGTATATGAAAAGAACAAGTTTGAGAACTAGTAACACCGTGTCAAAAATAATGGAGAAATAAGCTATAGTTCAGATGAAACTAACGAAAAAGTAAATTCCGAAAATCAGGGTTTAAGGTAGATTCGGACTGTCACACAATTGAGACGACTGGTGATGAAAACGTCAGATTTCCAGTATAATCAACACTAAGTCAATAAAAATAAACTATTAAGAACAAAATCGACAACTATTAACAGATAACAATCCTCCTATTAGAATAATAGATACTTAAAAGGGGGCAACTTCAGTCAAGAGTGGAGTTCGTTAGAAAAAAATCAGAACTATAGATATAGCACTGAATAGATAATATAACACGCAAAACTTCGAAAAATTGCACAGACTCACCAAATTGAACCAGATATATCCCATAAAATATACATCCAAAACCTGCAGATGGCAGGGTCAGTGATAACAGAGTTTATATAATACTTCCAAGGAAAAATAGTATCTCACAAGTATTCTTATGTGTAGAATGTGAAAATTTAACAGTTTCGGGTAAAAATTGTGTGTAAATAGTTTGTATACGGTTTGAAAGAATCCGAACGAAAATGTAGCGTCTCAATTCCAATTGCGTGATAGCGTCACTACACCAGCTACCAGTGTGACTTGGCTCAGTATGCAAGTAGGTTGTGTCGATGTTGTCCTTGGACTCTATGTCCTTATTTTTGTTCTTAGTTTGGTTGCTAGCATGGTTTTGAATATTATTTACCTTAAAGTGTGAGAAATTCTTGGGAGTCTGAATATGTTGGGGATTCTTCGCAACAAGTGGCGTATTTCGGCATGTTTTGTTACCGAGTTCCATTTGCGTTGTCACGTTTTGGTTAAGAGAGGATGTTGTCAGCTTACAAGAGGGATTGATTACCATCTTATGGCTGTCCATAGACATATCTAGATCCACCGTAGAGGGAGGAGAGGTTACTTTAGGAGTAAGACTATAGCTCACAAATCTTTCGTTTGGTTTCGTTTTCTCTGGAGCTATTTTTGTGGGATTAGAGAGGGGGAGGCTATGAGTTCTATCGTGTTGGTAGTGTGTATATCTATTTTAGTGGCTTGAGGTGTCCTACCATTTGGTTTACTAAGGTGATTGTAAGCACGCCTTTCAATCACTGTCTTGTCTGCTACAACTTTTATCTGTTTGTAGCTTGTGTCCTGTAATAGGATACGTTGTGTGTTGGTGAATTTTTTAGCCTCTGTCTGAGTTTCGAACTGAAGGCGTATAGGACAGCAGTGGTCGTGCTGACTCTTCTTCAGTCTCTGACATTTTGTTTGGGAGTTAGGCATTTTCGCCGCCCTAAGTAATATGCTTTGAACCTTTTCCAAACCCTCATTATCTGGTATATTGTGGACAATCACACTTAGTTTAGTATCTAGTCTTTTGATAACCTCTGTTGTGATGAAGTTTATCAAGGTGTCAATCTTAGTTACCGATTCTGTGTCAAGTTCGCCAGGGTTTATGGTCTTAGTCAAGATGTTCAGAGGGGCAAGTTCACAGACCTGTGATTTTATATTACTAACCTGTGTTGATAGTTCAGATAAATTTTCTGAAAATCCTGCATTCATAACTTTTCTACACCTTATATCCAGCATCTCAGTCTTCAGTTCTTCTACAGACAGCTTTAGTCGTTCTATTTCAGAAGTAAGTGTTGGAGCTGGACTTGGAATCTGAAGTTTTGTGACACGTACATAGGGTGAAGTGAAGAGGTGTATGTCAGGACCAGGTGCTGAGTTTGAAGAAGCGATGCTACTGCTGTTTGTCAGCAAGTTTTCGCCCTCAGTTTCAGCCACAGAAGATGGTAGTGAACCGGCAGCTCGACGCTTGCGGCGTATTGGCAAGCTGTGTGCCTCACTTCCATACTTTGTGGGAGTTGTGCTGCTCGTCGTTGCGAGCATACTTATACTATTAGTCATCACGTTGACAGGTGACTGAGTTCGTGGCTTTTTTGTATGACTAACCATAACTAATTAGTGAAGGAGTTATTGGTTAAATTTATGGAACTGGAGAAACACTTGTGCGGGTCTCACAGTTAAAATAGAAATATATAGCGAATCAAGCTAAAATGTAACGCAAACGTTGAACGTACCGCTGTGGTTGGACAGGAATTATAGTAAGTTGAAAGGTTATCTCTAAGTGGATTTCATATATATTTGTACTGATTGGTGCATTGTACTATGGATGATGGGAATTCAGTGTACAAAAATATCTCAACTGTATGAGTACTGTGCCACTTCTATTTAGCTGAATGGTAGGCTAACAAACGTAGGTGGTTGTCATGATTGTTGCAATTGCAGTGCAGTGGAGAAGGCAATCGCTCGTTTAAATTTAATTGCTGCATGAATTCATTGCACGGGATGATTATACACATGAATTGTGGTGATTATGAGAACTGAATCTATTCAGCTTTATTTTTATTATTACCAATCTATTGTCTGTTATACAATTTCCACTGACAGTAAATACTTAATGCTGCAATATTTTTGATCACCAGTAGTGGAGATGAATTTCTCACGAGATTTCCATCTACATAAAGCAGTACAGATGCGGTATCACGAATGAATTTCTAGGTTGCATTATATGACATTATTATCCTCATCAACACAACAGGTCTGTGTATCTTACAATAGTTTAGATGTTTCTCTGTGTTGTTAACATTGTGCATAGCTGTTTAGAGTTGAGGCATGTTCAGTTTATATTTGATGGCTGCAGTTTCCTAAATATGAGAATGTAATTTTGGTAGTATTCATAAAACTATGCTCATTAGACATTACTGAGATTATGGATCAATCTCTAATTTACACGTTTGCAATGCTTCATTTGCTGTAAAAGTATTTAGTGCGAAGTTCATCTTCAAGTAGGCTTGATGGGAGAATGACGCCTCAACAGTATGGAAGTTTCAGAGATTGTCTTGATATTTGTGTATGATCCTTTAATAGTGGTAAACATATGAGGTCTATTGATGCTTATGGCGTCAATGTAGAAACCAGCTGTGGACCACTACACCTGTTGTTTTTTGCCTATATTTATAATTCTAGATAAAACATTAGCGGTTAAGAAACGTATCCTCAAACAGACGAGAAATCTCGTTTGTAAAACTACTACCCAACACAATAAGTGGAATAAAATGGGCATAAACCGACAACATGAAAAAGGTATAACTCACCACAACATCACATGGACAGATGAACGCTCGTTGGGCACCATATATCCCTCACCAACTGCAACCCACCTTTCCTTAGATAATGTGATGAACTTATACCCATAATGTTGCTGAGCAGTTATTATTCTCAACTCCTGTCGGAACAGCTGAAATTCATAAACTTCCCTAACGCTAAGAAAATACCCACAAGCAGTAGAAATCCATTAATTAATGCTTCCGAAGCTTATATATTTACTCCCAACAATGAGATTACAGATCAAATGAGATAAACACATCACTGATTTCAAAATAACACATCAATGAACTATAATTCGAGGACTCTGCACACAACAAAGTTATGTATGAAAATTGACTTCAAGCTTTATTTTTTTCCCAGGCACTTATAATCCATCCACCAAAGACCTGGTTTTTTTGTTTATGCGGAGACAATACTTCTGTAATTCCTGTTGTGTTGCACTCACTGACAATCTAGCAGATTTTTCCAACTTTGCACAGAAATGATTGTATATAAGTGAAAAGGCTGTTTTATACTACTGGGATGAACATTTATCAAGTGTATGTATAATCTCCAGCGAACATGTAAAGCATATCTTGCTACTGGCTGTAAATTGTGATTGAATTATATGGTTCTATTTCTGTAACAATTTGATGATGCCTGTAAACTGGTGTCCCTCATGTACTGTACTATGAGAATAAATTTATTTATTTATTTATTTGCATGAGATATTATTTAGTATTAACAGAATCAGTGTATTCATAGTGTATGCTAATAAGCAGAATTATCTTTTATAACTTCATGTTGTGTTAGTCCTGACATGTTCTTTATTTTTTTCAGGTGTGTGGCGGTTGTTGAATATGACATCAGCGTAAATATCATTCGATCAAACTAACTCTAATACCCTTCATCAGTTTTCTTTTGTAAATTAATGATTTGTTTAATATACTCTTGATTTCTACTTCCTCTAGACATTTCAGTGTGTCGCTATACTATGTGCTTTTGTAATAAGTGAATTCGGATCAATGCACGTTAATCTTAGTTAGTGGGATGGAGATTTACTATAGTATTATGGGGCTGTTAGATGAGTCGTTCGTAAGACTTCGTGTCTATTTATGTACAATAGCACATTGTAAAAACTGAGTAGGATTCAGCAAGTTGAATAATAATTCTGTGCTCTTCGATACGCTGAAGTTGCCTTATCTAGCCAGTTGCAAGTCGGTGTATTGCCAAATGCCAAGTCTGTATTACAAGTAAATGTAGTAAATTAGGGTTGATAGCCACTTCACTAATCTGTTAATATGCAGTGACATCATCAATATGCCGTTGAATCATGTAATGTCGCCTAATATCCATCAGATTGAGAAGAATAAGAAGTTCAGCAAAGATATCTTTTCGGCGATTTCATTTTCAAAAGCTGTACAATCGCATTTAAATACATAATTTTACATGGAGACAATTCTTGTTTGATTCTACATAATTATGACAGCGAATAAAAGGTGATAATTATTTCCAACTAGATATGGTTATACGAGAGGCTTAGAAACAAAAATTACGCAGGATTAGAACGGATATCAAGTGTGTAAAAATGAGCATGGATACAAAATTGAAATAATAATTTTCAACTTGAGATGGGAATCAGGAGGTGCGAATATAGATTACAAGAGCCTTAGAAACAAAATTACATGGAATTTAGCAAATTACAGGTGTGCAAAAAGTGAGCATGGAAACAAAATTGATATAATAGTTTTAACTTAAAATGGAAGTTAGGAGGTGTGAATATAGATTACAAGAGCCTTAGAAACACATTCTTTTTTTCCAGTTATAAAAACATTTATTTTAAGTTTGTTTCCATGCTTTTTCTGTTCACATTTATAATCCGTTTTTAAAAACATTTGCAATTATATCTTAATCCTGTGCAATTATTTTGTGTTTCTAAGGCTCTTGTAATCTATATTCACACCTCCTAACTTCCATTTTAAGTTAAAACTATTATATCAATTTTGTTTCCATGCTCACTTTTTGCACACCTGTAATTTGCTAAATTCCATGTAATTTTGTTTCTAAGGCTCTTGTAATCTATATTCGCACCTCCTGATTCCCATCTCAAGTTGAAAATTATTATTTCAATTTTGTATCCATGCTCATTTTTACACACTTGATATCCGTTCTAATCCTGCGTAATTTTTGTTCCTAAGCCTCTCGTATAACCATATCTAGTTGGAAATAATTATCACCTTTTATTCGCTGTCATAATTATGTAGAATCAAACAAGAATTGTCTCCATGTAAAATTATGTATTTAAATGCGATTGTACAGCTTTTGAAAATGAAATCGCCGAAAAGATATCTTTGCTGAACTTCTTATTCTTCTCAATCTAATGCTCCAATGGGTATTTTCCACGATTTGAAAAAATGCAAGGACCCTACGACAGTGAAGAAACTCAATGGGTTTCTACGTTACTCTGTCAAACTTGCCGAAGTGAATGCGAAGTTAGACTTCTATGAAGACTGCATTAAGAATCATTGATATCCGAAATGGTTCTGGAAGGCACTCCGAAGACACCACATTTATCCCAATTCTAAAACTCTCCAACGCCACACAAGAAACCTTATTGATTCTATTAGCTCGCGTATATTCGAGTTACAGAGAAATATATCACAGAGGTCATCTGCTCTTTCCGAACTATCATCAGGTGAAAGAGAATCGTTTAATGAATATGTTATCTTGGTGCAAAGCAAACGAGCTGAGAATATCAAATCCGAATTGAATAGGAGCCTCAAATCCGTCGAAGTACAGAGAAAGTTTCCCGTCGACCCCGATAAATTTGTTTTCAATCACTCCTCCGTCAGCTTGTCTACCTTACAACTAGAAGCCCTATCTTTAGGGTTGAAATTTTGTGATGTAAATCTATACAGTAACAGACTACACACGTATGTCCAATTTGAAAATCTTATGAGTCAAACAAGAGACATCACACCCGTCTCTGATGCAGATCTCTTACATTTCAAGTCTACAATTTCTGACTGCTGCAATCAATACCTCAATTCAAAAACTAAAGCCCGACACCTCCTGACAAAAGAACACAAACAGCAGCTTAAAGACTTGAGAAACAACAAAGACCTGATCATTACACGTCCAGACAAAGGTTCGGGAGTGGTCCTTATGGACCGAGATGTGTATATCAACAAGTTGACAGCTCTAATCTCTAATGATAATAAATTTTCAAAACCAGACAATGAGAAGAATAAGACAGAGCAGATGGAACAGCAACTGACAGATGTTCTTAGGAGAATGAAGAACGACTACCTCATAACTGAGGACCTATTTGAACGTCTGAGACCAACAGGATCCATCATCCCTCGACTATATGGTCTGCCAAAGGTACACAAAGCAGGCCTACCACTTCGACCGATTTTGGACATGGAGGGATCACCGTACCATCCCATTGCCAAATGGTTATCCGAGATGCTGGAGCCTGTGAGACGACAACTCTGTAAGTACTCTCTACGAGATAAGTTTGAATTTATTGAGTGCATAAAAGACCTGAATGTAAATGGCAAACGAATGTTATCACTGGACGTGGAATCTCTATTTACGAATGTGCCGCTCACAGAAACAATTTGTTTCCTTTGCAAGTATATTGATGACAATAACCTGAGCATCGGAATACCAACCTCATACCTAAAAGAGTTGTTATTAAGATGCACACTCAACGTACAATTTACGTTCAGCGACGTCATCTATAGACAGAAAGACGGGATTGCTATGGGCTCTCCCCTTGGCCTACTCCTAGCAGACTGCTTCATGGCCAGCATGGAAAACGGCATCCTTAAACCAACAATGAACAAATTGTTGCTGTACAAAAGATACGTCGATGACACTTTTATAGTTTGTCAAGACGATTCCGATTTAAATTGCATCTTACAGGAGTTTAATAACTGTCATCCTTCAATTAAATTCACAATGGAAGTTGAAAATAAATCAAAGATTCCATTCTTGGACGTCGAATTGACAAGAAGAGACGACGGAACTCTGAAAAGATCTATCCATAGAAAACCAACATGGAATGGCCAGCTGACAAACTTCTACAGTTGGGTACCTATCAGCCGTAAAAGAGCTCTCATCATCTCACTAGCCCACCGCACCAGAAGAATCTGCAGTGATGACTGTTTAGAAGAAGAGCTCCTATTCCTAAAAAGCATCCTGATTCAAAACGGATACCCGCCACGTTTCGTGGAGAAGAACATGAAACCAAGGACAAAAAGAGAAGAATACATTTCAGTGCAAAAGAAGACACTCTATCTGAATCTGGAATTCAGGGGAGACCTGGCAGCAGATATCCTTAAAAGGAGAATCTCCAAATCCCTGAAGAAGACTTTTCCGGCAGCAACTCTAAGAGTGACATTCTCTAGCCGCCCACTTCTTCGGAGCAATGGGAAGGACAAACTGTCGCATATGGCCAATTCAATGTGCATTTACCAGTTCACCTGCTCGTGCGGAGCAAGGTACATAGGTCGTTGTATGCGCGTCCTTTCAAAACGTGTTAGAGAACACTACCCAGCGTGGCTGCAAAGAGGAGGCACCGGTTCAATCAGAAGTGCCATTACTGAGCATCTGATCAATACCTCCCACAACATCTCAACTGATTCATTCAAAGTAATTTACAAGGTCAACAGAAACCTACCGAAAGCAGTTTGTTTCCGACTTCTCTGTACTGCAGAAGCCCTCTCAATATGCATCGAGAAGCCGGAGCTGTGTGTCCAAAAGAAATTAGTTCAACCTCTACAACTACCATGGACTTAGTTCGGTATGTTACCGTAGCTTCCATTTTTGTTTCTGTTTCTGTTTTTGTTTTTTGATCCCTTTTCGTTCGCTATGTGTGTGATTCTTACTCCCTCAGTCTTCATTCGATTCACCCCATTTTTTTCCAGTTATAAAAACATTTATTTTAAGTTTGTTTCCATGCTTTTCCTGTTCACATTTATAATCCGTTTTTTAAAAATTTGCAATTATATCTTAATCCTGTGCAATTATTTTGTGTTTCTAAGGCTCTTGTAATCTATATTCACACCTCCTAACTTCCATTTTAAGTTAAAACTATTATATCAATTTTGTTTCCATGCTCACTTTCTGCACACCTGTAATTTGCTAAATTCCATGTAATTTTGTTTCTAAGGCTCTTGTAATCTATATTCGCACCTCCTGATTCCCATCTCAAGTTGAAAATTATTATTTCAATTTTGTATCCATGCTCATTTTTACACACTTGATATCCGTTCTAATCCTGCGTAATTTTTGTTTCTAAGCCTCTCGTATAACCATATCTAGTTGGAAATAATTATCACCTTTTATTCGCTGTCATAATTATGTAGAATCAAACAAGAATTGTCTCCATGTAAAATTATGTATTTAAATGCGATTGTACAGCTTTTGAAAATGAAATCGCCGAAAAGATATCTTTGCTGAACTTCTTATTCTTCTCAATCTAATGCTCCAATGGGTATTTTCCACGATTTAATATCCATCATTTCAATGATCAACAACTGCGGTATTTGCATATCTACTTTCCTATGTATGTGGATGACCTAACTGTTTCAATACCTGTTAACTCCCAGCTAGACTGAACTAAGATGAACAGCTTTCTATCAGGAGTCAGTAAATGGTCTTATACTGGATCCATCCAAATGTCTGACTTTTAATTTCAGTTTCTGATGTAAAAGAAAGTTAAATGAAGCTGTTAATTTCTCTGGCCATTTTACAATGGATAATAGTGATATAGATATCAAGTCTGACGTTAGGTATCTTGGATTAATTCTTTCTTCTGACCTATCCTGGTCTTCCCAAAGTCTTAGTGATTTCTAAGATAATATTTCGTCCGACTTTTTACATTAAGAAGCACGTATTTTATGTGATCAGAATAGTGTCAAGGACGAACTAACTAACCTTATTTGCTCTAGTGAATAGACCATTCTCCCCATCCTCACCCCATCAAGCTTTACCGTTATTATTCTTATGTTTATAATCCTCTATCGAATATTATTGACTTAATACCGTAACTGTGCACAAATTCCTTTGGTTAGTTTATATTTTAAGTAATTCAGATGCAACAGGTGTTCAGTTTCTGCATGAATCATCTTTCCTTACTATTTTGGAAATTAGCCGCTTTCCTCACATTATCCACATATCCATACTTAACACGGATTGCACTGTATCACCTGAAACTACATATAGTATTCACTCGTAAAATCTACAACCCGGAATCTTCTGATACCCTCTCTAACCACGTGGAACTCAGGATTTTATCCACAGCAAGCACTGTAAAGGAAAGTCTGACTTTTTATTTTGCAATATATATCTGTTTATCATAGTTGTTTTGATACTTCGATAATACAGCTATCTTTTTTATATCCTCAAGACTTTTTTCTGGAAATTGTGAAAATTCTTATTTCTGTAATGGTTAAGTCAATCAAACGTGTAAGTACCGTTAAGAGACTGAGATCTAATGCTCGTCAACCATCTGAGGGCCTCAGCTCCGTTGACGATTCTACACTTTTGACACCAGACACACCCAGAGTTATGGTATCTGATATCATGGGTGAACTGACAGAGAATGCGGCTTGTAGAAAAAATGATTTACTGATACTTCAAAAGTCAGTGGCAGACCTATAGAGCAAGTTTGACAGCATTATGCCCCTCACGCAATTGTGTGACCCACCACAAAACGTCTGTCTTGAATCACTTATCAAATCCGAGCGCATAATTGACTATTTGGCAGAAGAAGCTGTTAAGAGGATTATGTCATCACATAACGTCTTGGCCTATAACATTCCAGAGAGAGCCTATTGCCAAATTTAAAGCTTCGTGTCTGAAGGCTTGTAATATGTCGTTGACAGAATGTCAGGTTTTGCGTCTTCGTAAGAAATCTGCAAACCACTCATGTCCGGTGTTTTTCAAGTTCAGGTCTATCGAAGAATCCAGAAATTTTCTGAAAGCTGGTAAGATAACAGGCTCTTCAACACCCTACACTAACATTAAGGTTGCACCTGATTTAACACCATGCCAAAGACGATGCCGCTCAGGAACACTGAACACTGATAACTCCAATAGGACAACTGTAGTTGATGTTCCATGCGTTATTCCGTCGACTGAAAAACCTAATGACCACATGCATCAGAATTTTCTCGGGCACAGACTAATATTAGCCAAGTATTATATAACGACACTGATACTGACACTGAAATGGTGGACATAGATGAGTCAACGGAGCATAATGTTGAAATACATCGTTTTCACACTGGCACAAACGTCAAGAGCCCGAAACCATTAAAATCCATCCCACTGGTGTTCCACCCATCCCCTTTTAAGTCAGTTACTCGTCGGTCTGACAATCCATCCACTGTGAAGCACCAGTCGAACGTAGCTACCCAAGTTAGCAAGTTTTCTAGGCGTTATGACAAACGTCCCATTTCCATTAAGAAAACTAAAGCGCGTGAGGTGTCCAAGCAAAGAATCGCTACATAGCATGTGCTGGCTGCCCCGTTAGCCATCATCAACCAGTTGACCAAAAGAAAAGGGAAGAGGAAGTAAATAAATTAAATACTGAACCCGGAATAAGAAAGCCCTTTGATATGATAGAGACGAAAGCACCTCCGAGCCATCATCCTAAGAGAAAGTCAAATATGGTAGACCTAGCTCCTAGAGGTAGGCCTAATTGGTGTCAAGTGGAAAGTCAGTTATATCCTACCACTAATTCTAGACAAACAGCGAGGTAGTAGGTATTATTCTGCCCATCTACTACGTATACCCATTGTTAGCCAACCCCCTTCCAATGTTCTGTCAACTGAAAGTTATAGAAAATCCCCCAAACATCGGCCACAGACTACATTTAGCAGGCCAACAGAGTCCACTCATACATCCTATGTATCTAGTAGGGAGCATGTGCCAATTTCTGCACAAAACTTGCTATGATTTGATGACTACCCGAAACAACTACCAACACTTCACTCTTGTACTGGCAACAAATTACCGAATACTCATATCGGTTATACTTTCGGGCAGGATTTTCACCAGCGCCAGTTAACAGAAACACCTGGCATCATGCATATAGCACGCATGATATCAGATCAATTCCTTACCGGCATAGCGAACGGTCTACAGCCAAGACAAGGCATATTTCCCGGGAGATAGCTGACACAGTGTCGACACCAAATGAGTCTAATAACATGCATATAGAGGATACTCATGGATTATTTTATCAAGATGTTATCCACTCACTGAAACCACATAACCAGTGTTTATCTATTATCCTAGTAAATACGAGATCAGTTCTAAGCAAACACTTAACACTAAGTACATTAGCTTCTATATACACACCGTCATTGATTATGATCACTGGAGCCTGGTGCACAAGTGATATCTCCAATGATAGCCTAAGGATTGATAAATACAAACTTTTTCGCGGGGACAGACAGAGAGGTCGTGGGGTGGAACACTAATTTACTGTGAACAATCCTTGTGTGCAACCCATTTCAGTAACCCAATTCTGTCACAATTCAATGACTCGATCTGGGTTGAAATAAAAGTTGTCAGAAGTAAACCTATACTTGTGGGTTGTGTGTACTGACCCCCTTCATCCAACAGGGAATATGATAATATACTCAGCAATATTTTTAATGTCACAGCCAATCTTCCCTACAGTTATAAGGCAAAGTTAAACTTTCGACACCAGTAACAACCAATCAGCAAACGACCTTGAACGGACCAATCACATGAAAGAGGCGTTTATGATAAGCGGAAACGTATATTTATAGAAAAATGCATAAAAAATGATAAAACGGTTACAATGGGTATCTTTCCCGAACATGGGAGAGAAACATTTCCCAATTCAGCATGGCACTGTCAATAGAGAAGTCGCACCACATTCTATACATATATTCATCTAAATGACTATAAATGAGATCCTTTTGAGATCCATTTATAGCCCTTATTCTATTTTTCAATCGACCCCAAAATCCTTCGATGGGATTTGTATGAGTCCCTGTAACTGGATCCACGAAATCACTGGAGTGGTTCACTCTGTGATGAATGTATCCCAGGGATGACAATGAATCATAGCCTTTCCACTCGTGGGTATGTACAATTGATCCCGGTTTCACAAGTCGCTTTGTAATAGGTACCAGAGTAGTCGCCTTCCTGTCTGCTATTCCTTCAACAAATCCTTTTCAGAGGGACGTGTCGTATAAGCCTATGACCCAAATGTTGTTCGCTCTCTGACGACGGCGGTTATATTTCTTCTTCACCAACACTGTCTCATCCACATGGACCACTAATTCGTCCCCGCCTAACAACGAAGTAATTCTGTCCATTTTCCATGAGGCGATGTCCCTGCAGTGCTGGTATACCACTGAACTGTTGAGACGAGGCTGTTCTCCATCTCGGAAGCAGCGGCTCTCACAGGCTGTTTCAGTACCCAGTAATTGCAAATGTACAAAATCTGGGTTAGGGAGAGATACGACCTAGCAAAAAATTTCCTACGAAATATTACCCTCTCTAATACTGACTCGCTTCCAGTATATTCCACAACGATGTACAAAACCACCAGTTGACCTAGTATAGCTTTTTAGAGTCATTACACCACCACACGAACAACTTCTCTCATTTCGAAGCAAGCCTAAGTCTAGGCAATACTGAAAGACACTATCCTCCTCGAATTGCAAACGCAACCTTGTAATGGCACGCATTTAAATGAATCAAGCGCTATGCAACATTGATCTACGTTCTTGAATCTCATCGGATAATTCGCTGTCGTTCGCTGATTGGTAGTTATTGGTGTCTGAAGTTTAAATTGGCCAGTTATAAAATTATCGGAGGTGATTTCAACATGCCAGAAGTATCATGGTCTTCACTCCGAGGACCCCAAAGGTATGACAATCTCCTGAATTCCATCGTCACAGGAGGGTGGACACAACACATAAATTCACCCACTAGATCCGCAAATATCCTAAACCTTATTTTCCCGAAAAACATAGCACCATCTACAGTATATGTGGGACATGAATTTCCAGGGAGTGACCATAAAATAGTAGTGTGTTCTTTTGACATCTTTCCTGAAACAAAACGCAGGGATGAAGCTGGCCAGACACCTATGAAGTTGTACACACATGCTGACTGGGACTTGTATCAGCACCTAATTAGATGTTCTAATTGGGACTCGTACTTTTCGAACGATTCCTTAGAGGCAATTCTTAACAACTTTTATCAGAATATCAACTCAATTCATGACGTCATTGAACCTGAGAAGATTCTTAGCTTCAGATTCCTCCAAAGCGATTATATTCCGACATCGTTTAGGAGAAGTCTCCTAAAGCACTCAATAAAATACTACAGATATCCTGACTTATCATCACTAATTGCTATTACGTCCTTTCTCAATAGAATTGAAGAGTTGATAAATATAGGCCTCAGAAACAAAGAAATGCGAGTCATTCAGGCACCGCATAACTCAGGAGAAAAAGCCGAACTTTTCAAAAGTATGTTGACGAACTCCAAAACAGCTTATCCTAAAATGCTATACTTAGATGGAATTGCTTACGAAAATACTGAAGTGATATGTGAACTGCCTGGCAAGCACTTCGCCAGATTATACACCGTAGAGAACGATGAGGTCGTGGATTTCCCACGCAAAACAGACGAATGTTTAAGTGATATACTTTTCACCACACACGAGATCGATAAAGCTGTCGCAAATCTTAAGCTTAGTAGCACTACTGGTCCACACGGTATATCTTCCATTCTGCTGAAAAACGGTGGTAGTGACATGAATTTATTCCTACTCAAGTTATGCTCAATTTCACTAAGCGATGGGACATACCCTACTTGCTGGAAGAAGTCTTATATTGTACTTATCCATAAATGCTGGCCTACAGCTGATATCAACAACTACCGCCCCATCAACATCACGTCTGTAGTTTCACGTGCAATGGAAAAGATAGTAAAGACTCAAATCATTCAGTACTTGCTGTCAAATGACCTGCTATCCCCATCCCAATGCAATTTCTTAAGTAGAAGGTCGTACATTACTTACCACTTAGATTATTTTGATCACATTACACAATGCATTGATAATGGGCATTCGGTAGCAACATTATTTCTCGACCTTAACAATGCCTTCGATAAAGTCCAACATATCAGACTCCTAACAAAACTCCACTCCTACGGAATAACTGGAAAGCTTCTCAAATGGGTAAATTCTTTTCTCACAGAAAGAGAGCAATTACTCAAAACCAACCACCAGCTGTCCTCATCAAAGCCGATAACTAGTGGTGTAATACAGTGCAGCGTTCTTGGCCATATTCTATTCCTCTTATTCATAAATGACATAGTCTGTGTGACCAAGTATGGCAAGCCATACCTATTTGAAGATGATCTAAAAATAGTGTATGATTACGGGTACGATGATATGAGCGTCGAAAGTAAAATCCGATATGACTTAAACAATTTTGGCGATTGGAGCGAAAAGTGGCAACTGACTTTCAACCCAGATAAGTGCGGTATAGCCCACCTTGGACGCTGGAAACCGAGAATGGGCCTATATATGTACGGTAAGCTCCTCTCAAAACTGAACACAGTCACAGATCTCGGCATAACATACTCAGATTTAACTTTTTGCGATCATGCAAATAAGGTTGTATCTGACTGTAAACGACTTACTGGCTTTGTACTGCGTAACTTCTACACCCAAGAAGCAAGATTAGCTATATATAGAACATGTATCTGCCCCAAACTTGAATATTGTGCTCTCCTGTATAGTAACCTAAGGTCTGCAGAACGAAAAAAATCAAAAGTGTTCAGAGATTCCCAACAAAACGCATAATAGGGTTTGACCAACAACTGGAATATGTTGACAGGTGTATGCGTCTGAATTTAGAACCTCTGTGGTTAAGGAGAGTAAAATGCAACTTATTTCTACTTTTCAAAGTCATTAGGATACATTGTTATAGTAACTCATCCATAACATGGCAAAATAATAAATCATATCAGCCGCGAAGCCACCACTACCTTGTCAAGGTGGCCACCCACAGAAAATCCATTAGGGCAAACTTTTTCACCATTAAATATTGCACTCTTTGGAACCAACTACCATCTGAAATTGGATGTTGTGAAAACTAATTTACTGATTTCCCTTTCTGTATAGTCTTCAATAAGTTATGTTAATATAAGTATTTCTAGAAACAATTATATTAGCAACCACACCTTTTCATATTTTACATATGTATATACAGTTGATAATACAATGCTGATTTTGTGTCTGAATGACTTTACTCAGCCAATAACCACCTTTTCTCATACACCTTCCTAAAACGTATAATCTTTATAATATTTCGCAGTATTTGTAACATTATATCAGTTGAAGGGTTACTTTGCAAGGTCTAATGCGCACCGTATGAACATCGGTCATGAAAACTTAGCATAACTAGCTCCGTTAACCGGCTGTTTTCTTCAGGATCATTATACATAATTTTATCACTAATTGTTCCACTACACGTTTTACTCTGCTAAATAGACTACAACTTAGTTGCTGTAATACTAGCTTCTTCTATACTTCATACTTCTTAGA
>CALYDE020000794.1:0-21676 GCA_944472155.2 Trichobilharzia szidati
AAAGCTATATAAAAACCATTTTAGATCGTTGACAGTGCTTGTATAAGATGCTGTACAGCGTCTTGTTATGGTGACAGTGGATTTCATCAAGGATGCTGAGCCATTACTAGCCAAACCTTGAGGGATGATATATGAGTAAGTGACTTCAATTGTTTCTCAGCTTCATTCGGAATGTAGATCAATGCAACTTGTACTACAAAGTAAATACAACAGAAATGTACCAGAGGACAAAGAAAAAACCAGGTCGAGTCTAAAACATTTGATTATATTCGTTGTACATTGTAATTTGATGAACAAAAATTTGTTTCTACTATGTCTTTTTATGCATTTATGCTACTAGTTTATTTATAGTCTTTAGGGAAGTAAGGGTATTTAAGCGCGTTTAGGTACTGTAGTAGACTAATAGTTGATTCGTTCTAGGAATAAATAGTTTATTTATATAGTCGGTAGAGTGAAATAGTCTTTTTATGCATTTATGCTACTAGTTTATTTATAGTCTTTAGGGAAGTAAGGGTATTTAAGCGCGTTTAGGTACTGTAGTAGACTAATAGTTGATTCGTTCTAGGAATAAATAGTTTATTTATATAGTCGGTAGAGTGAAATAGTCTTTTTATGCATTTATGCTACTAGTTTATTTATAGTCTTTAGGGAAGTAAGGGTATTTAAGCGCGTTTAGGTACTGTAGTAGACTAATAGTTGATGCGTTCTAGGGATAAATAGTTTATTTATATAGTCGGTAGAGTGAAATAGTCTTTTTATGCATTTATGCTACTAGTTTATTTAGTCTTTAGGGAAGTAAGGGTATTTAAGCGCGTTTAGGTACTGTAGTAGACTAATAGTTGATGCGTTCTAGGAATAAATAGTTTATTTATATAGTCGGTAGAGTGAAATAGTCTTTTTATGCATTTATGCTACTAGTTTATTTATAGTCTTTAGGGAAGTAAGGGTATTTAAGCGCGTTTAGGTACTGTAGTAGACTAATAGTTGATTCGTTCTAGGAATAAATAGTTTATTTATATAGTCGGTAGAGTGAAATAGTCTTTTTATGCATTTATGCTACTAGTTTATTTATAGTCTTTAGGGAAGTAAGGGTATTTAAGCGCGTTTAGGTGCTGTAGTAGACTAAAAGTTGATTCGTTCTAGGGATAAATAGTTTATTTATATAGTCGGTAGAGTGAAATAGTCTTTTTATGCATTTATGCTACTAGTTTATTTATAGTCTTTAGGGAAGTAAGGGTATTTAAGCGCGTTTAGGTACTGTAGTAGACTAATAGTTGATTCGTTCTAGGGATAAATAGTTTATTTGTATAGTCGGTAGAGTGAAATAGTCTTTTTATGCATTTATGCTACTAGTTTATTTATAGTCTTTAGGGAAGTAAGGGTATTTAAGCGCGTTTAGGTACTGTAGTAGACTAATAGTTGATTCGTTCTAGGGATAAATAGTTTATTTATATAGTCGGTAGAGTGAAATAGTCTTTTTATGCATTTATGCTACTAGTTTATTTATATTCTTTAGGGAAGTAAGGGTATTTAAGCGCGTTTAGGTACTGTAGTAGACTAATAGTTGATTCGTTCTAGGGATAAATAGTTTATTTATATAGTCGGTAGAGTGAAATAGTCTTCTTATGCATTTATGCTACTAGTTTATTTATAGTCTTTAGGGAAGTAAGGGTATTTAAGCGCGTTTAGGTACTGTAGTAGACTAATAGTTGATTCGTTCTAGGGATAAATAGTTTATTTATATAGTCGGTAGAGTGAAATAGTCTTTTTATGCATTTATGCTACTAGTTTATTTATATTCATTAGGGAAGTAAGGGTATTTAAGCGCGTTTAGGTACTGTAGTAGACTAATAGTTGATTCGTTCTAGGGATAAATAGTTTATTTATATAGTCAGTAGAGTGAAATAGTGTGTACAGAGAGCGTTTGAAACTTAAAACTGTATTACAGTTCCTGATATCTAGGGGCAGATTGTTCCATATTTTAGAATACATGACTGTGAAGAAGTTTTCGCGGAGTGTTGACTTAAAGGCTTTTATTGTCACTGTGCAATTTTGGTTACGCAGATCGTAAGAGCCTTCTTGCGCGAATTGTATGTCCTTAATGTCTGAGAATGATATTTTGTGTAGGACCTTATAGAAGAATACTAGGTTTATAATTAGTCGTCTTGTCCAGAGTGGGTCAAGTTGTAGAATCTTGCAACGTGAGATGTAGTCTTTCTTACATTCGTAGCCTAGTAGTTTCGAGGTAAAATATCGTTGGATACTTTCAATTCTTAGCTTTTCACGTGTGTGAGTGCTGCTAATAATAAATGGACAGTATTCTAGTAGTGGCCTCACACAGGTTTTGTACACAATGAGCTTTGCTTCATTGTCGTGAAAGTTCCTGAGTATGCATCCTAAGAGCATCCTCGACTTTTGAGTCTGTGATGCCACTTGCTCAGAGAATGTTAGGTTACTCGAGTACCTCAGACCTAGGTCAACGACACTTTGGAGTTTCGTTAGGTTAGCCGATTGAAGCGTTAACTTTATGTCGATTGAGGGTGCACCGAAGCAGATCCAGCCACATTTTTTAAGGTTAAATTGGAGGTTCCATAAAGACGACCAAGCAGTCACTTTATCTAGTTCTTCTTGTACAACATTCTGGAAGTACCCTAGGTCATCAGGTTGGAATGTATAAGCTACTTTGAGGTCATCTGCAAAGATGAATGGTTTACCATGAGTAAAGCAAGCGCATATGTCGTTAATATATAGGGTAAATAGAAGGGGTCCAATGACACTACCTTGTACTACACCAGAGGTGATTTGGCTAGGTTTCGAAGTTATAGATCCGAGTTTAACTATTTGGGACCTATTGTTAAGGAATGATTTAAGCCATCCTAATAGCGGGTCACTTATTCCTAAGGATTTCAGCTTGTGCACTAGTAGTAAATGGTCGACACGGTCAAATGCCTTTGAGATGTCAAAGTAGATGACAAGTACTAGTTGTCGTCTGTCACGACTGCTGGTCACAAAGTTAAAGAAGTCTAAGTGGCATGTTAAACAAGATCTGGATTTTAGGAATCCATGTTGGTTCGGGCTTATAATATTGCAACTAAGCATATGCTTCATTAGGTTTTCTTTAACTAGTCTCTCCATAATTCTAGAAGCTATAGGTGTGATATTAATTGGCCTGTAGTTACTGACGTCTGTTTTCGAGCCAGATTTGTGTTTAGGCATAATAAACGTTGTTTTCCATACATCAGGGTAAGTTTGGGTTTCTAAGGACATTGTGAATATTTTAAGCAGGAGTAAGGGAATGTCAGGGCCACCATATTTATAAAAATAGGATGATATGCCGTCAGTACCGAAACCTTTTGAGCATTTTAGGGTTCTTATAGTTTGTTTAATGTTAGTATAGTTAAATTCAATAGTGCTAATTAAGTTTGGTGTGTGTGGAGATGGAGTTTGTGCCACATTAGTAGCAGGGTGTATATTGAGTAACTGGACTGTGGGCTTAAGGTAGTTACCTGCAAAAGTTGAGTTGAATAATTCACACATGTCTGCGGAATTAGTACATAGCCTACCTTTGTCTATGAGGAGAGAAATGCTGTGTTTTTTGCGATTCATTCGCTTCTTTAAGATTTCCGTGAGTGCATACACTCTAGCAGGACTGGCTACTGCGATGCGTTCTTCGTTTCTCATACGGAAATTTCGAGCAGAATACCTACACTTGGTCGTTCATCATTGCAGATGTTCCATCTACAATCTTCGGAATCGATTTTCTACAGCAACACAAAATGCTAGTTGATCCGATAAGTCCTAAGCTAATAAACTCGCTTAATAAAACGTGCACTGCTGGTACGATTAGCCGTGCATCATCGTTGAACTTGATGGTCACACGCATACCAGCATCCCCATATACCGACTTGGTAAATCAGTTCCCTGATCTTCTTCAACCTTCTTTTCGAGGAACAGAACCGAAGCATCACGTGGTTCATCATATTAAAACTACTGGACCACCAGTTTATGCACGTCCCCGACGCCTTGACCCACATCGACTTAAAATCGCAAAAACAGAGTTCGATAAAATGCTAGAGCTTGGTATTATTCGACCGTCCAACAGACAACTCAAAGCTGCGCTCGCTGCTTCTTTGACTCAAAATGACTGGTCAACCAAACTTCCACCGGTACTGCTTGGTATACGAGCTGCTCTAAAGAAAGATATTGGTTGCTGTGTTTCCGAACTAGTCTATGGAACAACATTACGATTAGCAGGAGAATTTTTCACTCCAGGTAACCAAGTTCCACAAGATATGACTGGTTATGTGCACCAGCTAAAACAACACATGAACGAACTTAAGATATTACTTCCACGCCAGCAGGAACGAACGTCATACATCCCGCCACAACCGACAGATTGCACTCACGTCTTTGTCAGAAGAGAGGGTGCACAACGACCACTTCAACCCGCTTACGATGGCCCGTTCAAAGTTCTAAATAGAAATGATAAAGTTATCACGATAGAACGACTGAATAAAACAGAAGCCATCAGTGTCGACAGAGTCAAACGAGCGTTCATCGACGATTTCGAAGCCAACGATAAAGACTAGCTGAACGACGTGCCAACACCTACATCCACGCAAGCTTCAACGTCGCCAGAGAAACCTATGAAAACAACATGCTGCGGTAGGAGAGTTCATTGGCCTAAACGTTACGTGCAAATCATCAATATATAACTTATTACGAATTTTCATTTTTATTACCTTTATTCGTAATTGTCATTTAACTACTCATTTAACTGATTGGTATTTTCATACGTAAATCACGTCACTACTATTTTAACATCGATATTCCCTGTATTATTACATTTAATCATATAGCACTTAATATTCACGTATCCTTTCCGTCTACAGATTACAGATTCCCCGGCCGATTTTATCATACCTTATATATTCTACCATGATTATCAATCCTATTTTTCTTTTATTATCGCATTTAATATCGACCTAATTGACCGCATTCAACTGCTCATTTTTCAGCTTAATAAATCGCTTTCTATGTACTATCTCTGCTGCATATTACCCTGATGCATGTTTTTGTCGAAAACTTAAATGTATCTTTTATATTTCAGTGTTCTGGTGGGGGAATTATGTAGCACCCCTATACCAACTATAAACATACGTTTTTGATCTAATTTGCATACTCATATTATATGTTTACACAGACCGATTTTATATGCACTTCGTAAACATTTGTCAATTTACTGTTGAACGTTACCTTGACACAATTTTGAAATTCGACTAGTGCTATAATACACGATTACACTCTTCACAAATGCCTCCTGATTTTACGTTGTGGGCGTCGAGTAGCCAGAACGTCTGCGCACATTGATAAACGTGAAGAAGTGCTAGAAAATATGTGTACGCTAATTTAGTCAAATAGAACACACAACATAACTGGTGATTCAATGGAACACATCAAGAAATATAGCGATATTGACTTTGCATTAACAAAAAAACCAAGTATGCGTTGGGTGGATTACAGATACTTGGGAAAATAAATAAAGCTTGTAGTCAAGTCCCTCATAAAACAATAAAATGCGTCTTACAATAATATATTCCCACTTTACGCACATGAATAAATAAATAAATAAATTTATTCCCATAGTACAGTACATGAGGGACGCCAGTTTACAGTCATCATCAAATTGTTACAGAAATAGAACCATATAATTCTATCACAGTATACAGGCAGTAGCAAGATATGCTTTACATGTTCGCTGGAGATTATACATACACTTGATAAATGGTAATCCCAGTAGTATAAAACAGCCTTTTCACTTATATACAATCATATCGACCGAATGTAACGCAACACTCAGTTGTTTCGCTCATGTTCAACAAATTCAAACAATAATTGTGCCTAGGATTATGCCATATAAACTGTTTTAACTTATGCAGAGTGTACTTACGGTCAATATTTCATTATCTTACCTTGTATATATATTTTGTGTTAGTGGAAAATTTTAAACATGTTTACTCCATGTGTGCATTATTACCATATTGTTGATGCCTGTCAACTGGAGTCCCTCATGTGCATAAAGTGGGAATATATTATTGTAAGACGCATTTTATTGTTTTATGAGGGAATTGACTTCAAGCTTTATTTATTTTCCCAAGTGTATGTAATCCATCCAACGCATACTTGGGTTTTTTTTTGTTAATGCGAAGTCAATATCTCTATATTTGTTGGTGTGTTCCATTGAATCACCAGTTATCCGATTTTCCCCACAAACTAAAGATAAAATGACAGCAACCATGTTATTTAACCGTAAATCATGTAATTTAAATATGTAACTTAAATAATTCTTATCCATTCCTATAGAACTTGTTTTTCCTATATTTGTATGAACAAATATGTATCCTATTATATTATCATTACTAACTATATTTACTAATCGTATGTGTAATTTATCGAAGTGATGATGCCTGTAAACTGGTGTCCCTCATGTAAAAAATGAGAATATACTATTATTATTATTTCTGTGCACAGTTGGAAAAATCTGCTAGATTGTCAGTGAGTGCAACACATCAGGAGATACAGAAGTATTGTCTTCGCATTAACAAAAAACCAGGTCTTTGGTGGATGGATTATAAGTGCCTGGGAAAAAAATAAAGCTTGAAGTCAATTTTCACACATAACTTCGTTGTTTGCAGAATCCTCGAATTATAGTTCATTGATGTGTTATCTTGGAATCAGTGATATGTTTATCTCATTTGATCTGCAATGTCATTGTTGGGAGTAAATACATAAGCTTCAGACGCATTAATTAATGGATTTCTACCGCTTGTGGGTATTTTCTTAGCGTGAGGAAGGTTTATGAATTTCAGCTGTTCCGACAGGAGTTGAGAATATTAACTACTCAGCAACATTATGGATATAAGTTCATCACATTATCTAAGGAAAGGTGGGTTGCAGTTGGTGAGGAATATATGGTGCCCAACGAGCGTACATCTGTCCATGTGATGTTGTGGTGAGTTATACCTTTTTCATGTTGTCGGTTTATGTCCATTTTATTCCACTTATTGTGTTGGGTAGTAGTTTTACAAACGAGATTTCTTGTCTGTTTGAGGATACGTATCTTAACCGTTAAGGTTTTATCTAGAATTATAAATATAGGCGAAAAACAACAGGTGTAGTATTTAAGCTTATACATTAAATGGGCCTATAATTTCGGAGGCTCTCAGATAGGAACTAGAACTACTATCGTTTGCAAACTCTTGTAGTTTGTCATTAAGCACCTTTTTGAAGGAGGCCAATGTACTTGCTTGACGCATTTCCATTGGTAGTTTATTCCATATCTGTGCATACCTAATCAAGTAAAACTTTTACCTGGTGGCTGTTTTACATTGTTCGATAGCTACTGTACCCTTAGTGTGTCTTAGTTTGTAGCCATTGTCATCTGAAAGTCGAGTGCCATTAGTAGAGGTAAAAACTAAGTGGTTTAGAAGCTTATAGTAAAGTGTTAAGTTCAGTCTCAGGCGTCTTAGCCATAGTGTTTCTAGTCCTAGGGTATCACATCTAGTGGAGTAGTTCGCACCATTTTCGGTTCCGAGTAATTTTAACGTGAAGTACCTCTGCACTCCCTCGACTTTTAATTTGTCCTCTATGCGTATGCTACTATACATGAATGAACAGTAATCAAATAAAGGACGCACACAAACCTTGTACAACAGAATTCTAGACTCATTTCTGTAGAAGTTCCTGAGTAGAAAGCCGATAAGTCTGCGTGACTTTGACACTTGTTTGGAGATATGTTCAGAAAATGATAAGTTATGTGAATATTTCAGCCCTAGGTCAAGTACAGATTCCAGTCGTTGAAGTGCATGGCCTTAAATTGTCGGGCCAAGTTCTAAATTGTTGCAGCCTATGCAGAGCCAGCCACATTTTTCGACATTAAATTGGAGTTGCCAGGTGTCACACCATCTATCCATTTTTTCTAATTCTTGCTGTATGGCGTTTACTGTTATTCCAAGATCTGTGTTCTTGCATTTATACGTCACTTTTAAGTCATCTGCATATAGTATTGGTTTACCTACACTAAGGCATTCACAGATACTGTTTATGTATATTATGAATAAGAGTGGGCCTAATACACTTCCCTGGGTCACACCACTACTTAATGGTTTAGGCCTTGAGATTATCGAGCCAACTTTCGTTGTCTGACTTCGGCCACAGAGAAATGATTTTATCCAGCTCAGGAGAGGGTCACATATCCCTAGTGAGCATAACCTGCTGACTAGCAGATTATGGGGAACTCTGTCGAAGGCTTTTGTTATATCGAAATATAGTACAATTACTACTTCTCTGTTGTCCATACTTCGTGTAACTTCGTTGAAAAAGTCTATGTGGCAGGTCACACATGATCTCTTTTTGAGAAATCCGTGTTGTGATGGATTGGTAAGTTCATGTTCTAGTAAGTTGTCTGACACTTGGTCTTTAACCACTTTCTCCATTATTCGGGATATTACCGGTGTTATATTGATAGGTCTATAGTTGCATACACTGGTTTTGGCCCCTGATTTGTGCTTAGGTAATATGTATGTGGTTTCCCACACTTCAGGATAAGTTCCAGTTTCCAACGAGAGAGTAAATATTCTAAGTAACAAGACTACCATTTCCGTGCTACCATTTTTGTATATGACAGATGGTATGTCGTCTGTTCCAGCACTACCACTAGACTTCAAAGTCTTAATCGCTGAGTCTATATTTTGTATATTAAAGTCTATTTCGCTTAATTTGTGGTTACTTTTGCAGGTCATTTGGAAATTTTGGGTCGGGTGCACTCTAGCGTCATTGCAAAACCACTCATTGGGGAGTTCACTTATGACCTGGGGATCATTGTTTATTATACCCTTATGTTCCAAGCTGCTTGCAGTATTGTCTTTACTGCTTTTTAGACGTTTCTGCAATATCCTACAAAGTTGCTGAGTTTTGGAGTTACCCACAAGCGCTTTATTTTCTTCAAATTGTGACCTCATTTTGTGTTTATCTTCAAGCCGTTTAAGAGTTTCATGTATTTGGTTTAACGCATTAAATTCCTTAAATACATGGTATTTCCTTTTCAATTTCTTTAGTTTTAGTCGCGTTTTGCGGTCTA
The DNA here is from genome assembly GCA_944472155.2 of Trichobilharzia szidati. Lineage (NCBI taxonomy): Eukaryota > Metazoa > Platyhelminthes > Trematoda > Strigeidida > Schistosomatidae > Trichobilharzia > Trichobilharzia szidati. Next base: position 9,140 of record CALYDE020000794.1, read on the forward strand.
TAAATGAAGTTGGTGTTTTAGAGCAGATTTTAGGGGCGCGATTGTGTCTCTTGCTGAGCCAATTGTTTTGTAGAAAATATCGAGTGATACTTCTAAGTTATTGTTAATGAAGTATTCTTCCCAGTCAGAACTTCTCAACAGATCTGATAAGAATTCCCAATCGGCATTCTTATAGTCCCTATATTGATAGTGCACCGGGGAATTTTTAGGTGTGTGTTTAGTTGTTAGTTGGAGGGGTAGCATGCAGTACAATATGTTGTGATCACTGTTATCAAGTTTGTTTCCTACCTCTATCGAGATGGGCTCTATTTCATGACAAAGGATTAAGTCAAGAGTGTTTTCATTTCTTGTAGGGAGTGGTACGCACCGCTTCCATCCGCCTACGTCTATACTTAGCAATGCTTAGCTCTAGTCTCATGAGATTGCTTTCTAAGTGGGCTGGTTTCAGATGGTCGATGCCAGCAGCGTCTTCGCGGTTTTTCTTGTCTAGGACCAAACATTTATCCATAGGTTTAATGACTTTATTTGGTCCGTCGTATGGAGAAGTTTTCGAACATGAGTGAACAAAGGCGTCTACGGACTGTGGTCAAGGGGGAAGAAGTTTAACTGAACGCATTGCGTTTGTAAGCCTGGTGACGTATGAGGCGTGATCTACCGCTGGTGGGAAACCAGAGGGAGAAACAAACTCACTTGGCAATCGTAGTGCTGTGTCATATACTAGCTCGGCAGCAGCACAGACAGCATCAGTTTTCAGGGCATTGCGTGTGCCTAAGAGAACTAACGGCAGTAATTCAGTCCAATGTGCACTGTTTGCAGCTGATAACCCAGCCTTCAAATGTCGGTGTAGAGGTTCTACTATACCATTAGATTGAGGATGGTAGACTGTTGTTCTAGAATGCATAAAACCTAGGATTTTAGTCAAGGCGAAGAATGAGCCGCTCTCGAATTTAGGCCGGCCATCAGTTGCTATGGGGGATGGGCATCCAAAACTTGCTATCCATCGTTTGACAAAGACGCATGCGACTGTTTCTGCAGATACATCCTTGAGGGGTGCTGCTTCGGGCCACCTTGCATAACGTCGAGTAGGTTAAGATATAGGCATATCCATTGGATTCTAGAAGAGGGCCAAACAGATCTACGTGAAAGTGTTCGAAACAAGCATCAGGGATAAGAAAGGTGCCAAGAGGGCTTGTGGTTTTTCTTACTGCCTTGCACTTTTGGCGCGTGTGAGCCCATTCTCTTGCTTCTTTATTTATACCAGGCCAACAAAACCAACCAGTTATGAGCTTGACGGTAGTTTGAATACCTGGGTGGGATAAGCCATGCAACGTATTGAAGACGTTACGGCGATGACTTTTAGGTACGATGTGGCGAGGAGTACTCGTGGAAATGTCACATAGAATAGTGTTTCTTCCCATGCATAATGGTTCCTCGGCTAATTGCAGTGTTGTTTTCGACAACTCATGTTAAAGCTCAGTATCTGCTTTTTGAAGACGAGCCAGTTTCGCAAGGTCTATGCCATCTATTTGGGTGAGAGAACAAATGCGCTACAAGGCATCTGCTACAGTGCTGTCACCACGGATACATGGCGAATATCGGAAGTAAACTGCAAAGCGTAGTCCCGTTGTCGTGATTCTCTAGATGAATACTTATCGGACCTCGAGTTCAGAGAGTACCTTAGACGTTTGTGGTCAGTGAAAATTATAAATCCACAACCTCCACTGAATGTCGGAAGTGGCATATAGCGCAGTATATGTCCAGAAGTTCTCTGCCGAATGTGCTGTACTTGGTTTCTGGAAGTTGTAGACACCTCGAGAAAAGGGCAAGTGGTTGTCACTGCTTGTTGACTAGTTGTTGCAGTGATACTTAACGGTGCCACTGGGTTTGACACATAAGAAGGGTGGCATATGCTATAGCTTTTTAACCTGAATAAAAGCACTTTAAGTGAAGGCGTCAGTTTCGATGAACTAATCGACTAAAACAGTGAGAGTCAGCATTCAGTGTTCAGTGACGAATGCTGTGGCCAGTAATTCTGTGGAATTGTGTACCCTAAGGCCCCTACTGAAAGTAGTCAGTTGAGATCTCCAACATCTCTTTTTCTGGGAGTTGGTAACTTGGTACGAGAAGCAATATTCCACATTAACATAGTTTGCTCTTGGCTTTTGAACTCTGCTGCTCTGTCCCCGGAAGTTTTCCAACCTAATGTGAAGGAAAAGGTACAATAGGTCAATGCGTTGTCATTATTTCAGATTTTAAACATTGTGCATAAATTTCCTCTCTGCTTACGGCATGACAGGGAGCAGAGATTTAAACTGTTGAGTCTTTGCTCGTATGATAGGTTAGTCATGTCGAAAATCATACGTGTTGCCTTTCTTTGGACAAGGACTGGCAGCCTGGATACAGTTCTCCAGTCTTAACCTCACCGGAGATGTATATAAGAAGGTGAACGTATCTCTGGTGATTCTAACAAAGGATTTTCGAATCGCCCAAAAGGATCTGAAACTGCATGCAGCCACTATGCCACCTAAATCCGAATGAGTCTGAAATAATGGGAGTTTTATTTCCTCTAGTTCGCAGGATCTAATGCTTACGTGTCCGATGACCATGGTTGCACATTTCGCTACGTGAATTGGGAGCACCGATTCTCTGGACCACTCTGACTTTTTGTTGAGGTCCTTTCGCAGCGTGAGAGTATGATTGTCGCCCTTCAACTCCCTCCGGGCTTTTAAGTATAGGACCATGGAAGAATCGGTGAGCAGAGATAACTCATTGATATACAAAACAAATAGGAGAGGTTCGATTACCGTGCTTTGTGGCACTACATTACGTACTGTTGTCCAGGAGGAGAGTTTTGAATTCATCCTGGCCCTCTGCCTCCTATCTATGGGAAATTACCTGATCCGGTTTATTAAACTGGCCTTGATTCCAGGACCTCCTATCTACTTGAATAGTTTTTTGAAGAACTCAATCAGAAGCTTTTCTGAAGCCTATGGAGACGACGATGACTGGTCTTCTGTTGTTCCTTGACTGGACCCAGCTTTCTCTTGCAGTGAGATTTGACAGGCATGAGGGGTTTCTCCGGAAGCCGTGCTGTGCTCTGGACATCAGGTTGTTGTTTTCGAGACGTGCCAGGGTAGTTTTCTTGATGATTCCTTCCGGCATGCTGATTCGATTGCTGGTGAGTCTAATAGGCCTGTAGTTTAAAGGGAATTGTCTTGATCCTACTTTGTGGATAAGGGTTAAAACGGAGTCTTTCCAGTCCAGCAGCAACAGTCCAGTTTGGAGAGATAGCTTGGAGATCGTGGGCAGTTGGCCGGTTATACGTGGTGATGGATCCTTGAGACGGTGTTCATGTATCCTTACCGTTCACGGGCGATCAAAGATTTCTGACCACTTAAATAGGACTGGTCTACATTGTTCTAAAAGATGGATGCTCCAACAAAAGTAGCAAAGTTGATTTGGCATTCGGGTGTCAGATCATATGACACAGAAAGAATACCAATCCCATGAACCTTGATGCATACCGATCTAAGCGTCATAATAACTCATGGGTTGAAATCTGCAGCATACTGTCCCTTGATGCTAGCTGTTTCCGATCCTTATAATGAATATGCAAGGCCTTTACGAGAATCATCTGTAAGATGTTTACCACACTACACAAACTCTGGTTAGACCGAAACAAGAAGGCTTCATCCCGGAAGCCACTTCTTGCATTAGGGAGGACTCATGTATTCTAAAGGGCCACACCCATGATCTCTGGTGTGATAAGTTTGTTACACTAGGAAAGACTAAAGAGATTGAACATTTTATTATTCCATAGGCAGAAAGATCAGAGGACATAAAATATAAAATTCTTAAGACAGCCGTCACACTGTCTTAACATACTGCATACCACAACCCAAGTATAATCAATCACAGAACCACTCCCCATGTGGTAAACCAAAGCTACGACAGTCCATTGGTGAGACACACTATGCAGAACTTCACCGAAGACCAGGAGTCTTTACCTTATAGCCGAGAAAATAGTACAACGAAGTCAAATTGGTTTGGCTTTTAATACCGATACTGGAAATTGGGAATTGAATGTACAGTTTGAAATTTCGAATTAGGTGCTACGTTTTCTCGAGTGGCAATAAACGTTATAGTGATATATTATCGCGGAATGTATGGGTTATCGTGTTCACGCGTATAGAGGCGTTATAAGCGTTTACTTTTGTGAAAGTAGATAATATATAACTGGTTTCAGGCTTATATAACCGAAAAAGCAACATTTTCCAGTATTTTGTTCGTATTAATGGAAGAACCTGTCATGATATCGCAGAGTATGTATTACTTCAATACCTCATCGTATATAAGAAATTTAGCAAAAAAAGACTATTCTTCGCGTTTTAGAGCCTTAATGGTCTATTATTTGCTAGGTTTTTGAGGAAATATAGGTTGAAAATTAGGTGTATACAATGGTTGTTTTCATAGCAGTTATTCTATGATAAGGAGACATTTGAAGGAGAACTAGCCCACAGACACAAGTGAAATATACGTTTTGAGGATACCAAACACTTTTTTATCATCATCCGTGATGATTGAAATATTCCATAACACATCGAAGAGAGTATGCGATGAATGAGGCAATTTGCTGAATTTCCTGGTGATTTTATCCATTTCTCTGAAGTTCCTAGTTTAAATGGCTCAGTTGAAGATGTGATACTAGTTTAATTTACATTGTCACATAGAAATTCGAGAGACCGTAATTGCTGAGTGCATTACATTGCATCAGATTATCTCGATATCATTGTGCATTTGTGCCAGAAGAATAGTATACATGGTGCTTCTACAATGCCAGACTGCTTCAAATTGGAATCACCTTTCTGTAGAATAGTAGCTCGCAGGTATGTCCTACAACTACTAAACGTGTTACTTCAGTTATATCAGTCTTACGAATTTTTCATGTTCACATCACTAACATATTCTGAGATGCTTAATGAATGACTTGTGACTATGAATGACATGGAAGGTGTACTTATGGCTCATGTTTCAAAAGCATTTACTATGAAACAAGTTATCTGTAGGGATTTTGTGATGTTTAAGTTACAATGCTTGTGTGTATGTAGTTACTGCATGCTATTGTACTTGAAGGGAAAGTGAAGATATGATAAAGTTTTCTCTAAAGTCACTATGAATACTGCAAACAGTTGCTAAGAAACAGCATCAAAGGAATAAGTTCCGAATAGCTAGAAAACACTACTGCAGTTTCTCAGGATGCTGTTCTCCTCATGGAATACCTTTTAATTGTGTGAGGGAATAGCACTTACCGATATATATGCAGTGTTCATTGTGAAGGGTCCGGAGTTTAACTTTTATTGTAATCTGTTGTAATTGCTTGTAAAATAAATGAACAATCTAAGGTTTTGAAAAAGTTTTAATTTACGATACTTCACGATTGTAATTTATAGCCTAACTTATTGTACCTGTATAGATGTCATGCATTCCTTGTAAACATCCATTTATACAGTATATTAAGTTATTATTTGCTTGGTGCTATACTTTAGAAGAAGAACAATGTATGTCACAGTGAAAACCGCAGAAGAATGCTGTCATGACCAAAGAATGAGAAAGGAGAATGAACCTTTTTTCAGCAAAGGTAGGAGAATATAAAGCGTTTCACTTTTACATTACTTATTTCTAACTTCAACGATTTAAAAATTATACTTTATTATTTACTTGTAGATGTTCCGTCAAGTCAGTCAACCAGGTCACAGCACTTACGCATCCTCGCAGTAATTACGAAAAACAATTGTGTGAAGACATTCGCTTAATATTTTTCATGAAATATATTTAACATCCTGCTTACCATACTTTTCTTATTCTATCTCAGTGAAACTAAATTTGTCATTATGACGAGATGTAGGCCTGAGAAACTAATTGTAGGCATAATTCAACGTCGGCGATATCTTACTACCATTGCTACAGCCCTACCTATTAAATTATTCCTCTCGTGTAGACTTCAGTTTACACTGTATGTTAACACCCGTAGTCATATGGATTGACATCTTGCTTTAAGTGAACTAGTAGTAATACAGTGCTTTTGATTACACTTAACTTCATACGAAATCGAAGTCAACTGCAGGGCCCTAAGTTCTACTCATATTTGTCAAACACTGAAGTTAGGTATTTTTGTCATTAGTCCCTACAGATTTATCTATGACTATGAGACGTAATCTCAAATTTTTTTCGACGTGACTGAAGTACTAATAATTCACGACTTATATCGGTGGAAAGTGTTCCTACAGATTAGCACTTACGTATATTAACGGATTCACATCCTAGGGAGCACCGGTCTAGCATGCCGTACTCCCAAGGCGAACACACCAACAGAAAGACAACAATCTTAATACGAAAAGTTTATTCTTATTGTAATACGAAAGTATTTAATTTACACATCAAGAACATTGTTGATTTCAGCGATTACTTTTCCAGCGAACTCTGCGGCAAACGTCCGTCCATATTTGTCACAAATTCTCGTCAGGCCCGCATTAATAAGCCTCCTATTGGTTATGTGTAAGTCACATTGATTTCGCGGCACAATTGCTGACGTGCTTGGAATTGCGTAGGAGTGGCGAGACCAAGTCCATCGTTTACACTGCTGCAGCACATGATTAACTACAAAAGGTGCAACGGTAAACGGAAATAGAATTATGCACACAATATTAAAGGATAAATAATGACAGTGCTTACGTCCTGTTTTCAATTAAGACAAACCCTTATGAAATATATATACATTTTAGTATCTACGAATTTCAGTCAGTTAGGAGTAGGTTAATATGCATTAACTATGGAGACATAAAATAGGGAATACTTCAGGTGGCAACCTAGTATATCTTACGTGTAAATGAATATACAAGTTTTAAAAAAGGGTATTTTACCTGTGAAACACGCCGTTTTTAAATGCACCATCAGCAAGTGTCGACAGGGATACCGACAAGTCTGGAACGTCATACAAGTACATGTGCATGCGCGCAGATCCACCTCTACTGGTCTCCCATTGTCATCCAAGAAGATATAATCAAAACCTTCTAACTGAAAAGAAGTCCATCGTCGCTTCGCATAATCAGCGATCACTTTCTTCGCAGTGTATGGCGTCAGGTGGCGTAAAATTGGTATTATGCGTTCGGAACATGAATACTTAAGAGAACGCGACTGAGCAATCATGGACTCCTGCTCTATTCTAGAATTACTAAGTTGAAACCATTTGTGAACCTTCAGCATGCTTTGATGCAGACTATCTGATCTAAGCAAGTACCGCTTCATCTGCTTGTGAGAACTTTCTACTCGATTGTTGGTATCATTACCCAAAGTCAGTACATGTTCCCTGAAAGCTGCTGCCCACAAGTGTCGTCGACTCATCCAACGACGTTGTAAATACTGACTGACACCAACATCCAATCGGCTTATAACTCTGAAATAGAAGTTAAATCTGGAAAAATGAAAATATTAAAGGCATTACTCAGATCTCCTTTTACACTGAATTAAGCGACATAAGTAGTTCTTAACAATGGGATTCCGCGTCTAAAATTGAAATTTTAATTATGCTTTTAAATAATTTACTTTACGACAAAATGCACGACAAACATGAAAAGAACAAAGAACAATGTGCGCTTCTCTGTGTGTTAACTTCACTGCTCCTATTTCGGCTTGCGCACAATCCATAATGAATGTTTCTGTTTTAGAGGTGTCTTCCATTATGCTACGAAACGAGTCCAAAATCCAAACAACATCACGCTTGAATTCCTTTCGCGTCCAAGCAAATAGAACCGGTCTCCCACGACCAAAATTATCCGTTACAACTAATTGAAACAAAGAATACCTGCATGTTCATTAATTAATTAATAAACTTACTTCCCTTTATTTGTGTTATATGTAGAATCGATGCCAACAACCTCCGGAAAACGTTTATACAAATCTATTTGCTCATAAGTAGAAAAACAGACTCTCATCAGTGAATTCCTTATCGGTTCATCTGAATAATACTCCAATAACTTCCCACGGGACTTTAGGAATTCAAAAATGTCATAACGGCTCGATATACCTGAAGTAGTTTACATTTACATTAACGTTACCTTTATTAACTGAAGCTTTCAGATTTCTAACGTCATTAAGAGTTATGTCCTTGTGGAATGTTTCCTTAACATGCATAATTATTTCATCTGATGAGTGTGATTGGTGAAGAAGTGGTTCTATATTTTCTTTCTCTTCCGCTGACAGTCGTCTAGACCATGGATCATTCTGCATATACACCCTGGTGCATGGATGGTTGTGGACCATTTTGTGGGATGTTATCACGTATTCACTATAACGCAAAATTACGCGAAATGCAGACAGACAGTTGCAACATTTAGACCTTAAACATACATATTATCATAATACAATTCCTCTTACGACTTGTTTCGCAATTTCAGGCCAGCTTTTCCACGGTTCACGCCAAAAGTGCATTTAAAATAAACGTAAGCGTACTTATATCTGTCGTCCCCTGTTGTTTTGCTTTGAATATGCACATAGTGAGTGCAGGACAACTACATTGTTAGCATTAAATGACTTCCTCACTTGTTGAAATTCTCCTAAGGAATTCTCAAATTCCTCCCAACTAAAGAAACGCCTTCCCAGCATAATTTCATCGAAAATTCCACTGACGTCAGCAGTACTTTCACCCGCATTGCCTACCTGCAATAAACTAAAAAGGCGTTGTCAATTAGCATCCATCTGTGTCGCAATATCCATCAATAAAATGCTACATGTATAACCTAAAATCGAGAAAAGCCCTCGAACTCACGGATTCCTTGACATCGCCAGCAACCGATAGGCCAACAAACAGAATGTATGATAAACCAAGCCTGGTACATGCACAAAATAAGTAAAATAAAACGTTAGAATACCAATATTTTACATTTATATTCATCAAACATGCTTGCAAACAACGCATGCCGCAACCACGAAAACCTGCACACGGCATGACCTACCGAGGACAAATTTAAGTCAAACTCTCCGCCACTGTACTAGCCAATCAAAGCTGAGAAAGCCCTTAAGCGCGTAAGATATAACACTCTATAACGTATATTCTCACTCTTCATCCCGTGGTTGTAGGCATACGATAACCAACCAATATTGAGGTAAGTACACCTTTTACAAGGGATTGGAATCTGTTTTAGAAACATTAAAGTGCTGAGGTGAATCATTAAATTGTAATGAAATAGGTAAGTGCAAGTATCATTAATAAATGCATTAATAAAGGAAACACCCTAGGGTAACAACATCCATTTGCAATGTATAATGCTACAGATATATCACAAACTATCATGATATCCACTTTTGGTTTTAATACAATTATCCTCATGCCAGTTGTTTTTATTTTATATCTTTTTGTGCACTTAGTGCACAACCGTACCCTTCAGAGAGTAGGAGAATAATAAGTAATGAAGAGCTATAAGATGTTAAGTTTAATGGAGTAAAATGGGGATCAAGTAAAGACGTTGTCAGAAAATAAATGAGATAAGACATTGTGGAGTGGTATGAAAAGATCTGACGATAGACAGTAAGTTAATTTATAAGATGCCCCATAAATCTGAGCAGATCCCACATGGTCGCATCTCAACAATAGGCTGGGTGAATGGTATATATTTAAAGGTAGAAGCATGATCTGTCAAGGCGTTCATTGTTATCTTTTTCAAGATAAAGATTTAAGCCCTCATAAAAACCAGAAATATCTCGAGCCTTCAAATTTTTTAATGCTGTTCCTGCAGAATGGGGCGATTCACCTTAGTGTCCACCACCATATCTACTGATCAGCTAACTCCACCCTCCCACCTTTTTTGATGTTAGGCTCTGAGACTATGATTATTATGGTTACCGCAAATATATTGCTTGGTACCAGACATGTTCGTACCCCATATTCCATCTCCCTAGCTTTCTTAATGAGTGCTTCCAATAGGTCCCCGCGTACATCTTTATGAACATATTATATATGTATGCATGCGTCCTAATGAACAGATTACTTTATAAGAAGACAAAAACCTTGAATAGTGGAGCAAGATTCAGCAGAACAATATAGTTAGGGTTCAATATAGGTAGTATGAACTGAAGGTAAGGTCGGTTGGCAGGACCAAGTGTACTAAATTATCATGACAGTTTTATATATAGTAAACATTTGACATTGCAAAGTAACCTGTCTACATATATTATAAAAAGATATTAGCAGAACCAACAAAATTTCAGCATTTGGTTAACAATACTACAGAAAGTTAGTGAGTCTTACAGGTAGCCATAAAGTAAATCAATCTATGTATAATAAGAGTGTAATCAGTGTTATAATTCGTATTATCAAAGAATACATTAGGCTCAAAACTGAATGTTATAAGGGAAATAAGAGTGATAAACTAAGAGAACATATGCTGCGTAAGTAATCATTTTAAGTATTTTAATGGTAATCTAATTTCAAGTATTGAACATGCATAATTACTAAGTATTATTAGGTTAGTCTAGGAACTAGTGTACTGTCTGTAGTTAAATATTGAAATGTCATGGTTTCACCACTCTACCAGCAGTTGAGATCATTTAGAAGGGCTAGGGTGGACATGTTAATATGATTTTCTAGGCTCCTTTTGAAACTGTCAGGCTTTTCACAGGATCTAATCTCAGAGGGTAGTTGGTTCCAAAGTTTGCAATATTTAATGGTGAAGAAGTTAGCTCTAGTGGTGAGCTTATGGGTGTTAACCTTGAGAAGGCAGTTATGGTTGCGTAGTCCATACGATTTAGGATTAGCCCAGGTTATAGACGAGTTACTGTTACAGTGCTTTCTTATAACTTTGAATAAGAGAAATAAATTGCACTTCACTCTCCTTAACCATAAGGGTTCTAAGTCCAGTCGAATACATCTGTCAAGGTATTCTATTTGCTGATCATAACGTAATATGCGTTTCGTGAGGAATCTTTGGACACTTTCAACTTTTTTTCTGTCTGCTGATTTAAAGCTACTGTATAAGTGGGCACAGTATTCAAGTTTGGGGCGAATGCATATCTTATATATGGCTAATCTGGCTTCTGGGGTGTAAAAGTTGCGTAGCACAAAGCCGGTTAGACGTTTACAATCAGATACCACCTTATTTGCATGTTCAGTAAAGGTAAGATCTGAGTATGTTACCCCGAGATCTGTGACTGTGTTCGTGTTTGAGACAAGGTCACCGTACATGTATAGAAACATGCTAGGTTTCCAACGTCCGAAGTATGTTATCCCAGATTTAGCTGGATTGAACATTAACTGCCACTTTTCACTCCAATTACATAGACTATTTGGTCTTCTTGGATTTTACTAACAATATTCATATCATTATAGTCGAAATCATAGACAACTTTGAGGTCGTCTGCAAAGAGGTATGGCTTGCCATACTTGATCATAGAAACAATATCATTTATGAATACAATGAATAGGGTAGGGCCAAGAACACTACCTTGTATCACGCCGCTGGTTACCGGTTTGGATGTTGATAAGTGATGGTTGACTTTAACTAACTGTTCTCTTCCTGTAAGAAAAGAAGTTATCCACTCAAGTAGCCTTCCACTTATTCCATAAGATAGGAGTTTCAATATGAGTCTCTTATGTGGGACTTTGTCAAAAGCCTTCCTAACGTCTAGAAATAATGTTGCTGCTGAACGACCTTTGTCTACACACTCAGTAATGTGGTCGAAATAATCTAATTGGCAAGTAATGCACGATCTTCTATTTAGGAAACCGTATTGGAAGGCGGATATTAAGTCATTCGAGAGCAAAAACTGAGCAATTTGCTTCTTTATAATCTTTTCCATCACACGTGAAACTACGGAAGTAATGTTGATGGGGTGGTAATTATCTATGTCCGCTATAGGCCCGGTTTTGTGAATGGGTACAACGTAAGATTTCTTCCAGCTATTTGGATATGTTCCACTCCTTATCGAAGTTGAAAATATCTTGAGAAGAAGTAGATTCATGTCATTTCCACCCTTTTTTAAGAGGACAGAAGACATTCCATCTGGGCCGGGAGTACTAGTAAGCTTAAGAGTTTTGGTAGCTTTATCGATTTCTTGGGCGTTAAAGACTGCATCGCTTAAACACTTTTCTGTTTTACGAGGGAAATCTATATCCTGGTCGTTTTCTAGAGTGTACAATTTGGCAAAGTGCGTGCTAAACACCTCACATATATCCTCATCACTTTCGTGAGTAATGCCACCTAGGTGTATTATTTTTGGATATGTTGATTTGGAGTTAGTTAACCTACTTTTGAAGAGTTTGGCTTTTTCTCCAGTGTTATGTGGCGACTGAATTACTCGCGTCTCTTTATTTCTAAGACTTAGATTTTTTAACTCATGGATTCTAATGAGGATTGTTTTGATAGCTATTAACGACGATAAGTCGTGATGTCTGTAGTAACTTAATGAATGCTTCCGCATACTTCTTCTTAATGATATTGGAATAAAATCACCTTGAGGAATTTTGAATTTAATCAGTTTCACAGG
>CALYDE020000795.1:0-22283 GCA_944472155.2 Trichobilharzia szidati
ACCAAAGAGGTGGAACAGAGGAAGCACTGGGCTGAACACTTCAAAAGACTTCTAAATCGTCCGCCACCTACAACGCGTCCAACAATACCAACAACGGAAGCAGAACTACCAATGAACATCGACCCTCCGACGAAATCCGAAGTCCTGAATGCCATCAAGATGCTAAAAGCTGGGAAAGCGCCAGGACCAGATGGAATCCCAGCAGAAGCTGTGAAAAAAGACTCAGAGACAACAGCGGACTTGATGACGCCACTACTAGAGAAGGTGTGGAAAGAGGGCAAAGTACCCGAGGATTGGAAGAACGGATACTTATTCAAACCGCCAAAGAAAGGAGATTTGAGTCAATGTAAAAACTGGCGTGGAATTATGCTTCTGTCCATTCCAAGCAAGATACTATGTCGCATCATCCTGGAGAGAATTAAACAAGCCCTAGATGAAAAACTTCGTCCGGAACAGGCCGGATTCAGGAGAAACAAGTCATGCATTGATCAGATCGCCACATTATGGATCATCATTGGACAAATCTTATAATGGCAGTCACCTCTCTATCTCAACTTCATCGATTTTGAGAAAGCCTTCGACAGCGTCGATCGAGAGGCGATTTGGCAACTACTTCGCTACTACGGGGTGCCGACGACAATTATACATCTCATCCAACAGCTGTATGACAACGCTGCATGCCAAGTAATCCACAACAGGAGGCTCACGGAATCCTTCGAAGTGAGGACGGGAGTGAGACAAGGCTGTCTACTGTCACCAATGATCTTCCTGATTGCAGTTGATTGTATAATGCGGCAGACAACGGCAACCAACGAGGGAACAGGAATAAAATGGGTCCACACAAAAACCTTGGAGGATTTGGATTTCGCCGATGATATATGTCTGATTTCCCACAAACTGGAAGATATGCAAGTGAAAAGCAACAAATTGGCAGAAGAAGCAGCAAAGATAGGACTTCAAGTGAACATAGACAAAACAGAGGTAATGAAGATTCCTGGCCAACATCAACAGCAACAACCGACAACAATCAGCATAAATGGGAGGAACCTGAAAGAAACAACTTCTTTCATGTACCTGGGAAGCATCGTCTCAACTACAGGAGGAACTGACGAGGATATCAAAGCCAGAATCGGAAAAGCAAGACAAGTTTTCATTTCTCTCAAGTCTATGTGGAGGTCAACAGCATTCAGCGTCAAAAATAAGATCCGTATTTTCAACTCCAATGTGAAGTCAGTACTACTATACGGATCAGAGACTTGGCGTGTCACAAAGAGCAGCTCAAACAAGCTACAGACCTTCATTAACAAATGCCTTCACTCAATACTCAAGATCAAATGGCCGGAGAGGATCAGCAACAAAGATCTCTGGGAGCGAACCAACCAGGAACCGATCGTGAAACAAATAGGCAGGAAGAAATGGAGATGGATTGGACACACTCTGAGGAAACCAGCAAGTGACATCACTAGACAAGCCCTCGAGTGGAACCCGAAAGGGAAGCGACGAGTTGGTCGTCCAAGGGTGACCTGGAGGAGATCATGTGAAGAGGAATTGAAAGCGTGTGGGCAGACTTGGAGCCAGGTGAAAACTACAGCAGAGAACCGAACGCAATGGAGACGCATGGCTGAAGCCCTATGTTCCTCTAGGAATTAAAGGAAAAAATAATAATAATAACCTGGTGTTCACCCAAGGAGTGGAATTACGGCATTGCGGTATAACACAATTAATATAAAATAAGCGTATTTGAAGTAACACATTGTAATATTATTATTCATTGGATAACTTTTGCAGCACAATTTATTGTTCAGTATTATATCAAAGAAAAGGATGAGTAGCTCAGTAAGGACCAATTTTTGGGAAATCACCTGAAAAATATCTTTATCAAGATTATTGTCCTTTTTTTTGATTTACAGCTTCATTCCACACTGTATTTTCAGTACAAGTGTGGGATTTTCAGCATGGATATCGGTAGCCCAAATTCAGGCCGACCATAGATATCGGGTGTGCGTCGGCAGAGGATCGAACCCCGGACCATGTGCGTGGTCGACGAGAGTCCTAACCACTGTGCCACCGACGCAAAATTAATCAACTAATCAATCGACACGACTTCTTTACATGTTTTGTATAGATTTATTCCGTCCTGTATTAATGAGTCGCATTTTGACCTGATGAATAAAGATTTCGAAATTAACGTATTGTTTTAATTTTAACGCTCTTACTTGCTAGAGTTGGGGATCCAAAAGACCCAGTTAATTTTTAGCCTGGATGTCGTTGCTAATTCATTTGAGAAAACAAAAGTATTTAAGGGGATTCACTGCATCCTAACGAACCTTTTTGACTAACATCCTTATTTGTTACTCAAATAATTCTTTGAAGAGATTTGATTAGGTACAAGATTTCATCATGAGCTGAAATCGGTTAGAGAACCTAGAAGTAGTGGACATCTGTTTTCTCCTAATCTAGTACTCTTCGTCAGTGTTCGGCATATAGCTGAGGAAGTTGTTATTCAAAATAACAATCCAAGATTATGTGTTTATATAGCACTTATACATCTTCTGTGTGGCGACCAAAACTGACTCTTTGTGGTTTGAAGGTGTCCTACTTGTATAGCTGACCGAAACTTCCTCGAGACACACACGCACAGTTACAAAACTCTCCAAACACATAAAAAAGACGGTTATTCTTGATGGAATCTTTGCGTGGTTCTATTCAGCAATAATAACAACAAAATTACCGTTAAGCAGCTTTACAGATAAAGTAAGTTTCAAAGTACAAAACAAGCACTGTAGAACAAACTTAGTTAACCGAAATTCAACTGTAAGAAGTACCTTAGGATCAAGAAAAATTTCCTTATAGAGGTGGGATCAAAAATCTGTCCTCAAGAATCGCCCAACAACAAATCCCACAGACACTCCAAGGTCAGAATCAGCCTAATGAGCTCAAACAAAGTCACATCATAAAACACATTATCAGTGCATCATACAGCCATATAGACAAGCATTCAACTGAGAGATGAAAGAGGAACGAAGGATGAAGTGAACATATCATATGCAAATAACATAACGTTGATAGACAGTCTACGAGGAAAACGGATAATAATTATAAAGTTAGTTGAAACATTCAAATATGCATCAGTATTGTGATTAAATCGTTGAGAAGTGGTTTTCCTAACAATCCTTCCGTTACAACTTGACTATAGAAAACTATTTGATCATAGTCCCTCCCATTTTATTGATTTTTAACCACTTTGTCTCCATTTTCTGTTAGCACCTTTATGACCTTCAGATGCTGGAACATTTGTTTGTATAGCCACGATGTTTTAATTATTCTGCTAATTACACATTTCTGCATTGTTTCCTATAGTTGTCACTATTATTTTCGATAAAAGAATTGTGTAAATTATTTGCACAAGAAATTTATTGTGGGAATTTACATAATAAAATTAAGTAATCGTTTAAGGGGTGAGAGAATGCATATAGGTAAAGCTAAAAGGCTATGTATATAACGTCAGAATAACAATGAAGATCAATACTGAAATATAAAGAGGAGCTGCCGCGCACACCCGATATCTATGGTCGGCCTGCAAAATTTGGGCTACCGATATCCATGCTGAAAATGTCATACTTGTACTGAAAATACGGTGTGGCATCAAGCTGTAACCAAAATAAAAATAAAAAAAATAACACTGATCTTGGTTACATAACAAAATTAGTCGTTGGAGGTTCATTGTGATGGCTACAGCTTCCTCAAAAAGTTCTTATAGATGGGTTAAAAGAACGGAGAAAAGACTGTTTATGTTCTGTATCTGTTGTATGCATAGCGACTAAAGAACCTGGCTGTACATTTTTGTAATAAATTGGATCGGGAGGTTTAATTTGCTGATGAAACTACTTAGAAATACAGTCTAGAACTCATACTTGCAGAGACTGTGTAACTGAATGTAGTTTTAGGTCGATAATTCCCAGGGATATTACGAAATCGTTCACCATTTCGAAGGAATAAGATAGATATATAAGCTTCATACTCTCAATTGTCTGAGCCTTAGGTATCTGAAAGTCTTTTTGCCTGCAACGTTGAATCTGTATCTAGGTATGAAGCTTCTATGGTCGTCGATATAGGGTAGTTGGATAAATACATCCAAGAGGCTGGGTAGTGGGTTTTGATACTCTGACAACTTTATATCGGTTCATAAGCTTCTCTGGGTAATCATTTCCACTCTCAATCTCAGTCCGTCAGGTGTGTCAGTTTTCCAAATTGTCTCAGTCCCACTGAAGAGGTACGTCGCCAGTGCACTTTTGTATCAAAGAGGATAGAAAATGTTGTAGATTTCGCAAGTAAGTGATAAGCTATTGTGCACTTTATCTGTTTGTTATGTAACTGAAATGGTATAACCGGGATCATCATTTAAGATCATCAGTGTGCCTTCTATGAAGTCCTACTTTTTCATTTAAGCCTTCAGATAAACTCTCAACATCAGTTGAACAACCACCACTTGAGGTTGGAGATTACTAGAAGGCTGTTTCATCCGGGCTTGAGACTCTCGAATAGTAAGCAACTGTAATCCTTCCAAGGATTGATACCTCTTTATGACGTGTCAGTCCTACCTTTCAGCCAATGAGTCCGTATCCCATGTTTCATTGACTCTAGGTCCCTTAGTCAGTCACTGTGCGCTAGTATAATAATTTAAAGAGGTAAATTTATGTGAATTTAATTGACTGAACTGAAATAATCACCTCATGACTTAAGCGTCCTGAGTTCCACTCCTAGTGAACTTAAAATTGTGTACACCTAAAGAGTTCCAAACTATGATCGAATAGATGTCCAGTGCTGCTTAACTTCCAGTTGTTCTCTATGTGACATCTGTTTATGAAGAAATTCGCGTTGAAATGCATCAGAAACCAACTCATCACTTGGTAGTTATGTGTGAGATCTGATTGAAAACAGTGTTCTTCATCTTCAAGTTCTACTCTACATTTTTATGGAAATCTTTAAAAGGTGTGTGTGGTTTGTATTGCTCATTGTATTCCTAAACACCCGAAGAAGTATTCAAAAGTAAAACCGGATTTCACTGAACACGATAGAGACAAGCGAAGATTGTTAAGATTTAATAGTGTGAAATATTCCCATATCATGAATTAAAAGTAAATTTGAACAAAGAATATTCTTTTCAATAATTCCTGTTCTCTTAGTCATAGGATCAACCAGATCTATTTTTGCGAACATAAATCTCGCGAAACTAGAAAATAATCAGTTAGAAGATGAGATAGTAAAAATTGAAATGTATTGTCTTTACAAGGACGACAATTTTAGAGTGCACGATGAAGGGATACGTGGTGATTTCTTCTTGAGCAACATCAATAAGGCTCACTCAGCGGTGCATTCCAACTACGAAGGAGAATGCGACGACTCCTTAAACCTCCTTGATGTCTAAATAACGAGAAAAGAAGATGGTTTCGTCAAAAGAAGCCTATTTAGAAAGCCAGAGACCAAAGCTCAGTAAACACAGTTCCTTAGCTTCGTAAAAAAGCACTCTGATTAGGTGCCTAACATTTACAGCGAGGTCCATTTATCCCGAAGATTGCTGAGCGAAAGGACTCCAGTTCATCCGGAATATTCGAAGCGAGAACGGACTTTCAGAGACGTTAATTAAAGCCAACAAAGGTTAAAATAGTCATAAACATGAATTGATGACGGTGGAGAAAAATCCTCCATTTTTACGTCTACAATTCAATGAAGATACTCCTGAGGAGGTTTCATCGCAACGTTTAACCAGGATGATAAAGAAAACATTCCACTCTCCACATCTGTTCCTATCCTTCAGTTTCCTTCCTGTGCTCACTCACTAACTGAAAGATGTCTTACCTAACCTTAGTTCTTCTTCATGCACGTATCATTTCAACTGTTCTTGTGGTTCGAGTTATATGGGGCGCACGATTAGGCGGGTTCTTCTACGGGTTCGAGAACATTTACCAGCTTGATTCAACAACAAAGAAATCGAATGCATAAAAATCTGGATTCTGTCACACTTCGTCAATACTGGACATGTCATCAACTCCAACATAGCCTTCAGGGTTATGTACCAAATTCTGAAGTCATTATCACGCACAATTCGCTTACATCTCCTACACATAGCTGAAGCTGTTGTATTAAGATTGACTGATATCAATCTGTGGTCAAACTCGTATAAATAAATCTAATCCTTACAAACCAAACTCTTGAAGATTGACTAAATCGAAACTTTGCATCCACAAAGATTACTTTCAGAGGCCGTTCCTACAGTGGCTAAACTTGGATTGTTGGTTCTCCTTCCCACCAAAAGTGCCTCTTCCCTTTATTCCTCTTGGTTTTTATTTGCTTTGTTCATTATTAGAAGTATTATTATTATTCAATTCAATTTTAGATTTTCCCGTCGATGGATTGGACCGAAGTACTTGGTCTCAGGTTGACATGTCGGCTTCTTGTGCAGATGCTTCGATGATGTCTGGGCATCTAATTAGAAGTTAACCTGTGGATGATGACTAATGGTGGAATCCGGAATAACGCGCATTTCTTCCTATTTGGCACTCGTCATCTGGATGTACATGTATTCCTCAGGCTTGAGCCTCGGTGGGAACAGCATCACTCACTGCGGAATGCTGGTACGTCCAGATGACGAGTCCCAAATAGAGCGAAATAAGCATCCTGGATTCCACTTCTAGTTACCATTCACCAATTTACTTCTATTATTATTATTCGTTGTAATTTATAGCCTTCATCCAAACATTCTCTCAATACTATCGAATTTTCCATTTATACTATCCGGACTTACTACTAGTGATATTATCTTTCTTCTCAATATATGCCTCCATCTGTTTCATTTCCCCTATTCGTTATTTTATGATGAACCTCTCAATGCAGTCTCACTATCTCCTCTTTAATACATACTACTTTGTACTAGCCATTCACCCACCTGACGCCTTTTATAACATTGAACTGACTTGTCGATTTTCCTACCCCACATCCTACGAATCTATTGTGACTAATTACAACCATTGTCTGCCATTTCATAATATTTTGTAATTGATTTCAGCTTAGCCGGTTTGTCACGCAAGCGTACTATATATTTTGTCATCCTCTAACTACTAATGTGTTATTCAACGTTGAAAAGAGTATTCGCCACCTAACTGGCTATTATTGTAACGACAACAAATATTATGTTTTATAATTGTAAAATCCTGAAGATTGTTAAGACGAATTAATATTTAGGAGTCAGCTGTAGCATAAATTATGGCAAAAACGTATGCTGGATAACTTCACTTCAAAGGCTGTATTTATTAGTCACTCACTGGCTAAGTTATTAAATTCTGTAGAAGCATCGCTGAAATTTTGTTAGTCTTCGTTCACTTTTAAATCTGCCTTCTTGACGTGATTTATCCATAGTTTGCTTTGCAATCTCAAGTTATTTTTGATATTTATTCCGCTACGTATACTCCCCTTTCTGAGTATTTCTTCTTCTGTACTCTTCTATTTTAAGGACATTATAAAAGCTGTAATTTCACTTTTAAAATTGTTATTACTCACCTGTGATCACCAACCATTCACTCTTTCCTCCTGAAAGTGAGCGGTGGCCACTGAAAGTGGAAGAAATGAAGAGATTCGCCGTATGAGACCACCGATGTTTGGTTCCTGTCTCATGTGTTAAGTAGTAATATGGTGAGAGCTGTCTGCAAGCCAAAATTGTAGACAATAATTTACGTCAATGTTCACGTCCCGAATCAGGGTCATAAGAAAAACAATAACAAAGCTTAACATTGAGAAAATCACCAGCCAATCACAGCGGAGTTAAAGTGTGGAAATATGATTCACAGATATATGACCTGATTTTCTGAGAAACGGCCACAAGAGATAACAGAATAACTTTCAGCAAGAAAACAACCAATCAGAAGAGGTTGCTTCTCCGCTAACAATTGTGCTAATAATAATGCACATAAAAATCTATAAATACTTGATTTTCTCAATAAATGATCTGTTGCCTAGTCCTTGTCTTCTGTCGTTACAGTATAATATGGTCAGTAGTACTGGAGTTACGCTTACTGTGCTGGAAAAGGTAGGAAGGCTAATCGATAAGGTTGAGAAGCTGAATAAACTGTGATGTGTTAGGCGTGCCAAGTCATCAACTGCTTCGCTAAGCAGTATCCACTAATGTACGATTCACTTAGTAAACAGTTAGAAGTGGTAAAGTTAAACCGTGAAAATAAACACTGAAATCGTTGTTTGTTGGTCTGAGCCACTCTGGAAAGTGTAGACTGCCTGGTGTCCATGGGATGCTGGGAATCAATGGCTGAAGTCAGTTGGTGATATGGCTCAAAATCGTTTCCAGTAGGGAAGATGTATCTACTATTTATGACCTCCGAGATTGATTGGATCCTCATTATTGTCCATATAGTTTTTCATTCTGTCATAAATTTCCCTTTATCATAGCTCCTTTCCTCTTGTTTTCTGCCTTTATGTGTTTGCATTCCGAATTAGTGTACTTTTTGCAAGGTTTCAGGTTGAAAATTCAGTCCAGTTCAACTTAGATGAGATTCAGAAACATGTGAAACAAACCAATGAGATAACAGGGAAAAACATCTCACATTGTCAGGATTCACTCGTTGTAGGTTTAATGAATGAATAACGGTTAACTAGTTCATTTGTCTTAATATGATGATACCAAGATGTTTATATTTATAGATTTCTACTTTCAAAACAGGTGAGAATTCAAATAAAAGCCTACAAAGATGGATTGTAAATTACTGCATTAATCATATTGTCTACTATTTTATTTTTGTGATTCTTGCCGTGGATTTAGAGTGGAACATAAGGCTTCAACAGCACGTCTCCAGTTTTCCCTATTCTCTGTTGTCTTCTTCAGCTGGCCCCACGATTTCCAACAATCGATTGGAGAGTCCTTTGAAGATATCAGCCCACTGTATGCTTTGCTTCTCCTCAGTGGTAATTAGGTTCTCCTTAGCCTACTTTTTATACGTTTCACCTGCGTCGATCTCTTCCCGAATAGAGACCTGGTTGTCTGATATAATGTCCTGAGGATTGTTTTACCTGAAGTCAGCCTGTTCTGCTTCAGTTGCCTATGTGTCAAAGAATCGTCTTTGGCCTTTATTAGCACTCTTCTTGACTTCCTTATTCAGTGCAGTGTACACTGAACTCAACTTCTCCTTCTATTTTCCATCTTTGCTTTGAGTAATCCTATCTTTCACCACCCTTCTCTCCTCTTTTCCGTTGACAGCCATTGTTTTGTGATGTCTCCGAATTTGCTCTGACGTAATCTGTAGTGAAGGTATCCCTTGTAGTTTTACCTTTCAGTTTCTGAGTGTTGAACTTGAATTGTGATCTCTTCCAGATATTTTCAAGGACTTCAGCATCACCTTGAAGGTTCCTTGAACTAGTTGATTGTGTGAGCCCAAATCTGCTCCCATTCTGAACTTTGACTCCAGCAGACTGGCTGCGTCTCCAATTCCTTGAGCAGCAGTGAAATGAAATCAGTTTGGTTTGTGGTGTGTCCGTCGGGCGAAATGCATGTCACTGGCCTTTTGAGTATGCCTGAGTTTGTACACGCTGCCTCCGATCACCAAATCACTGGAAGTGCAGAAATCTGAGGATGATTCTCCGTTCTCATTCATTTCTACGAGCCAGAGCCTCTCGACCCATGATGATTTCTCTTCCTGTATTATCTGCTCCCACTTCAGATGGTATTCATATCGCCCATGAGGATTTTGATGTCACTATTTGTGATATTGTCCATTACTGTTTGTAGTTGTCTGTAAAAATCTCCATTCTTCTCTTGTTCCGCGTTGTTTGTAGCACTGTGCGTAGCATAAGGTAATTGTTACTTTCCTTCCTTTTGAGTTGAATAGTGCTGTCATGATCCTGGAGGAGGAGATTGGTTCCCACTGTATTAAAGCTCTGGCTACCACTGGTGACTGCATAATAGCCACTCACTGCCTCAGTGTGCTCGTGGTTGTCGTCTGGGTGATCAGAAGGAAGTAGATTACTGGTTCTCCAGTTGACAGTTTTGATAATCCACATCCATTCCATCTGCTCTCGTAGATACCCAGCAATTCTGTGCCATATTTCCTGATTTCTTCGATTACCTGGACAGCCTTCTCAGCCAGCCTCGTACACTGTAGGAACATCCCGCCTCGCCATCTTTCTTCTCGCTTGCTTTCATCTAGAGAAGACAGATCGGTCGGTGACTGGCTTGCTGAAGTTTTTTACCAGCCAGCCCACGTCATTTCGCCCCCCTCCCGATTACAGCAAAGAATAAGTTTGTTTTCCATACTTTTGTTATGCTTCGAAGTTTCTGTACTGACTGGAGTGTTTTTCCGGTATAGGCTTGTAAGCTTTATGCACAATCTTCCTTCTTTTTCCGGAATTAACAACGGCTAGAAAAATGGCAAACTAGTGAACTCGGCGAGGCTAATCTGTTCACTAGCAAAAGTCAAATCATTTCTTCGTGAACCAGCTCGCTTAGGTTAGGCTTGAGGCAAGAAATCCCACGTCGCAAAAAACACCACTGACGTCGTTAGAAAGATAATTTTTAAGGTTTATGAAGCACTTTATGCTTTTCATGCCAAACCACATAAATAAGCAGAATATACAGAAGGCTTATCATTCATATTTCGAAAGAACTTGAAACTGAGAGGTTTTTGCCCTCTGAAGGGTGCAATTATGTTCCATTTACTGGCTCCTGGTCATATTTTGGACAGTTTGAAGGAGTTCAAAGTGAACAACAAGTAAACGATACGCAATATATTATGCTTCGTTAGAGCCATCACTGTCGAAGGGTTGAAACTAGATCTGCATACTCAGAGGTAGATAATGGACAATGTCAATAATCCTGGTGATTTTGTTCACTACGCAAAGTTGTTCACGTTGATTGCGTCATTTGTATCACTGCATCTTCCATTCTGTCTCAAACTTTGTTAGTTTTCGTTTAACATCTCTCTAACCTTATCATTCTTGCCACCTGTCACACTAAATACTATTGTTAGTCAAACTTATTTTATCCAAATTCTGTCCCTTAACTCAAGAAATAAGATCTGATATCTTAAGCAGATTTGGGTTTCCCTGGGGGCCGAATCGGGGGGAACCATTCCATTGGCAGTCAATATCTACAAATAATATTATGTTAATCCTCAAGCTTCTTCATCGAAGCGTTCATACAAGGAAGTGACATGGTTGACATAAAAATTAAATTTAACAAAAATTTTATGAAAGACTAAAGAGTTTATTTTGATCAGAAATACACAAGATGGAATGTCTCCGGCTGGCGGAATAAATATCCTGGACCAACGTGAAGAATCTAGAAGACCTGTATTTCGCGCGTGGATGATTTATGTTTGATGTCACACAAAATCGAAGACTTACAAGCGAAATCCGAAAAACTGGTCGAAGAAGCAGGAAAGACAGGACTCCAGGTGAACATAGACAAGATGGAGGTTATGAAAATAACCAACCAACAACAACAACAGCAGCAACATCCAGCGCCAATCACCATCAACGATAGGGATTTGGAAGAGGTTACTTCATTCACTTATCTAGGGAGCATTGTCTCAACTACAGGAGGAACGGACGAGGATGTCAAATCGAGAATCGGGAAGGCGAGAAACACATTCATCAACCTGAAACCAATCTGGAAATCTTCGTCACTCTCTCAGCATCAACAACAAAATTCGAATTTTCAATACAAACGTGAAGTCAGTTCTTCTCCTATACGGATCAGAAACTTGGCGGGTCACAAAGAATATTTCCAACAGCCTGTTTCAGACCTTTATCAACAACTGTCTTCGTCGCTCTATACTGAAGATCAGATGGCCGGAAAGAATCACCAACAAGAAACTATGGGAACAAACAAAACAAGAACCAATCGCTCAACAAATATGCAGGAGAAAGTGGAGATGGATTGGACACCACTCGCTGAGGAGGCCGCAGGGTGATATCGCGCGTCAGGCCAGTGCTCGAGTGGAACCCGAAAGGAAAGCGATGAGTGGGACATCCGAGTGTTACATGGAGGAGATCGTGTGAAGAAGAGTTGAAAAGTATGGACTAACATGGATGCATGTGAAAAGTACAGCAGAAGACAGAAACAAGTGGAGATGTGGAGTTGAAGCCCTATGTTCCACTAGGAACCCAAGGGAACAATAATAATAATAAATTTTGATTTTCCCACAGAAAGATATGTTCAGCTTGTGTTGACACGTCACCTCCTAGTAATGGATACTCGCTGCACTAGTGATAACTTTTGTGGCCTAAATGGTCCAGGGGATAACGCTTTGACGTTTCAAAAAATTGGTTGTCAAGGAACTTTACCCTAAGTTCCTATTATTTGCGAAGACGCTCCGAATCGACAATTACTATGAACGATTATCGACTTTAACTCCAAAACACAAGGACCAATAAGAAATTATATTCTTCGGCAGTTAAATTCGATATCATTACAAAGTCTATAAACAAATGTTTTACAAGGAATGTATTGTACTTTTATTCGTATTCTTTCGTCTTCTTCCAACTTGTACACGATTGAATCATTCGCGCCTTCGAGTTGCCCGCCAATGGCTACCAAGGTGAATGAACCAACGTTCAATGTTCACATTCATTTACATGGGTAGTAGGTTCATCTCGCAGTGAGAACACCATCATTACTTCCTAAGAATGCAGGTACATCCAGACAACGAGTGGCAAATAGGATGAAATACGTATTGTGGATTCTACTGCTAGGCACCATCCGAGAAGATAAATCTCTATTGCCTGCAATCGTCAAATAGACGTTAGGCATATACCTGATCTGATCCTTTTTCCCATATTAATCACAATTACTGAATACTGTCAACTGTTTTAAGAGTAAACTGATTATGGCAGGTAAAATATCATTTCTTTTAATCGATTACAAAGCCTCTAAAGAAGTTCTTCATATATATACATAAACATATATTTATTTACAAAGACAGTACACCGTAGTAGTAATATAAAATACATTTGCTTTAAATGATCAGTTGAAGACCAAAACGAGACAATTTTTCAATGCGTAAATCTCTTTAGAATACAAAACAGAAAAAAAAACAGAAAAGAAGAATGAAATCGGATCACATTTTTTAATGCGCTAACAGTAAGTTGCATAAATTAAAAAATATGTCGCCAACTGGTTCCATTGTTTTAATCCATTGTAATGCAGTGAGTAGTGTGAAACTGTAAAAAAAGGATTTGTTTTCATCTTGCTTCTAATTAATTTGGTTGATACGTTTCGATCCTTCATCATTTGAAGTATTGTTATAATTGACAGAATAGTGAGAGCTTTCTGCTATCTTTGTTGAGCGCCTATGAGAAGAAATAAAATGGGAGAGAGTTTTAGTATTTGCGTTAAAGGGTGATAAAGCATAATGTCAAATAGCAGGTAGTGATTATGAGTGAAATCGAAGATGTGTATTTCATCCTGTTTGGAACTCGCTGGCTGGATGTACCTGCTTTAGCTATCAGAATGATAGGTGCTGTGTGTCGAGTATCAATGAGGAGATCATTACTCATTGAGGTCTGCCAGGTACATCCTGATGACGAGTTGTCAGTAGGACGAAGTACAAATCCTGGATTCCGCTGACAGCAACGATCCACCAAATAATATGATGTTAATCTTCACATATCGGGGGTCGAATATTTAGCTCCAATCAATGAGTCGGAAAAACATATTTGACTGTAATACCGTAACAAATGATCATCAAATTAGAAAAAAGTTCTCGGTTTAAATATGGCTATAGAGGCAGTCAGAAACGAACTCATTTCTGACCAAGAACTCGAACTTAGGACGAAAGTGCCACTTGAGGACATAATGCTGGAAGTGCAGCTATGCCTGACTTCCACAGTATTTAAATTCCAAAGGAAAATATACAAACAAACTGAGGGAGTTGCCATGGGGTCACCAATATCCCCGGTTGTGGCAGATATATTCATGGATAGGTGGGAAAACATAGCGATTGAAATGTTCACCCCCACCCCAAAAGTATGATGGAGGTATGTAGATGACACATTCACTGTACTTAGAACACAAGATATACATAGATTTTTCGAACACATCAACTCGAAGGTAGAGGCAATTCAATTCACTTATGAATTGGAAAGTCAGGAAGCGGAGCTTCCAATGTTAGATTGCAGTGTAAAAGGAAAGAAGATGGGAAGTTAAACACTAGTGTTTACAGGAAACCCGCACATTCAAACAGGTATTTGGACTTCCGATCATCCCATCCTATGTCAGTAAAAATAGGATTGGTGAGATGCCTTAATAATTGAGCACAAAAACTAAGTAGTACCAAGGAAAATCTAAGACAGGAAGTGAGGCATATAAGAGAAGCCTTGAAGCGTAATAATTACCTGGATAAATTAGTCAGGAAATATGGAGGGAAATGTAAAAATAAAATAAATAATGATAGTAGTGATAGTGACAATAATAATTAGATTAATGACGACATGCAAGTCAAATGTGCGCAAGACAACACCAACAATAAGGAATCTAAATCATCAGTAGTAATTCCATACAAGGAAGGAACCTCGGAAACCTTACGCAGAATTCTTAACAATGCGGCAGGAATAAAAGTGGCTGGCATTCAAACCCACAAACTCAATTAGAAACAAGCTTTGTCAGTTAAAGGATCCTGTGGAGCCTTTAAAACAAAACAATTTAGTCTATCTAATACCTTGTCTGCAATGATTGTCAGGTCAAATACATAGGTCAAACTAGTAGAACAGGTACAGTCAGACTAGCCAAGCATACGAACCTAGCAAAATCTAGATTGGTTGACCAGAATAAGATAAGAAATCTGGAGAATAGTTCAGCTATAGCACTCACCACATGCAATTACACACAACACTGCCATAAAATAGGATGGGATAAGATGACAGTTTTAAAATCTAATGTCACAGGGTGGAGGGAGAGATTGATAACAGAAGCTTTGTTTATCGAATCAACTGCAAACACGTGTAATAGGAATGATTCAACACCTGTCCAGTCGGATATCTAGAAAATTCTACTACCCCTACGAAAAATAGGAGAGAACAAAGAAAACTATAAAACTCAAGTTTCGAACTCGTGTGATTATAATTGATGCAATGATTATGAACAATAAGTCAATTTTGTTCGAAACGTCATCCAGTAAATAATACTGTTTCACTGTGTGATACATCTAATAAACAAACTAATATGGAATTCCCGCCTAAACAGTTTGAATAAAAAAATACTGATCGAAGAAATATTTGCCTTTCGGTTAAATCTTCGTTAACATCACCCTCCGATTTCTTATGTTTCCAGGTGGAAAAAAATATTCAGTATGACATGTACCACTGACTGGAAGGAGTAGTTTGGAACCCTTGCTAAGTCGAAGTGCTGTGGTATGCCAGATATCAGTTTTACTCACTTGGGTCAGAAGTCAACATCATTTTAGACAGCATAGTAGGTCTGCACCACATGAATTATTACAAACACTTAAGTCAGGTAGGTACGATACTTCGTACAACTTATTCATTTTCGAAGTGAAAATCGCAAATTTAAATATTGTAGTAAGTCATTATGAGCTGACATCGATTAGCGAGCTATTGGAAAACTTGGGAGTACTTGACAGCTGTTCCGTCCTAGTTTCGGATTAATCGGCAGTATCCACCCACCGCTAGGTTTCGAACCCAGAACCTTCCAGGTAAAAGTCAAGGTCGTATACCATTCAGCTACCAAGAGCCGACTCAGTGCTGCAGTGAATTCTAACTGCAACGAATTTTTGATTTTGGCGTGACTCACATCAGCCAATATCATCCTTGGAGGATATTTGTCCTCACTCTCGATCCGATGGACTCCACTAGTCACAACTTCTAGCTAGAACCCTCAAAAATGCCATCCTTTAGACAGTCGCTAGCAAGTATGGGGTATTAAGGCTGTTCGCAGTGGCCTAATGGCCTCAAGAGCCCACTTTGTAACCGGAAGGCCTTTAGTTCGAAATTTAGAGGTGGGTGCGTACTTCCACTGAATGCCAAACTAGGACAAAACAACTGTCTAGTACCATCTGGTGGTTTTCAATGGTTCTTCAGCTGATATCACTCCGCGGTCAAACTTGAAATTATTTTATATCTGGAGAAAAACTCATAATAATTGATCACAACACGTTCAACGTTGGCTCATTAATAAAACCTTCCTTTTTTATTTATTTTCTTATCTGTGTTAAGTGCCCTGTAAATATAAAGTACATTTTTGGAAGGTGTTCCACCCAAGAAGCTGGTCCTGAGTTAAAAATACTCCCATTTCTTTCAGTTTCATTTTGATGCATAATAAATCTAAATATTCCCCATAATATATTTAGAAAAAGAAAAACATTTTCCAGCGAACAACTGTGTTTTCAATAACTTTGTCGTCTCGAAGCTCTACACATTTATAAATCCATTAATGTTAGAATACAACAGCACTAGTAAAGGCATATCAAAATTATATCACAAGCTGTATTGTAGTGTATAAGAATAAACTGGAATACTAGTTCGTTGGTTTTAATTGTCATCAAAGTGCACATAAAATGTACAGTCATGTGGAATATAAGATCATATATGAATAAACAATTTAAGTGATATGCTAATGTACTTATAATCAACAAAAATAGATCTAAATAAAATAATACAGAAGTTTAAAACCTCTAAAAATCAACAAGATCTAATGCTTACTAGCGACTGGCCCTATACAAACAGTCACCTGGGGTTCTAGTGGGAAGCCGTGACTAGTAAAGTACAGCAGGTTGAAGGTGAGACAGTAACTCGTCTAAGAAGACATTGTGAAGTGGTCGCGCTATGTCATAAATTGGCAGAAGTTAGAATTCGTGGGTTGGCCATTGGATTAGTGAGTCACAGTTACTTAATGGTCTACGTGCTCGCTCGCCTTGTAACCTGAAGGTCCTGTATTCCAGCCCTAGAGGTGGGTGCACACTGATGAAGAGTCCAAAACCGGGACGAAGCAGCTGTCCAGTACTATAGTTCTCTAACTGATGTCAGCCCATGATGAAGTCCTCTAACCAATCAAACAAAATCCCTATAAGTCAATACTTGAAACAATAGATGTCTCAAGGGGTTGATTTATATTGACTGGTGTGATGGGAAGTATAAATACTACAAAAATATAAACACATTAATGGGACACAATGAATGCAAATTCAAGGGATGACAGATAACAAATACGATTTCATTTGCATGCCTGAATATTATATATACATATATATATGAATTACGATAGACAGTAACAATCAGTTTTCTGGTGTATAGTCTGACAGCGAGTGGGAATAATGAAGGGTGATAATATCAGTGTGTCTGATTCACTATATGCGACAAAAACGTCTGTTTGAATAACACCCTGAAAGAATTCAATGACAATCATCCTGCCATCCGCTTCACTTTAGAAAATGAAAGTGGTAGAAAAATATCTTCCATTGATGTACTATTCATAAGCGGAGCCGACGGGTCTTTGAAAAGATCTATTTACAGAAACTTGGCATGGACAGGACAGTGGATCAATTTTTATAGTTTTCTCTCTACAGACAGAAAAAAGTGTAACATGTTCTTTTTTAACACGATTTTTGGAGAATTTGTAGTGAAGATAGTGTCGATGATGATAACCTTAGACAGTTGAAAGAAACCGTTATAGAGAATGATTATCCAGTATATTACTTCGAGTGCAATAGCAAATTTTGTGAGCGAAATATATATAGAGAGAGACAAGGTAGCTAAAATAATAATAATTTGCTTTATTCCAAAACAGTACTTGCGATACAGAATGGAATTCTCAGCATTTTAACTACAGTATTGCATCCAGTTAGTACATTATCAATAAATAGAATTCTACATAGATTAAGGAAATCTCAGTTCATTATGACAACAACATATTGGCATGTCGGTAGCAAAGCCAAGGTTGAACAGTGTTTGAAAGTGTTAGAAAAGTAGGTCCTGTCATAGTTACTGGCGTAAGCGGGAGAAAAAACCAAAGCAGCACATAACGAAAAAAGGAGAGAGAGAAAAGGAAAAGAAAGAAAGAAAATGTTGTACCTATAAATGATTTGAGTTGGAAAGACGAGGTCCAGTTGTTCTACTGACCATTAAATGAATTATAGGTGTCATGCCTAATGCTTTCTTTATCGCACAGAACACGAGCCAAGTAGGTTATGGTTGAGTTTTGGTACTTGCTGTTGCGAGCATATAGTTTCCTATATAGGCTTCAGGTTTTGCCTGATGAGATGCAAGAGGGGAGTTGTGAATGAAGAGGTTGTTGTGAGTTATATAAAATGGATTTGCCCAATTATTCACATGAGTCCATGTGCCTGTCAATCAGAATATTACCAAGCTGGTTAAGTGGCATGTTGCTTACCTTGCTGACAACCTTTAACATCCTGCTTCATATGTTATAGTCTTTCTTCAGTAGCCCGGGAAAAATTAAGGGAGAACAATAGAGAATAATAGGCAGAATGCGAGAGTTAACGAATTGTAGGAGTAAGGGTTGGATCATACCAGAATGTTTTAATTTCTTGATGTAGAAGGTGAGATGGAATATTTTCTTAGAAATCGCCGAGATATGAGACGACCAGGAAAGATCAGGAGGTAGAATGACGCCTAGGTATTTAATTTCCGAATTGATTTCTATTTCACTGCCATCTATGTTGCATACCTCGTGAGAGTCAACCAGTTTGTTTAGGTCAGATTGATGCCTAAAGGTGAAATTGACTGTTTTGAATCTAAACATAGAATTTGGGGGTGACACTGCGAGTGGAGTCTTTAGAAATCCGGTGACAAGATCATTGAGAATAACATTCTTTGCTGCCACTTTACGAATAACCCACTCTAGCCGTCCACTGGTGCATCTTAATGTCAAGGAGATGTTACCTTGATTTTCTAATTTCATGTTTATTTACATGTTCACCTGATCTTGTGGAGCTAGGTACATAAGAGAATCGACGAAAAACATATCTTGCCACTTCCGACAGCACCTCCCAGTTTGGCTGAGCAACGGAAAGCGTAAAGGTAATAATTCGTCGATATTTCAACATATAGTAGATACTGACCAAACAGCATCTGACACATCGTTTAATATAGTCTACAAAGTCCAACAAAGTTTGCCGAAATGGACATGAGTGCATTTACTCTGTATAGTGGAGGCTTTGGTAATACGTAACATGAAGCCAGAACTTTGTGTACAAAAACAATTTGTACGATTCTTCGTTACCATGGTCTTGATTCTACCATGTGATTCACAAAATCTTCGTTATCCTTCTTCATTCCATGTTCCATTTTTGTTTTATTCTAATTTACCCTAGATTAATTCATTCTAACATTGCATCTAGTCTACTACTTTGACAACATTTCACGCATCCTAAGTTTCCATCATACTATATTCACATATTCACATTTCCGAATGTACTTTATTTCCCTATGATATATATTTCACACATGTCTATTGAACCTTTAACTGACCTTTTTAATCACGTGGCCTGCTTAAAAATTGGGCTAACTAAAAAACTTCATCAATATACTGAATACAGTTTCTCATTTTCACAGTGTTTTAATATAGTTAAATATGACCTATAACAGTATTATTTACCCTAGCGAGTATTTGAAACATCTACAAACTGTTGATTGGCAAGTTTCTAATAAACTTAAGAAAACGTATTATCCTGGATGGTAGCTTGTCCCAATACATGACATAACTGTTCCTGGTTTTTGTCCTTAGTTCACAAAATGTACTCCTGAACATTTTATAACGGATATCAAAATGGTGGAATTGTAACAGCAGAAGACAACATACGGAAGCCAAGGTATATTTTCAAGTGGTCAAATCGCTATTTAAATATATGCAGTTTTATATTGTTTAACCAATCACTGAGCGTGTTATTTTGGTTTACATTAAACGATATGAAATAGAATGCATTAGACCTGACAATAAAAAACAAAACAACAACCATGAGATTTTATATTTATGATTGTTTAGAGTTGTTTCAACCAAATTAACTGATCATCTTGGCGATAAACATTCTTAAATATCAGTTCATAACTTCTTGTATGACTATAGCTTTACTGTCACCATGCATAATCATATCATAGCTCCCACTACCCAATACTGAGTTATTATTATATGATGTTTATTTTCCTTTCTACTTCTTGGTATTTTTTGGCATTTTTAAAAAATTATTTTGTGTTTTTCCTGTTTTTCTTGCTGTTGTTGTCTTTACATTTATTTTTTTTGAAATACTCCTTTTAGATGTTTGATAAAAATTAGATGCAAATATTGTAGATATGTGCTGAAAATTCCACACTGTACAACTAGTACTGTTTCTGGAATAAAGCAAATTATTATATATATATATATATATATATATATAGTATTCTGTTGCTAATGCAGTATTGAACTGTGGGAATATGTGAGAATAATATTCTTTTGATATAATATATATACATATATAATATATATATATATAATATATAATATAATATTCTTTTGGACACATTGTCTGTATCACACCACCACAGAATGGTTTGTGCTTCAGATCATATAGAACTAAGGTGCATGATCTACTCTCGATTAATATTTTATTTAAAGATCTCCGATGAAGAGAAAATATGCTGTAATAAACTCCATTGAAAATTTCGTACATTGCATAAACAGTGTTTAGAATAAAACTGTTATAACCATTCATTCATTCAGTCATTCATATATCCAATGCATTTGTGGCTCATAATCCTATACACCAATATTATCGCACTTTAGTATTCCCACTCACTGTCAAACTTTAACACACACCAGAAATCAAAACAAGATTTTGAGCGAACAATTGTTTTCGATAACTTGTTCTTCAGGCTCTACAGTTATAAGTAAATCCATGAATAATAGAGTACATATAGCCAATAAAGGCAAATGAAAATAATATCAGAAACTGTATTGGGGTGCATGTGTATGTTGAGATGATAGTCCATTGGTTAACATAATCAATCAAATGTGTATGGGGTGTATAGTGAGAAAAAATGTGATGAAGTGTGAATGAACAATTGGGTGAAATAGTGCTGTTTTATAGTCAACAGAATACAAGTGACATTGGGGCAAGAGAAATGCACACATTAACAAGGGTGGCAGCCTATACACATTTGATTGACTATGTTAACTAACGGACTATCATCTCAACTTACACATGCACCCCAATACAGTTTCTGATATTATTTTCATTTGCCTTTATTGGCTGTATATACTATATTATTCATGGATTTATAACTGTAGAGCCTGAAGAAGAAGTTATCGAAACAATTGTCCGCTCAAAATCTTGTTTTGATTTCAATGTGGGGATTTTTCATTTACACACCAGAAAACTGATTGCTATTGTCTACTGTAATCCCTATATACATATATATATATATATATGAATATATAGCTGTACAATCATATATATATATATATATATGATTGTACAGCTACGGGAATGAAATCGTGGAAAAAAGAATCTTCTTCAATGAAAACTTCATTTTATATCTCAGTGGAGATTGTCAGTTTAAAAATAAAGTTGTCAAATGATGTAAGCTGTCATCCAACAATAGAGATAAGATAAGCTGAGTGTGAATCCTGACAATGACAACTAATAATGATACTAATGTTTAATAATAATAATAATAATAATAATAATTTGCTTTATTCCAGAAACAGTACAGTGGTACAGTGTGGAATTTTCAGCACATATCTACAATATTTGCATCTAATTTTACCGACGTTTAAAATAATTATTAAACAAACAAAAAAAAAAGTAAATCTGAAGACACCAACAGCAAAACAAAAAAAAACCAAAAAAAGAAAAAACAGGATAAACACAAAATAATTATGAATGCGAAAAAGTACCAAAGTCTGCCAAGGTCTAATGCAGTGTTTGTGGTGGTAGTGTGAGTAATCCTGAATAGTACAAAATTTTTTTGAGGTGGTGACTATGGCATTCACAAACAATGATTGTCAGTTTAATATTGCCGAAAAGTATAGAAAATAAGAAAAGCAACCACAAAACTAATAATTACATGATGGTTAATGACACGACAATTTTGTAATACTCATAGTGCTAATATAGTCGGAACCAGTGATACACAATCGAAGGAATATAGTAAAGTACAAAAAAGGAAGCCAATGTTAATATTTCAGGTAGCTAAGTAGTTTGAAGAAGGAGTTCACTAAATAATACGAAATAAGAGAGAAATAAAAGAGTATGAAATTATGTTGTTAATAA
>CALYDE020000796.1:0-19606 GCA_944472155.2 Trichobilharzia szidati
AAGTAGAAAACGGATAAGGAACTTCATCTGGTAGGAAAACAGTCATGTTTAACAAGTTCAAACAGTATTCGTTAACTATCATCAGGAAGGGAAGAAAGAAGGAAATTGCAACACGTTCGCCATGGATTACGATTCTTGGCCATATCCGATAATGTTTCGATCCATCGGTTCGAGGTATCTCGCCGACCCCAACCAAGGAGTCGTGACGCACCAACCAATGCTAATCTAGCACAAATATCCTTCATCCCACGACGCCACGTCATGGGTTGACGACCCCTCCGCCTTTTCCATCCCGTCCCAGGGCTAGCGAACAGAGACCTGTATGGAAGCCTCTGGGATGACATTCGCAACACATGTCCAAGCCACCGGAGCCGGTGTTTCCAGATGACGACACTCAATGAATGGTGATCTCCACTGTGTTCAAACACACGCCGCCGAACTTCGGAACTACTCACGCGATGATGCCATCGAACGCAAGCAATCCTGTGGAGACAGCGATGATCGAACACGCAGAGTCACCACACATCCTCAGCTCGGAGAGGCCAGGTTTCACAGGCGTAGAGCAACACAGCGAGAGGGGTTTATGTCTACCAATTCATTATCACTTATTACCGTGTTTCGAGCTCAGTATTGCGAGTTTTCAATGTCGTCTGGCAGGTAGAACTACACCTACAAACATGCTAACTTATTTCCGCTATAACTGCAGACCATATCCACTATCAGTATGTTGTTCAAAAGGCGTAAAACATAATGAAGGTCAGATGCCACGTTGGATTTACCCTACTTCATACACAACTATTATTCCATTCATAATTTTGAGATGAAACGACCCAATTAAGCTTTCCATTCAATTTTATTATCTGCTTTTTGTGCTATATTTATATATTGTCTAGGTAGTCATTGGTTTTTTATGAATTTCCCCTTTTTCATGCCTGGAAACTGCAATTTTTACCATTAGTACAGTGGTTAGGGATATTTTCCTTGTAATGTCAGCCTTAATTTATGTACAGTTCGACGTAGTCAGTAGTTTTCGGCATCGAACTTTTGAAGTTTCTCACACTTCGCTTCATTCGCTCATCTCAGCGCTAGTAAATTAGAATTTGATTTTTTTTCTAATTTAATCATTTATTGTCGTTTGAAGTGTATGCCCATTCTTTGTAGTATTATTCGTTCACTGCTCATTTCGTCTTTTTGTTCTTTTGTGAAGCGTAATAATTGACACAAACACTTTTCTGTGGAAGTTTTATGTTGATCTGTTTGCTTACATGGGGTTTGAATGTGTTACTCTTAAGGTATTCGAATTTTGGACATGTGAGAGCTGGGTACTTACAGAGATCAGCTTTTTTGAGTCTTCATTTATAAATTCAGTTACACTTTAAAGCCGTTCATTTTGCATAGCAGGCAGCATTGTACTGATGTATGCTAAATGATATTTCAAACAAGTTGTACTGGTCATTGTCACATTCTGCCGAAATACGGTTTTAGGTAATGGGTATTTGACGGACTGACTGAGTTTCGGCATATGAGTTTGTATGGAAGTGCAACAGTTTAAGTTGCCACACTCCATGCAGAAGACAAAGGTAAACAAAAGAGAAAAAATAAATTCAAAGGAAATATAATGGACAGAAATAACATGAAAAAGGGGGGTTTAATGGATTCGGGAGCTTACAGAGAATGAATGCATCTGCACCATTGAGAACGGTTTTGAGTCATATCACCACCGATCTCCAGCCATTGGTTCTTAGCATACTGAGGATCCCAAGCAGATAGTCTACACCTTCCTCAGCAGCTCATATCAACTGTCAAAGTTTCCATAGATTGATACCAGGTTTTGGTGTGCCGGCTAACATTGCTCATTGAGGAAGCGATGGGTCGCCATGTAAAACATTTGTCCTGGCCATCTCAATCGATTCACCTTCACAAACCCATCGATCGATTTCTCTTCCTCACCTAACGCTCTACACTTAACCTCTATATTACTCACCATAATATACCACTTAACATGGGAGATAGAACACAAGCACCAGTGGTCAAAGACAACTAGCCTTTTCATGTGTTCTACTTTCAATGGCCACGTCTCACAGGCATAAAGGAGGACAAAGCGAACTGCTAATGTTTAGTACTCATCTTTTGATAGATAGCTGGATATCACGTCTGCGCCAGGAATGACGTGAGTTGGCAAATACCACACAAGCCTTTTATATTCGTGCTGAGAATTCGTCAACGATCAGTCAGTTATGGCTGATGCAACTCCCCAAATAAGTGACTGATTTCAACGTAGAACTTTGCACAGATGTGCAACAGTTGGAGTTGCCACACCCTATGTAGCACACAAAGCAAGATGAGAGAGTAAGGAAAGATTCAAAAGAGAGATAATAAACAGAGACATGAGTCAAAAAGAATAGTAATATGGAAAAACTATAATTTTATTGGATATTATAAATCATAAAGAGTTAATGGGATGTTCAGCACGCTCTGTCACTTCACTGTCTATATTTAGAGTAGGAGTTGGCGTATGCAGTCCTATGTCATGATCTTATATTTGACAGGTGCGAATTGCATACCAAACATCCAAAGATTTCTGTTCAAGATGTTCAGAAGTCCCCGCATTTTAATCAGCATCTTCACTGAGGAGAACAGTATCATCCTCACATTCTGAGTCAACAAGACTGTTCCATGTTAAGAAGTTTATCCCTAAGTCACTGAATTCAGTTAAGGTCAGTTCCATTAGTGCATCTATGATGAAATTAAACAAAAAGATGGATATCCTTCACGGACACCACTGGTTGTCGTTACTTCAGATGACAGCTCTCCTTAAGCTGTTACCTGGATGCGTGGGTTCAAGTAGAGTCCTGTGATTAATGCAATAAACTTTCTGAACACTCTTCACGACCAAACATTACCAAAACACCTCTCAGTCGACAGAGTGGATTTCCACCTTCAGGTCAAGAAATTTGCCAAGTGTTGGACTCTGCTAAGTATGCCTATTTTCTTGAATCTGTCGAAGGATGAAAATATGATCAATATACCCTCTTCCTGGTCTAATACCTGACTGGTTTCCCCGGTTTGTTTTTCCCAGGCATCATTATTCAGGCCGAAACTGTAGATACTATATTAGATAAGCTTATGCCCCTACAGGAGGGATTTGAAAGAGGTTACTTCATTCACTTATCTAGGGAGCATTGTCTCAACTACAGGAGGAACGGACAAGGATGTCAAATCGAGAATCGGGAAGGCGAGAAACACATTCATCAACCTGAAACCAATCTGAAAATCTTAGTCACTCAGCATCAACAACAAAATTCAAATATTCAATACAAACGTCAAGTCAGTCAGTTCTTCTATACGGATCAGAAACTTGGCGGGTCACAAAGAATATTCCCAACAGCCTGTTGCAGACCTTTATCAACAGCTGTCTTCGTTCTACACTGAAGATCAGATGGCCGGAAAGAATCACCAACAAGAAACTATGGGAACAAACAAAACAAGAACCAATCGGCCAACAAATATGCAGGAGAAAGAGGAAATGGATTGGACACTCGCTGAGGAGGCCACTGGGTGACATCGCGCGTCAGGCCATCACTCGAGTGGAACCTGAAAGGGAAGCGGCGAGTGGGACGTCCAAGGGTGACATGGAGGAGATCGTGTGAAGAGGAACTGAAACAGTATGGATTAACATGGATGCAAGTGAAAAGTACAGCAGAAGACAGAAGCAAGTGGAGGCGTGCAGTTGAAGCCCTATGTTCCACTAGGAACCCAAGGGAACAATAATAATAATAATACGCCCCTATGATTATCACTGGAAAAACTTATCTCCCTTCTTATAAACTGGAATAATCAATGATTTCCACCAGTCTAACTGAAGTGTTTCTGATTCCTAGACATTACCTGATGCCTGAGTCATCCCAGACAACAGTTTGTCTAGTCTGTGAAATGTTATCTAGTAAAAATAGACTAAATTTCTGTCAAATCGAGTGAAAATTGTGTTATGAAATTGCATCCCACTACAATTCTGTATCTCATTGGACTAGCTGTTCGTCTTTCAGCCAGGCTGTAGGTTTGAAGCCACCGCCGTCTATCGAGTTTTAAGCAGCCATATAGTACCTTTGGTCCATGTGATGATTGTTGGTATTTATCAAGTGTATGTACGTGCATTGGGTCGTTATGCAACATACCACAGTATTAACGTCGTCTTACATTAAATGCTAGACTTCTGCCATCTATTCAAGTATATACATAGGGTGCTACTGTCTAAGGGAATTCATATATTTCACTCGTTTGGTGGTATTACCCTCATACTAAGGGAAACCTCATCTTAGTCAGTGTCACTCAGCTGATCCACGTACATCTTTCTTTCTTTTGTAATAACTGATCAAATTCCACCGAGTAAAATAATCATTGACTGTCTTTTTGCTCCAATAGATTTATGAATACAAGTGTCCCTTGATTTTTAAAATAGGCAACTGAATACATAATGACTACTATTTATTATTTTATATATACGCTGGACCACAGTTTTTTGGAGCATCCATTAATGGACAACCTCAGAGTGCTAACAGTTTCCAAACTTTACCCGCTAGTGGTCTATACCAATCTCTTATGCAGCCAAAAGATTCTCCTGTACATTTTCAAAATCAAAGTATTCAATCTACTGTAAGCGACCCTCAGCAACAGTCTGCAGCTTTATTTGCTCATACGTTTCATTTGTTAGCGGCTGCTGCAGCTTCCAGATATATAGCTTCTGGAGCTCAAGACCCTCACATGCCTCCTGGCATTCGGCCAAGTAATAATGGATCGATATTAAATCCAACTGAGTTTGAATATATGGGACCTCCAGGTGTACCCGTAGAAGTCCCATTCACTGGACCCCTACATCCCGATCATTTGCAGGCATATGCAAACAACTCTTGTATTCGTGTCAATGCTACGGGAATGGAAGGTTCCGGACCTCGTCATCCTCATAATATGTTGGATTTCAAATCTATGTGTTGATCAATGCCTGCTCTTTGTTCACAGGTTTCATCATCCGTCGTTCCATCCATCCATTCTCAAAATATGTACCCGCCAACTGATGTGATCACTCAGGATTTCCAGCATGGTGGTTTAGGCTATGCAGGATTATCATCCTTAAACCCAATGACTGATCGTATGTTACAATCCTCCAGTAGTTTTCCGAGACCTATGCCACCAATGTCTTCCAGTCGTATACCTTATATCCCTGTGAACACCACAGAAAGCCAGTCACCACCCCAGACTCCAACAGCTATGGGTGCTCCATGAATTAGCGTACCATTTGTGTTATATATATAACAGTACAGCATATATAACCTTTTGATCTATTTTCCTTCACAGGTTTATGTTTATCCTCCTTCATCGAGACAAACTAATCCATCTTTAACCTATCAAAAAATTCTTACTGCTTTGCATAACTCAAAACTGCTTACATCAAATCCACACGAAGCTTGTATCTTTATTCCTAGTTTGGATACTCTGGATCGAGATCCTTTAAGTCCACATTTTGGCCAGTATATTGCTCATGAGCTAGTCAATCTTCCATATTGGAATTCTCTACCTAAAAATGACGTCAATCGTAAGTATTAGTTGTTTTGTTGTTTTTAACGTTTTTGTACATGATGACTAGTAATTGTAACTAGTCACCTAAATAAAGTAGTGAACGAAAAACCAAAAAAAACACAACAACTTTTATTTAAATTAGTTCTTATGTGGTATAGATAAATTTCAACAGCTGTATGACAACGGCACATGTCAAGTGATCCACAACGGAAAACCCAGCGAGGCGTTTGGAGTAAACACAGGAGTCAGACAAGGGTGCCTATTATCACTAATGATATTCCTAATTGTGGTGGACTGGATTATGCGTCAGACAGTGGGAAACGAGAAGACAGGGATATCCTGAACCGACATGAAGAACCTAGAAGACCTGGATTTCGCGGGTCATTTATGTTTGATATCACACAAAATCGAAGACTTACAAGCGAAAACCGACAAACTGGCCGAAGAAGAAGCAAAGACAGGTCTCCAGGTGAAGATAGACAAGACGGAGGTTATGAAAATAACCAATGAACTAACAACAACAACAGCAGGAACAACAACAACATCCAGCGCCAATCACCATCAATGGAAGGGATTTGAAACAGGTTACTTCACTTACTTATCTAGGGAGCATTGTCTCAAATACAGGAGGAACAGACGAGGATGTCAAATAGAGAATCGGGAAAGCGAGAAACACATTCGTCAACCTGAAACCAATCTGGAATCTTCGTCACTCAACTCAGCATCAACAACAAAATTCGGATTTTCAATACAAACGTCAAGTCAGTCAGTTCTTCTGTACGGATCAGAAACTTGGCCAGTGTGTCACAAAGAATATTTCCAACAGCCTGTTGCAGACCTTTATCAACAGCTGTCTTCGTTTTATACTGAAGATCAGATGGCCGGAAAGAATCACCGATAAGAAACTATGGGAACAAACAAAACAAGAACCAATCGCTCAACAAATATGCAGGAGAAAGTGGAGATGGATTGGACACTCGTTGAGCTGAGGAGACCGCTCGAGTGGAACCCGAAAGGGAAGGGGCGAGTGGTACGTCCAATGATAACATGGAGGAGATCGTGTGAAGAGGAGCTGAAGCAGTGTGGACTAACATGGATGCAGGTGAAAAGTGCAGCAGAAGACAGAAGCAAGTGGAGACGTGCAGTTGAAGCCCTAGGAACCCAAGGGAGCTATAATAATAATAATAATAATAGATAAATTTCTGTCTAAAGTATAAGTAGTCAGTAGTCAATCACTGTTCAGTCTATGTCTAAATAAAGCAAATTGATAGAACTTGGTGTTTGGAAGACAATAATGTGGATAAACTAAAGAATGCGCTTAGTGAATACACTGAGTATAATATCCTAACCGAAAATAGTCATCTAGATAAGTTCATAAAAAGCATGTTCTTACGAGGCTACGGAAGGAGTGTGCTACATCTGCGTAAAACAACTCACTCTATGTATGAATATACTTTAGAGGTGTACCTAGAGAAGCACTAATTACAAGTTAAAGGAATTGATCTAGAGGACTTTTATTATTATTGTTATCATTATTGTTATTCGTTCCTTAAGTTGCAAGTGAAACATAAGGTTTCAGAAGCACATCTCCATCCCATTCGATTCTCTAATGTTTTTAGTCGTCTCTACGACTACCCGCAAGCTTTTATAGTCTTTTCACAAGATCTCCATTTCACCCTCACACCTACGTCTAACTGGTTGTTTCTTATTCAAAGAGAGCCTGACGTATGATGTCACTCAACGGTCACTTTACAGTGTATCCAACCTATCTCTGTCTCCTCCTGCATATTTGTTGGGTGATAAGTTTTTGGTTGGTCTCTCACCAAAGTTCCTTGTTACTCATCCTTTCTGGACGTTTGTTCCTCGATAATGAGCGAAGAAGGCAGCTGTTGGAAATGCTTTTCTTGACGTACTCGTCAAGTCTCTAAACCATACAAAATAATTGACTTGACATTAGTGTTAAAAATCGGAATCGTGTTCCTTATGTTGAGTGCTCCAGACTTCCATACCGATTTCAGAGTAGTGAACACCTGTCTTGCTTTTCCGATCCAATCCTGACTGGTTTTGATATTTTCATCCACGCAGTATCTATTTGGGACTATGCTGGGTGGGTAGGTAAGTGGAAGAGGAGAATTCTTTTAGATTCCTCCCACTGGTAGTGATTGGTGCTTGTTGTTGTTATTGGTTGGATGCCTTCTCTACTCCTTCTGCAAACTTGTTGGTTTTCGCTTGTAAATCTTCCAGTTTTTGAGACATGGGACATTAATCATCTATGAAATCCAGATATTCTGTAGTCTTTTTATCAGTCCAGTATATGCATGTCTTCTCGCTCCCCACTCACTGTATGTCACATGACCCAATCCGCCCCTATCGAAAATGTGTCATCGGTGATTGGAAGCAGCTTTGTTTTACACCTGTCTTTACTTCAAAGGCTTCCCATTGCGAATCACTTGATATGTGACATCATTGTATTGTTATTAAATCAAGTTTATAAATGTTCACGGTACTGCACTTCGTATTGGTGAAGCACTTTCCAAATTGCTTCACATTTGAAGGCCTTTCCAAGGTCGATGAATATGAAGTAAAGAGTTGACTACTGCTATTCTAGGCTGTGTTTGATGTTGGTGCGTATTGATGCCATTTGATCTGTGTATGACTTGTTTTTTTCCAAATCCAACCTGTCCCGAGCGATGTTATCTATCCAGGACATTTTTTAACGCCGCCAAATTGCAACTTGTCTTTTCTGCATGCTCATTTGTGACACCGATCCTGAAAAATGAAATACCTAGGTTAGCTACCCTTGCTTTACCTGTCAGTTCAACTGCTCCTGTGGAACTATTTATGCCCACCTTTGCATTTAAAACGTAGTTTTTCGTCCCCAGGAACACTCGTCAGTCCGAATGAACATAAGTGTATTGAAAATTATTGACAATTTAATATTAACACACCTGGTCCGAACAGACTATAATCATTTTCGATTGTCTATCCTGCTAAAACCTGTTTAGTATCGAATACATCAAACAGCCGCAAACATAGCAATTCACTTGGAATAATCGCAACTGTATTTACAAACGAAACAAGTCCAGCCACTATTGCTACCCTACGTTGCTGTGGTAACTAAAAACTGCTGAAGACTACATTACGTTTTACCACTCCAGGTATGACCTCTCGTTATGTACTTATTAATCCCTCCAGTTCTTATTTTCTTGATAATAAGTCGCCATCCACCCAATCGTATGGAGGCCAGATTTAATGTGTTGCCACTAATGGATTTTCTATAGTTTGGTTTGTAAGGATTAGTTATGTTTTACGAGTTGATCACGGACTGATATCAGTTAGAGAACCATTGAAAACCAGAGAGTACTGGACAGCTGCTGTTTCATCCTAGTTTGGGAATCATCGGCAGTACGCACCCACTGGGATTCGAACCCAGGACCTTTTGGTTACAAGGCAAGCTCGTATACCATTAAGCCACTGGGACCCGATTCAATGGCTCATGAAGCCGGACAATTAGATAGCACTTCTTATTTGTCTGCATACAATATTTGTCATTTATTAAAATAGGTTATTATTATTATTGTTCCCTTGGG
This sequence comes from Trichobilharzia szidati, assembly GCA_944472155.2. Classification (NCBI taxonomy): domain Eukaryota; kingdom Metazoa; phylum Platyhelminthes; class Trematoda; order Strigeidida; family Schistosomatidae; genus Trichobilharzia; species Trichobilharzia szidati. The sequence goes on from CALYDE020000796.1 coordinate 9,165, forward strand.
TTCCTAGTGGAACATAGGGCTTCAACTACACACCTCCACTTGCTTCTGTCTTCTGCTGTACTTTTCACTTGCATCCATGTTAGTCCATACTGTTTCATCTCCTCTTCACACGATCTCCTCCATGTCACCCTTGGACGTCCCACTCGTCTCTTCCCTTTCGGGTTCCACTCGAGCTATGGCCTGACGCGCAATGTCACTCAACGGCCTCCTCAGCTCAGCGAGTGTCCAATCCATCTCGACTTTCTCTTGCATATTTGTTGAGTGACTGGTTCTTGCTTTGTTTCTTCCCATAGTTTCTTGTTGGTGATTCTTTCCGGCCATCTGATCTTCATTATAGAGCGAAGACAGTTAGTTGTTCAAAAAGGTCTGCAACAGGCTGTTGGAAATATTCTTGGTGATACACTGGCCAAGTTTCTGATCCGTACAGAAAAACTGACTGACTTGACGTTTGTATTGAAAATCCGAATTTTGTTGTTGATGCTGAGTTGAGTGACGAAGATTCCAGATTGGTTTCAGATTGATGAATGTGTTTCTCGCCTTCTCGATTCTCGATTTGACATCCTCGTCCGTCCGTTTCTCCTGTGGTTGAGACAATGCTCCCTAGATACGTGAGTGAAGTAATAGGTTGCACTACATGAATTCATGATTTTGATGAATGCAGTGTTTGTTTTCCCTAATATTATGAGGATTGAAATTTTGTTTGTTCAACACTTTATGAGCTTATAGGTTTGATAACGAGGTGATATCAGTTAGAGGATCATTAGGAATCCAGGAAGTATTGGGCAGCTGTTTTGTCCTGGTTTGGGACTCACCATCGGTACGCACCCACCGGAATTCGATCCTAGGATCTTCTGGTCACAAGACCAGCTTTTGGACCATTGAGACACTGGGACACGATCCAATGACGCATGAATTCCAACTCCTACCAATTCGCAATTTTAACGCGACCACTAGCCAATGTTGTCGGTGATTATTTTCCCTCACACTGGACCTCTAGTGAACTCCATTGATCATGACTCCTCACTATTTCATGAGCTAACTAAATTTGTTCTGAATTAGTCGTTTTTGGAAGTGATATATTCCTAGGGACAGTTTCTGAATGCATTCTGGACATCGATATCTGTCCTTTCTGTTCAATAATTGATTTCGCATTGACTTCTCTTGTCTGAATAACCAGTTAGCTTCTTTAGATCAATTATTTCAACCTGTTATCCTGTGAATTATCAGCCCTATCACGTTAATTAAATTATATATATACCTTGATTGGATGTAATGTTTGTTTTTCCCAGAATAGCAGGGAGTTAGTTATCATTTGGTTTTTCTCCTAAAGGGAATTCCTTATTGGCTTTCGTTTCCACACTGATAAGACATAAGCTCAACTGATGACAAAAGCCTGAATTAAATAAATCCCTTAGTTTGAACACAGCTCGAAAGACCTAGAAAGGGAGAGTTAGAGATCATAGGAACACTGTTCACTGTAACTATTAGTCTTAAATGACTACTTGTGACTTATGTAACAGCTGAGATGCTCAACTAATTGCCATTCATTATCACAGCGTTTTTTCTCAACTGTGTTGTTTCACTTCGTAGCTTAGATTTGTTTCCCCTGTTGGCCAAGTTAAACTTTAAGCACCACTGACTACCTCACCATTGACCTTGAATGGTCCAATGAGTTTTATTCACATGAGTTGAAGCTTCTATTCCGCTTAATCCGAGTCAAATACCTGCTCTAACGCAGTTGCGTTTACTGATGATGCTAATATTTCGTGGAAACATTTTTTGGCAGGTCTCACTTGTCCTTAACCCAGATTTTATATATTTGTAATTAGTCGGTTTTAAAACAACCTGTGAAAGGTGCAACTGCTGAAACTGAAAACAGTCTTGTATCAAAAGTTCAGTGGTACCAGAACTTCAGAGATATCTCATCCTGGAAAATGGCGAAGCTTACTTCCTAATTGAGAGGAGGAAGTGTCGTTGTATATGTGGATGAAACTGTCTTATTAAAGAAAAAGTTCAACTGTGGTTGAGAACTAGAGATTAATGTTTGGGTGATTGTTTTATATGATTCGTCCAGAGGATAGCAGATAGAAAGTCAAGTACTTTAATACCTATTATTACTCGACTGGTGAAACAAGGATCTATAATACACAGATGAGTGGAAAGGTTATGTGGTGAGTGCTACTTATAATCTGATATAAGTAGTATATCAGAAACGAATTCAGAAAAGTAACAATATGTTTGGCACACTGGAAAGAGTAATCAAAGAAGAGAACCATGAGAAGAATGTTGCCATATGATGCAGAATCCAAGAAGCTATCGAATGTGATCATATTGGACCAATTCGTCAAGGATGTGGTAAATGATGTGCAAATGGCAGGTTGAAAATATGGTATACCAAATTTAGCTATGTACAATACGTTTCACCAAATAAACATTCCTTTCAGCCTACTCGGTCTTTTCTTCTCTACAGTTATAACCCCTTGTCATCCCTTGAATACATTTACCACAGAGTCAACCATTCTAATGATTTTGTGGATCCTATTGTAACGACAAAAGACAAAGGCCAGGCAACAGATCGTTTACTAAGGAAATCAACACATATTTATAGGTTTTCATGCACATTATCATAGATTATTCTTAGCAGAAAAACACAGTCTTCTGATTGTTTGTTTCTCACTGAAAGTTAATCTTTCCTCTCTTTGTTTCTGTTTCTTGAATGTCAGATCATCTATATGTTAACTGCATCCGCCTACGCAAAGTCTGCTGTGGTTGGTTGTTGAGTAGTCAGTCTTTGTCCATATTTTCTCACGACCAATATTGAGGACGTAAACACTGACATAAATTACCATCTACCAATTTGGCTAGCAGCCAGCTCTCACCACACTATTACAGGGACCCACACCAGTTCTATCGAAGGATTTTAGGGAAGGTTAAAAAACAGGATTAGAGCCATTAAAGGATCGCGAAAGTGATGTCATTTATATTCGTTTAGATGAATATATCTATCTTATGTGGTCTAACTTTTCCATTGATACTCCTGTGCTAAACTGGGAGATGTTTTTATCACAATGTGAGAGAAAGGTATCCTCTGTAGCACTCATACAGTTTTTATGCCTTTTTTTCTTCATAAACAGATGTATTCCATACCCAAAAATGCCCCCTTCATGTGAGTGGCGCATTTAAGGTCATTCGCTGATTGAAAGTTTTTAATTAAAAAAAAATTTTATTATAGCTTGATTCCACACAGTATTTTTGGTACAAGTATGAAATTTCAGCATGTGATATCGGTAGCCCAAATTTAGCAGGCCGACCATAGATATCAGGTGTGCGTCGGCGGGGGATCGAACCTCGGACCATGTGCATGGTCGGCGAGAGTCCTAACCGCTGTGCCACCGACGCCCCCTGTTTTTATCGTTTGTCTCTCTCTGTTGTTAGTGTGACTGGCGCATATCATTATATTTGCTTAGCCAATTGAGTTGAAAATCTTTGATTCCTATTTTATGTCGATTGAAAACTGTGAGCTAGCTACTTCATTTAAGGCAATAAACTTAAGGAAAATAAGCGCCGATTGAATTAAAGAGAAAACTTAATTCAATTCTGGGTCTCCTATTAGATTCAGTCATCATGAGTGCCTCTTTTTAAATATGTGAATGAGTCACGTTAACTGAAATCGGAAAATGTTAGTTCTGATTCAAATTGAGAACCTCAGGGGAATATGATTCGTGTGAAAATGAAGAATGCTGCGAAAAGTGTCGAATGCAGTAAACTATATAAGCGTTGGAGAACTGTTTCATGCCCCCATTGACTTCTAAATAATTCCTAAGTAAGATTCATTTGTCATTGAAACTATTTCCCCAGAAATCATCATCCTGAATACCTTGACGGAATAGTAGCACTCATATGTAAGCAGGTTCTGTTCATCACCTTCAAACTAGTACTTTAAGACAATTTATGTATTTTCTTGTTGTTAATTTCTTTTTCTCATTTCATTCTCTTTTTTATTTTCTTCAAAAGCCGACTCCTTCTCTGGCACTGCTGAACAGTCTTCAGAATATGCTGGTCGTAATCACTTAATATTCAATTTACATGCTGGCACTTGGCCATATTATCATGAAGACGAGTATCGTTTATGGTTAGGTCAAGCAATACTGGCTAAAGCCAGTTTCTCCACGAAACATTTTCGTCCAAAATTTGATATTTCTCTACCACTTATCCATCCTCAACATCCTACAAGATCTGGAGTGAAACACTTACAACATTTAGTAGTGACCAGTGAACATTTACGCGGTCGTCTTGATCTGCCTTATCTTTTAAGTTTTAAGGTAATTTTGAAGCAAGAATACAGTTATGCATTGTGTTTGTCAATGTGGACAATTAAGCTTTGCTTTGGATGTCTATATTATCGAATGCATTTATACGTCTGAATACGATTTTTTCTGTTATAGTCCTCTTGAAATCTGCTAAAATATGTTCAGCCTATTTAGTGATTTTATGGTATGCATGTGTATGATACATCGTAGATGGTTCCACCATGGTGTGCCATGGTGGAGATCATGGGGGGGGGAGAGGATGAACGCTTGTGGGACCAACTAAAGAGGACTGCAGAGAACGAGACAAAATGGAAATGTGTTGCTGTAGTCCTATATTCCACTAGGAACCCACGTGGTTCAAGCCAACACTCAACAGCTTTTGGGATTGACACCAGGTTTTGATTTGACCACGCTTAACTCTCATTTATTACGTATAAGGAGGTTACTAGTTGGTCAAATGACATGAGCGTCCTCTATATTGCAGATGCACCTTGTTGGCGAGTACCAACAAGCACGAAACCTAGGTTCAAGACATCCTGCCAATTACCCTTAACAATCTAACAATGTATTTAAGAATCTTTCAGCTACTGAAATGTCCGACATTATTTCTTTTGAACACTGAGAATATGAACAATTTTCTGAACCTTCCGTTTTTTTTTCTCTAGGGAATTCACAAATTTAGCAGTTCTTCTATAACCTCCCGATGTACAACTCTCTTTGTCTCACTTTTAAATTGTATAGTGTGGCACAACTGTCTGGTTCTTTTTCCCAAAAAAAACCTTGACAATCGAAAACTACTTCACCAGTAACTTTTTATACGATCTAGACTAGGATCATTTGGTTCACTAATGGTTACATTTAATGTCCGATCTGTGGAGATGATGTAGCTCATGAACTTAAGTGCCTAGACGTTCAGGCAATCCTCGGTTTGAGTAATCTGGTCGTACCTTCATTTATGGTTCCAAAAGCCGCCTGGTGGGAGTGATTGATTGGTGACGAAATCTCAGCACGGATACAAAAAGCTCGGGCTGCTTTCGCTAACTTGCACCATCTCTGGCGTAGGCGTGACATCCGACTATCAACCAAGGAACGTGTGTACTGCTCACCAATTCGCTCCGTCCTTCTCTATGGCTCTGAAACATGGCCAATACGAGTTGAAGACATGAAAAGGTTGACTGTTTTTGATCATAGATGTCTACGATCTCTTTCTCACGTTAAGTGGTATAATAAGGTAAGTAATGTTGACGTCAGCCGTAGACTGTCGGGCAAAGAGGGAAAATCAATCGACGAGGCTATAAAGTTACATAGATTGAGATGGCTAGGTCACGTGCTGCGCATGCCTAACCATCGCCTCCCCCTGCCGACGGGCATTACTAGCTGATATAGGTGCAGGTTGGAAAAGAGTAAGTGGTGGCCAAGCAAAAACATGGAAACATCAATCCATGAAATCCTTGACCGTTAAACTGAGTCAGGTAGGGAGATGCAGACTTCCGGGTTGGGGCCCGCCCTCGGGACTGTAAGAATCAATGGCTGGAGACAATAGGTGACATGGTCCAAAATCGTTGTCAATGGCGCAGATGTATTCAGTCTCTGTAATCTTTCATATTCCTTTCTACCGTTACTCATTCTGTTTCACTCTTATACTTATCAAAACTCTATTGATTGTCTTCACCCATCTTCTTGTCTACGTTTGTGTGCTCTTTGGAACGTGGCAACTCGAACTGGTGCACTTCGGTGCCAAGTTCTATGTTGAATCCAGCTAGCCAACCTTCATTTCTTGTGCATAAAGTGTGTCTCATAGCTTACTATGTGAAGTAAGTTAATCAGTTGCATCTTTATGTTGTCATTAGGTTTTGAAATATGAAACTGGAATTGTCAGCACTCATCAATTTTGAATGAATCGATACGTATGTTTTTTTTTTCTGATGCAATATACTCCTTTCTAATAAGCACCGACTTTTCTGTTCTAACTACCTTTTGCACTTATGATTTGAAAAATTATTTACTGTCTTATCAAAGATTAACTTATGACAACCATCATTACTTAACCTTGAATATAACAAAAAAGTTAAACATAATATATTTATTTTTTTTTCTAGGGTAAACGTTATGTTAGCGGGATAGGATCAGCTTCACGTGATATACTTTTTCACTTGCATAATGGAAAAGATATAATTATGTTGACTACTTGTCGTCATGGTACAGATTGGATACGATATGCTGATAAACGATGTGCCACTGATATGGCACTATACGACACGTAGGTTGTATTTTTGACTTTCTTCTATTATTGTTGGTGTGCACCGTTGTTTTAAAACTTCTGTTGTCTTGGTTTGTTGAGCCTACATATACAAATGAAATATATGTATTATGTTCACTGCTAAAATTTAGTGCTTCTGTCCCCTTCAGAAACAAACCTCGAATGATGAAACATCGGATTATCAGTATTATTGTGTTACCAGTTCTTATAATGGAGTGATTTGTTGGTTGCTATCCTAACTTGACTACAGTGCACCTCCAGACGTGACACTATAGCCAGTTGATCACTTGGAAATATCTCCCACAGTGAGGTAGACACAGATGTCAGATTTAACTGCAACAACCGCGATAATAGCAACTTTTATTCTTCACAATACAGAGTATATAAAAATATCGTTTACACACCAACGGAAATTTTAAACCATAAATGCATAATCGATATCTGATTGATTGCATGACCTTGAAAATCCTTGAAGATAAATCAATTCAGGATTGTCCAATCAGGTCATTATGTCAACGCACGCATCAACCATGACTTTGCGTCTAACAAGGGTAGTCAGTCAGCCTTAAGACCGCCCCTTTTCAATAGATTTTTGATGAAGGGAGGTCCACTGGAAGATATTTTTACGTCTACTTACTCCCCGTTTGTGATACCGGTTATGTAAAGGGATAATATAAGCTACCTAGGATGTAGTTGTGGCTTAGGTTTTATTTGGGCATTTATAGAAACGGATCTAATAACCAATGATATCACAACTTAGTATTTTAAGCATTTGGATTAGATACACTGTAGATTTCGTCACAAACCACTATCAGTCGGAGAATTATTAAAAACCAGGGAGCACTGCACAGTTGTTTCATTCCGATCTTCAGCTTTTCAGCAGCGCTCACCCACAACCCCACCAGATTTCGAACCCGGGACCTTCAGGTTACAAGACCAGTTTTTTAAACACTCAGCTACTTGGTTGGGAGTTCATTGACCCGTGGATCGTAACTGTCAATTCGTAATGTAACGATATATTCAACCAATGGCATTGGGTGAGCATTTATTTCACTTTCACACGGTGAACCCCACTCCCCAGAAATTCTCATTAAAACTTCAGGACATCCATTCAGTAGCTAACCTTGTAATCAGGAGGTCCTGGGTTCAATCTCTGATGGCGTCGTGGGTGTGCTGATGAAGAGTCTCAAACTGTGACGAAGCAACTGTACAGTGCTCCCTAGTTTTCAATGGTTCTCTGACTGATGTTGGTTCGTGATACAGTCTTCATTGAAATTGACTTACAATTAGCACGTATTGGTGTCATGAGGTTAGTTTGAATGCTTAAATGACATGAGTCGCAAATTACATAGAACTCATGAATGCTTAATTCACTGATCACCTTATACGCAAATTATAATAAGGTCGTAAATTCAATCGGTAAAACTTATCTTAAAAAAACCAAAAGATGTTTTAGTAGCCTGGTACTCAGTTGAAGTGGCAGCCAACAAGTGTGTACACTGATATAATGTAAGCCTCACTACAATCCGATTTCTTTACAAATAAGAGTAATTAGTGATGAAGCTATCCCAGATAGCTTCAGGTTAGTAGTGGACTGTTATTGATTTAATGGGTGGTGACTGAAGATGAACCAGAAAATTCTAGTGTGGCTCTTTAATACTAATCATGCATGAATGGCAGACTGGCAGTCTAGGAGATATCTCAGAGTTAACAAAAATCTACCAAAGGCAGTGTGTTTCCAACTTCTCCGTACTGCAAAAGCTCTCGCCATATTCATAGAAAAGACGGAGTTATGTGTTCACTGGGAACTAGTTCAACATCTACATTTACCATGGATCTAGTTAAGTTTAACTTTTTGTAGTTTTGTTTTTTCATTCCCTTCACCTTTTTTTCATTTTCAACTATAAAAATTATCACTTCAATTTTTGTTTCCGTGCTCATCCAAATCACACCTGTATTCGTTGAAAACTATATTCTTATCCCATGTTATTTTGTTTCTGAGCCCCTTGTAATCTTTATTCACACCTTCAAACTTTCATATCACAAATTGAAAGTTATTATCACGTTGGATCACCTTCGTCACTATGTGGAATTAAATAATGATTGTATCTTTGTGAACTTATGTATATAAATGAGGTCGCCGAAGAGATATCTCTACAGAACTTCGTGTTCTTTTCTCTCCAATATCTTAGATAGACTGACTATCAGTTTGTAGCCTGAATACGATTAATGGGAGAAGATTCGGCTGTTCAGTTAGTGTGATGTCAAAAAGTTTGTGACACATTATTCATTCTCATGATAGATGGGGAGAACTGTTTACGGTGACTGCAGTGAACTGATGACTTAGCAGTTGGACAGTTGGTTTGGATTGATCAACCCACTGTTTCCTATGTTTCTCCTCCGTGGTAACTAGATTTCTTTAACTATCTTTTGTTTTTTCACCTGTGTTGATCTCTTCTCGGATAACGACCTGGATTTTCTCCATTGATTCGGCATGATTTACAACTCGTTATTCCAAAATCATCTTACCATCATCTCTATTTTGTTGTGAAATCCTTCTCTTCACTTCTCTGTATTATTTTTAATTGTGTATGTTCGCCTAGGGTTCACTTTTTTGCATTTATTTAGGTTTTATGTCTTTCTCCCTAAGGCAGCAACACAGCCAATCAGCATTAGTTTACTTTTTCAGTCAATAACTTTAAAAGAATCAAAGAATGTTGCGGAGTAATTTGAATGCATTTAAAAGTTACATGAAATTAAATACATGATCTTTATCCCTAAAAGAAATACTGTTCATTTATTAAAAACTGGTGCTTTTCCGGTCATTGGTATGTTTAAATTTTCCTTGTAGGTACGATTATTGGGAATTGATGTATAATTCAACATTTTGTCTTGTTCCACGTGGACGCCGGCTTGGATCTTATAGGTGAGATTCATTGTTATGAAACATTGCTTTAGAAAAAAAATTCTTCTAATTGATAAGAAGTACTTCATCATATTAAGCGTATGTACTTTTTCATTAGAATGTATTTTGACAAAGGGGGGATATTAAATTGGACTGATAATTATAACAATAGCTTTATTTTGGATAGTGTTTATATAATGTACACAATTTTCAGCGGCGTGTATTGCATAATATTCTCAATTCGTACAAGATCTTCAGCTAAAATTGGCAGTAAATCCTGTGACACAATACTGTCTGACCTGAAGCGTAAACCAATCCATTCTGATATTTCTTCTTTGCCTCCTTAGAGGAATGCAGGACACTTGGTTGAAAGCCAATTGTAAACATTTCATGAGTACATCTTGAGACATAAGGACATAATGCAGGAACGGCTATCTCATTTCTCTCGAGTTTAGTAGAAACTGGTGAATTAGCAGGTTATAAACACTTTCAATTCTCACGAGAGTAGATAATACCACTAAAGGTCATATTTTAATCGATTAAAACAAAGTGAACAGGAAAAATTCTATGCAATTTATTTATTTATTTTATGAAAAAGAGAAGACATTCAGCGAAGAGACTCTTTTCGGCGAATTCATTCACATAGCTGTACAATCGCATTTATATATAAATATTTGTGTGTGTGTGTACATGAGGTTTGTCAAGTTTAGATAATTGATTAGTTAATACAAGAATGATGCAGTATAGAGACAAAGTTAATCAGACAGCAACTAAAGTAAGACTGAGTTAAAAAACTAGATGACGTAATATAATTGGCTAAAATGTTACAACTTAGGTCAGGATAGCAACAGAGGTAATTACAGGTAGAGATTAAGTAGAAGTGAAATTGAGTGAATAAGTTGGATGACGTAACATGAATGACTAGAAACTGAGCGTTGTTCAAGTCAGTAACAGTGGTAGTGGGGTG
>CALYDE020000797.1:0-19867 GCA_944472155.2 Trichobilharzia szidati
CCAGTGGCGAATGTTTGGGCACGGTAGTGATCATTGTTGATTGAGTGTTATCATCTGGAAACACTGGGGCTTCGGTGGCTTGGGCGGCATGTGCTACTGATGTCACCCCAGAGGCTTGAGTACCGGTCACTGTTCGCGCTAGCCCAGGGACTGGATGGATAAAGTAGAGAAGTGGTGGTCACCTTATGATGTCGGATGAGATAATTGTGTGTGGTTGTCATCAACGGATAAATCACGACTCTGGTTGGATTTCTGAAGATAGTTCAAATCGGTAGCTCTAAACGTTGTCAGATATAGTCAAGAGTTGTCATCAATGGCGAACATGCTGAAACTTCCTTCTCTCTCTTCCCCTTCTGTAAAAGTACCATGAAGTATTGAAAGTTGAATGATCTTGACAAATATGCTTACTTGCTTTTCGGTTGACGTTCCTCATTCACTCTCTCCCCACCCTCTACCTACCTACATTACATTGTATAGCATTGTAGCTCTGTTCCACTCTGTTGTGTGATTGTTATTGCTTGCAGTGTAAATGCTGAGTTTTTTTTCCTCGAAATTACGCATCTTCGTGGGGTCAATCATTCCCCATGCACTCAGCTAAATTCTCATGCCCCAATAATCTGATTGCCCATGATCTACTGGCACGAACTGTGCAAGTTGACCTTACAGTCATTGCAGGCTACTTTCTAGATAGCATTATTTTGTCTAATTGGGCTTGACTGTGTGCTTTTATCAGTTTAATTTATTCTTTGATAGAATTTTACCTTCACCTGACCTTTAATATGGCTGAAGGCGGCAAAATAACTCTGGATAAATGATTTCATTCTAGTTTGTTGAGTGTAACTTACTAGTTGAGATACGCAAAAGTTCAACCCAGGTCTAGGATTGATCACCAACCGATATCAGTAGTAGTTAGAGGACCATTGAGGAAAACCTCAGAAGAACTGGACAGCTGGGAGTCTTCAGCAGTACAAGGCAAGCTCGTAGACCATTCATTCAATCAACAACGGGCTATGAATCCAAACTTCTGCCAATTCGTGATATATGTATATCTCTACCTCAACTAGCCAGCCAGTGTCAAAGGCGAGTTAGTATTCTCTCACCTGACTTGGTCGGCCCTGCTGGTTATGACTTCTGACTAGAGAACCCCAGGTAACTTGCTGTGTATAGGGCCAGTCTCTAAGTGAGCATCAGATTAATTATCCAGTGTTCGTTTGCAGAGGTTTAACTGTCTACAGGATTGATCACGAGCCGGCGGTCGCGCTAAGTATCTATCAAAAATAGGCAAAAGCTGAAATTCATGGACCATTGGATCAGATCCCAATAGCTGGATGGTCTAGCAGCTTGCCTCGTAACCAGAGGGTCATGAGTTTGGACCGCGGATGGGACAGCTGTCCAGTACTCCCTATTGGCTTTCCAATGGTTCTCTAACTGATATCAGCTGGTGATCTCTCAATCCTGTAGCCAATCCAATCCCTGCAAACCAACACTTGATAACGCCAAGTCTACACAGGTATTTGACCACCATATGCCCATTTAGACTCTGGAATATACAGCAACGTGTTGGTCAACTATAAACACACAGTCATGGTTAATACTTTACCTGGCATAGTTACGTAGAGATATAGTTTGCAATGTGTCACATCATCTTGACATGCAGCAAGTTAACACGTCTGGACACACACGGTGACATCAGATTGTGAAGCAGCGTTGGTGGCAGCGTTTAGGACGCTCGCCGACCGTGCACATGGTCCGGAGTTCGATCCCCAGCCGACACACTCCTTAACCTCGCTAAGCCAAAAATAATGCTGGTGAAGAGGAAAGGTTGGGTATGAGGCTAGCAACCCCATCCTGTAAAATAAACACTGCTACAGAAACTTCAAGCCACTAGCTTGAAGCTGTATGTTCCACTGGGGGACGTGAAGGGAAAAAATTAATTGTAGATGGTTGAAGATTGTATGAGTCATACCCGATCCCTACTAAGTGGCGTGCAAAGTTGGCTAGAAGATTTTTGCAATGAAGTTTCTGGTTGGTGATTAAGTGAAGAGAATAGCTGAACTCATGTACCATCGCTTTGTTTACCTGGGTCGCTTAGCGTGTGTTTGTGTGTTTCATGACTAAAATAACTGGCAACTGAGGGCTTGGGGCGTTTATTACTTAAATTCTGTTGCAGTAGTGTGATTTCATTTACAGGATTACCTTCCTTGAAGGTTTAGACCTCTGCCTCTCTCTGTCTCTAATCTGAGGTTTCAACAACCGCCTATTATCTCACAATCATCGATCTGTCCTATGGTCTAGTTAGTAGAGGGAATTATAAGTAGAATATGAGTCATTATTTTCTAGTTAACTTTCCTTATAGCCTTATAACAAAATACCTCATTTTATTTTTGTTTCTTTTTCCAGGAAGTAACAATGGGCAACTGGGAACTTGTTCATGAAGCTGATGGGCATGAAACTCGTTACAAATTCTCTCGATCATTCGCTTTAAAACCTGGTGCAACATGCACAGTAAGTTCATCACTTTACCTTATGTGTGTTTGTGTGTGTGTGTCATATGTTCTAACAATCATGTAATGAAATCTTGAAACAGCTAAGAAATTTTTTGAGAACATTGAACCAAATAGATATCAAATTGAGTCCCCTTCTAGTTGAAGACGCTGAAAAAGAATGCAGAATCTTCTGAACACCTTGAGCAGCAATTTACGAATGTTTCGCATTCGATTCGCTCCTGTCAAACTCAAATAAGATGGTGCTACAAGAGTGAACTACATTGACTCCTAGCTTTAAGACAAGGAGTGAAGTGGTGGAGCGTGTTGACTACTTCATTTTTTTTGGGAGTTGCGTCAGCCAACACCATCAGGAGGATTGCTGACAAAATGTCAGCACGGATACAGAAGGTTCGTTTGGCATTTTTCAACCAACTTACGCCATGTCTGACTTAGTAGACGTGATGTCCGGTTGGCTGTCAACCAAGGGCGTGTGTGTACTGTTCAGGAGTTCGCTGTGTCTTCCTTCATGGCTGTCAGTGAGACATGGCCATTGAAAGTGGGAAGAGATGAAAAGTTGGCTAGCTGGCTGTCTTTGATCATAGTTGTCTGCGTTTTATCTCCCGTGTTAAGTGGCACAATGCGGTGAGCAATATTGAGGTTAGGTATCGGTCGAGTGCCAGGTAAGGAGGAGAGATCAATTGACGAGGTTGTGAAGTTCAGTATATTGAGATGGTTAGGACATGTGTTGCGTATGCACCTAGCCATCGCCTTCCTCGACGGGCAATGTTATTCGCTGAAGTAGGATGGATCAGGTTGGAAAAGAGCTAGTGGTGGTCAAACCAAAACATGGTTTCATCAGTCAATGAAATCCACAACAGCTAGTTTAAGCTAGCGAGTCACGTAGGAAGGTGTAGACTTCTTGACTAGTTGTGGTCCTCGGGATGGTAGAAACCAATGGCTGGAGGCAATTGGTGATATGGCTGGTGGAGATGCATTCACTCTGTTCTTCTATATTACTTTTCTTTTTCACTCTCTCTTGAATCTCGCTTTACTGTCTTCTCTTGCCTTGCGTACTACATGAAGAGAGTGTGGCAACTCGAACTGCTGTACATCTACGCAAAGTTCTGCGTTGAAACCAGTCAGTCCCTTCCAAAACACACCACTAACCTCTTTGTTTCCGCCACAGCATACTAAAGATTTTATTCGTTTAGTGTGCATGGGTGTAAAGTGTGTTAGACCATAGCTATAAATGCAGTGAAGTTAAAGCATAGCTATCTGGGAGTGCAGACGCATCAATGACTTTAAATGCATGCCAGTCGTTGGATAACAGGACCTACCATGATTATGGCGCCACTATAAACGATATGCACCAAAGTGCGGTGCAAATTTCATCCCTATCTCGATTTTGAGTACTGTTTGGATAATGTGTGTCGGTAGCTGCTTCTTAGGTTTGAGGTGTTAAATTTTTTTATTATCTTCATTTTCCTAGTAAACAGTCAACAGTCGTCGATCCATTCCCTGGAACCTATACTAACTAACTCAATGGAAGGCTTTTGGGAAGGACTGAAAATCAGGAGAAGAATCCACCTCAGTACTTACTTTACTTACTTCGACTATTCTACGGAGATGAGCCGCTTCATGAACATTCGAACATGCTGCCAGCGCGCGATTGACGCGAGGGTATCAATTCTTGTTCCACAACGATCGTAACGTTGTAGCCCAGGTACTCATATCACTTGACTGTACAGCATGTTCAGCTTCACCCTGCACATCGCAGATGTAATGGCGAGGATAGAACTGATTGACAGATCGTCATTGGTGCGGACATGCAACACGAAGCACTTTTGACGTACTGAATTTGTGAGTTCAGATTCATGAAGTTTCATGGAATTGGTACGAGTGATGTCCCAGAATCGCTCGCCTTTGTTGAAGCTCAGCTCTACTTACACAACAAGTGACTACAAGCTAGAGTGGTAGGAGCAGTCACCTTGATGAATACATGTATAGGAGGAACTGGTTTAACCTGAAAACCAATAGATCCTCATTATAATTGGGAGATATTTTTAAGTCATATCAGGGAAAACATCCTGTTTTTCTGATTGGTCGCCTCAAAGGCAGTCAGTCGTGCGTTCGCATCCCATGGGTCGCTATAGTCTATTTAACTTTGCCACGATTGCTTTTCGTGGTTAAGTCTCACTCCTCAATGATACGCATAACTTTCAGTTTATTAACGTGACTTATACTTTAGTTTTTTTTTACACTGGAGTGTATTTTGGAATGGCCTCCGTATAAGGATCTTGACGTCTCCCGGGGAGTAAGTTCAGAATAATGTACAATTCTTGGGGTCGACTTTTTCTGGCTTGGTGGCGACCATCTGAGGCTAACGTCTTACTGCTGCTGGCATCCCTATTCGACAGCAGGTACGACTTCAATCACAGACCCCCAGAATAATACTTTCAGTTTGACCGCTATCCAGACGACCTACAGGAACATGAGTTCCATCCAGTGTGGCAAGTCCGGCTACCATTTCACGGAGTGTGGCAAAGTTCTGTGTTGAAACGTAGTCAGTCTTTTAGTTTTTCAGAAAATGAACATTCTTCAGTCCTAAGATATTCTAGTGTGGAATAAAGATTCGACAAATCTACGCCCAGAGTTGTTGTTAGGTTCTGAAAAATTACACATTTCTGTCTGTCTGGATTCAACATAGAACTTGGCACCGAAGTGCAACAGTTCAAGCTGCCACGTTCCAAATAGCACACAAAGGTAGACAAGAAAATGAGTGAAGAGAATCAATAGAGTTTTGACAAGCATAAGAGTGAAACAGAATGAGTAATGGTAGAAAGGAGTATGAAAGATTACATAGACTGAATACATCTGCGTAAGCCATTGACAACGATTTTGAGCCATGTCACCTAGTGTCTCCAGCCATTGATTCTTAGAGTCCCGAGGGCCCCAACCCGGAAGTCTGCATCTCCCTACCTGACTCAGTTTAACTGTCAAGGATTTCATGGATTGATGATGCCATGTTTTTGTTTGGCCACCACTTACTCTTTTCCAACCTGCACCACCTATATCAGCTAGTAATGCCCGTCGGGTGGGGGAGGCGATGGTTAGGCATGCGCAGCACGTGACCTAGCCATCTCAATCTATGCAACTTTATAGCCTCGTCGATTGATTTTCCCTCTTTGCCCAACACTACCCCTAACGTCAACATTTACTTGTTGTATATAATTACATGGTTTAATCTTACTATTGTAGGGACATAAACATAAGTTTATTAAAGCCTATTTGCTTGATGGTGCCTTGCAGTGGGATCCAGGGCATCCATCTCGTTGAGGAACAACGATTTTGAATCATGTCACCAATAATCTGGAGTTGTTGGTTCTTGGTGTGTGTGTGTGTCAACACCTCCGTAACGTGGCCTCAAGCAACAATCACGGACTCTTCCAGTGTTATCCCATGTCAGGCAGCATTACTCGAAGACTCGTCCTCTGGATATATCTTCTCACTGAGACCCGAAACTTACCACCCAGAGGGGGTTATATGAGTCACACCCTAAGTGAAAAGGGTTTTATAACTAGCTTGTTTTGTAATAGGTAGGTGTGTAGTGTTCACAGTTCACTCAAAGTATTGATTTCATTTAACATATTCGCTTCTTGTATAATTCTTCATCCGTTTGTTTTTGTGTTGATGACTAGATTTGGAGTCAAGATGCTGAAGGCAGCTCACACAATCCACCAGCTGATGTGACAATGAAGAATAAAAGTTTCCATTCAGGCAATGATATTACAATGTTATTGTTGGATTCAGAAAATGAAGTAAGTTATTGGAATAATAATAATAGTGATTACTGGTAGAAAAAGGTGTTTTCGGTGTATCATTATTATTGGAACGCAAATTCGGTTCGTTATAGGCACCAAGAGTTGCGCCACAGGAAATTTCATAGTTTTTCCAGGCGTCCAGACCGAGGCAGTTGGTTGTCTTAAGGGATCACACCTTCTCCGAGCCTTTGACTTGAAGTCTTCATCACAAGACAGTGGAGCGGCGTCAGGAGCCATGTTTCTCTAGTCGTTGGTGACGAAAACAAGTTCATACGCCATTCGATTCTTTCGAATTCTGGAGCCCCCATATACACTACCACCATAGGTTTAGAATTAGGGTTTTTCCAGGTCCCCTAGGTGAAAGTAGACCTGTTTATCTATCAACAGTCCCGTTGTAATTGTCAGACATTCGCATTCATCCTTTCACTTTTGTGAGAAACACCCCCACAGAGGCTATGAACGCGTGGCCGCACATGAGAGTGTTTCTAAAGAAAAACTGAAGTTACAGGATTTCATCATGAGCTGACATTGGTTAGAGAACCATTGGAAAACCTGGGAGTACTGGACAGCTGTTTCGTCCTAGTTTGGGACTCTTCATCAGTACGCACCCACCGGGGTTCCAGTAGGAAGTCGTGACCAGTAGGGTGCAGCAGGTCGGGTGTGAGAACAAATACTCGCCGAAGACATTGGCTAGCGGTTGCGCTATATCGTGAATTGGCAGAAGTTAGAATTCATGGGCCATTGGATCGGGTCCCAGTGGCTTAATGGTCTACGAGCTCGCCTTGTAACCAGAAGGTCCTGGATTCGAACCATGTTGGTGGGTGCGTACTGATGAAGAGTCCCAAACTAGGATGAAACAGCTGGCCAGTACTCCCTGTTGGTTTTCCAATGGTTCTCTAACCAATGTCAGCTCATGATGAAATCCTGTAACCAATCAACCAAATCCCTACAAACCAATACTTGAAATACTGAAGTCTCTACCCGCCATCAGTCGTACCAGCTTTCATTGTGTCCTATTGTGCAGGTAACACATCCTCAGCACTCTAGCTCTTTTTTATGCGAAGTCTTTTCATTTTACCACATATATACGCATGCAAAATATCATTCTACTGACAGGCATATTTACAATTACTGCTATATACCTAACTACTAGTAGTTCTTAAATATATATGTGCATTTGAAAACTCTAAAACAAGTTCATTCATGATTTTTACAGAATTTTTTCACTCATCGTTTATTGTTTGTTTGTATGTACATTTGCATGGTGATAAACTATAGTGTATATATCTATGATGTATATATTCTTATCAAGTTGTAGCAATCTATGGTTGCATTCATTCACGTGTCTGTTTGTGTGTGTGTGCGTGGGTGGGTGGTAGTATTATTTCTTTTAGTATGATTGAATTCCAATCTCACTATCGTTGCCTTTGTCTTCTACCTTTGTTAGACTTAAGTTCATTAGGTCAGAGAATATCATCGTGTGCTGTTTTATTCTCTGTCTCTCTCTCTCCCCTCTCTCTCAGTTCTTTCAATTTCTGATGTATTCTGACTCTAAAAATAATCTGCCTTGGCAACAAATACCAGAGTAATTTATGCATAGGTATGAAATTGTCGTCTGTGCGTGTATCGTGTGTATATGTACGTCAACATTTCCAGAATAGAGTAAACCGGGGTTATGATAACACTTGTTCACAATATATTCAGATTAGTGCATTAAGGCTGAGGAAGCCTTAACCTTGTTAACATCACACGCTAGACTGTGCAAAAGAGGGTAAGTGTGGCTCATAGCCCTCTCTCTCTCTCTCTCTCTATAGTGTAACTGAGTAACTAACCGGACTGTCTTGATGTCGAACAGTTGGTGGAGGCAATCGGCTACTTCCTAGTAATGGCCAATTCATTTAGCTATCACAATCATACAGGAAGTCAATTGTGAGCCTAAATAGCCCAATGATGGTAGGTAAGGTCTCTGACTAGAGCACTCACTAGCTGACTAACCCGAGTTCGTTCAAATCTCAGAAGAGACCTGAGTTTCATTCAGGATTTCGGATACGCCTTGCTGTGACTAGTGAGTGCCACAAATAACATGAAACCTATATACAAGGTTTCCTGTCAAGCGACTCCAACTATCTAACATCGATACAGAGTTACACTGTGATGGTGAACCACCTAGTTATGATGATTGATCACATTGGAGATTTGGGTGTGATAGGATCCAGTCGACAGCAGGCTGGGAGTCATGGCATTAGTTACGAAGAGTGGTGTCCAATGTCCGGTGGACTATAAATGAGAGTCGATGAGTTACGCATCCAACAGTGTGATATGGAAAAGATCATATTGTAAAGGAGACTTGAAAGCTTGTGGATAGTTGTGGTGCAGTCAGCTGAGAACAGAGTACAATAAGGATATGTCACTGACGCTGTATGTTTCACACAAATCGCAAAGAATGAATGACAATAATAATAGTATAGTAATTAGACCATTTACTAGTAGTTAACAAGTATTGGGTTACAGATTTGAGATCGCCAGCTGACATCAGTTAGCGAACCATTGGAAAAGCAACAGGTATTGCTGGACAGCAGCTGCTTCGTTTTATTTTGGCATTAGTAGTTCAACTGTCTGTGACTACCATAGTTCATAGACTCTTTTTTTCCTTCACGTTCTCATTGGAACATAGGGCTTCAAGCTTAAAGGCTTGAAGTTTCTATAGCAGTCATGTTTATTTTTTACGGGATAGAGTTGCTAGCCCCATATCCAAATTTCCCTCTTTACCTTTTTTATTACTGGCTTAGGGAGGTAAAGAAGTGCGTCGGTGGCTGGGAATCGAACTTCAGACCACATGCGTGGCAGGCAAGCATTCTAAAGCTGTGCCACCGACGCACACAAATTCCTTAACAGATTAGAATTAATGAAAAAAAATAAAAAGGAAACTACCGGTGTGTGTTTTCTAATTTGTGAAATCTTTCTAGCTTCTGACATTCTGTTGTAAGCATGTCTCTTTGAAGGGTTTAACAATAAAGCCTATTATTATTATTATTGTTTCCTTTAATTCCTAGAGGAACATAGGGTTTCAGCCGTGCATCTTCATTGCGTTCCGTTTTCTGCTGTAGTCTTCACCTGGCTCCATGTCTGCCCACACGTTTTCATCTCCTCTCCACATCACCTCCTCCAAGTCACCCTTGCACTGACGACCAACTCGCCGATTCCCTTTCGGGTTCCACTCGAGCAATGGCCTGTCTAGTGATGTCACTTGATGCATTGTTTCCTCAGAGTATGGCCAGCCAATCCACCTAACTCCATTTCTTCCTGCCTATTTGTTTCACAATCGGTTCCTGCTGTGTTGGTTCGCTCAATGCCAGAGATCTCTGTTGCTGATCTTTTCTGGCCAGCCATCTGATCTTGAGTATTGAGTACTGAGCAAAGACAACTGTTGATGAATGTCTGTAGTTTGTTTGAGATGCTCTTTATGACGCGCTGGCCAAGTCTCTGATCCGTATAGTGAATAGCATTGACTTCACATTGGAGTTGAAAATCCGGATCATATTTTCATTTTTATGCTGAGTGCTGTTGACCTTTACACAGACTTGGGAGTAGTGAAAGTTTGTCTTGCTTTTCCGATTCTTGCTTTGATATCCTCGTCAGTTCCGTCCGCCTGTAGTTGAAACGATGCTTCCCAGGTAGGTAGGTAGGTAAAGAAGGTTGTTTCTTTCAGGTTGCTTCCATTTATGCTGATTGTTGTCTGTTGTTGTTGTTGCTGTTGGTGGTGGTCAATAAAACCTATGTTGACAGTTTATTGTGCATTTTCCCTTCCTTATAAGCATCTCATATCAAATAACCGTGCCACAATCTTGTGGCTGCATCGCACACCCGATCAATAAACATAGATGATCACAGAACTAGTACACACCTCTAGATCTCAAAAGTTGGAGGCATTGTGGTATTACAAACGTTTAGAATCTGACTGTTCAAGTTCACACATACATAAAAGTTGAAGATTTGTCTAACACAAAATAATTGAGCCAGCAAAGAATATCCTTTTCGGTAAATTCCTCTTCCGGCTCTACAATTATATATATGAATGTTTATATACATAGAATATTCTAGATTAGTAGTCAATAACAATATTAGTGTTTTTTTAAATAATATCGATTTGTAAAGTAAGATCACGATGGAATTACAGTTCATTAAAGATGCTTAAATTATAATAATAATAAAGATATAGTAGCAAATAGAATATCAACTAAAATTAGGAAAATTCCACAAAAATTGAGGATCATTCAAACCTAGATGGCCAGGGTAAGGATAATGTCTGAACTAGCTTCTTTTGGATACACAAATTAGGCTTGTTAATATGGATCCCCACAGCCTCAGTAATATTTAGTAGTCGAACTCTTAAGGCAAAATTGAGATTCGTTGGTATGCGGTAATAATAATAACGGTGTATTATTAACAGTCAAAAGCCATCTCAAAGAGCCACATCGAAAGTGCTTTGTGTGTTTGTATCCTGAACAGTGGAGGTGGATCCGGATTCATCACACGATTATGTCATTACTTGTACTTTTCAATATATATACGTATATATATACTACACTTCAATCGTGTTTTTGTTATATTCTTATTATTGTTCCCTTGGGTTCCTAGTGGAACATAGGGCTTCAACTACACGTCTCCACTTGCTTCTGTCTTCTGCTGTACTTTTCACCTGCATCCATGTTAGTCCATACTGTTTCAACTCTTCTTCACACGATCTCCTCCATGTTACCCTTGGATGTCCCACTCGCCTCTTCCCTTTCGGGTTCCACTCGAGGGCCCGACGCATGATATCACCCAGCGGCCTCCTCAGCGAGTGTCCAATCCATCTCCACTTTCTCCTGCATATTTGATGAGCGATTGGTTCTTGTTTTATTTGTTCCCATAGTTTCTTGTTGGTTCTTGTTCTTTCCGGCCATCTGATCTTGAGTATAGAGCGAAGACAGTTAGTTGTTGATAAAGGTCTGCAACAGGCTGTTGGAAATATTCTTTGTGACCCGCCAAGTTTCTGATCCATCCGTATAGAGGAAGAACTGACTTGACGTTTGTATTTTTGTAATGCTTTAAAATTAGATGTGAACTGTTTTAATCAATTATTTTTGAGGGAATTTTAAAAAAAATTAATAAAACTTGTTACTGTTCTTTTGTTCTAGGAACAAGCTAAATGCACTGTGAAACGTGAAAGAATACGTTCAGCAGGTGTTGGTGGTCGTAAAGGTGGTATGCGTGGACACGATGAGGTTTGTATTGTTCTTGTGATTGTTATTATTGTTGTTTGCATTTTACATTTTATGGGAAATATTATATTTGAGTTGAGTTCACTTCATAAAACGGCTGAATGTCTAAGTGGTTCGTTCATATTGACTAAGCCAGGCCAGGCTTTCAACTACCAGTGAATGGGTCACAAGTTTTCTAATTGCACTCCAACTATTGTAACCAATGTTAACTGCTGATAGCATCATGTTAGATTCTGTTTGGAAAACCTGATAAATCAAACCTTTATGACATATTTGTACCAACATCTGAAGAAAAGGTACAATGCAAATCAGAAGTCCTTGATGGCTGTCACAAAAATAAAGTCACTATTGATGAACAATAAGAAGGCTACGCTGTGTTAGCTTTTATAAGGATGAGGGAGTCGCACTTGAGAATCTTGAGGACCACATCATCGTATCTGACACATATGAATCAATGAAAGGGAATGTAGAGCGGCATAGCGAAAGAAAGTTTAACGGTTACGACTGATATAAGAAGAGAATTTGGGTTGGGTACTGTGGAAGAGTAAAATTCCACTACAGAGAAATTTATTCATATGTGAACTGTGATCAAGATTTGAGCGAATAATAGTTCCACAGTAATTGAGCAACTACAGGAGGAACGGACGAGGATGTCAAATCGAGACGAGAATCGGGAAGGCGAGAAACACATTCATCAACCTGAAACCAATCTGGAAATCTTCGTCACTCAGTATCAACAACAAAATTCGGATCTTCAATACAAACGTCAAGTCAGTCAGTTCTTCTATACGGATGGATCAGAAACTTGGCCAGTGTGTCACCAAGAATATTTTCAACAGGTTGCAGACCTTTATCAACAACTGTCTTCGCTCCATACTGAAGATCAGATGGCCAGAAAGAATCACCAACAAGAAACTATGGGAACAAACAAAACAAGAACCAATCGCCGCCCAACAAATGTGCAGGAGAAAGTGGAGATGGACTGGACACCCGCTGAGAGGCCACTGGTTGACATCACGCGTCAGGCCAACACTCGAGTGGAACTCGAAAGGAAAGCGGCGAGTGGGACGTCAGTGCAAGGGTGACATGGAGGAGATTGTGTGAAGAGGAGCTGAAACAGTGTGGACTAACATGGATGCAAGTGAAAAGTATAGCAGAAGACAGAAGCAAGTGGTGGCGTGCAGTTGAAGCCCTATGTTCCACTAGGAACCCAAGGGAACAATAATAATAATAAAAATAATTGAGCGCCGAGTGAGAAGTAGACATATGTACAAATTATATTTGTAAAGTTTCAGCCCAATTGAAATGAGCAATTCCAATGTTTCCTGCGTTCGACAAACTGGTCTGTGAACCTCTTCAGAGAAATTAATCAATATTGAAATAATCCCGAAAAAGCATTTCAAAAATCACAAAGACCGTCTACTATCAGCGAGAAGCACTTCATATCAAGTGGAATCCCGATTGTCTGAGTTGAATAGGAATGATAGACTAGAACAGAATTTGACCTGGTCACAACACATCCCTCCCCTCCCCCCATGAAGTGACATAATCGACACGAATGTGATCAACAATTTCACTATATAAACACACATGCTGCTTCTATAATTTTATGCACTTAAAAAAATCCAACAATCTACACCTGGTTGGTTTTGTTATCTTGACAACGCAAAATGATCCCATGCTGAGGAACGATGATTAAGTTGTTATATATAATAAGCTGAGGAGATTTTGTAAATTCTGGTTTAATATTGCCACTTTGATAAAGCTGTTAGTAGCAGCATTAAATAACGAAACGTCAGGAAAAAAGAACAGCAAATATCGTTTTAAATCACGAAAAATACCCATTTATTCATAAGTAAAAACACAGTTTTTGTTCAGCGAAGAAATTTCTTTTCAACGACTTCATTTTCAAGCTGTACAGTCGTATTTATATTACAGAAAAGGTCATTAAGTGGCACTAAATAATTGCTCAGTCAATATACATATATGTGATAAGAATAACGATAATTAAAATGTTATAAGGGGTAGAGTTGAAGTGGATAAATTACAAAATTATTAAAGATTGTTTTATAAGTGAATTGAAATCAAAAATGTTTTAAAAATGTCAAGTGTTGTCTAAAAATTTTAAAAAATTAAGAGTACGATTACGATAAGAATGAAGATGTGAAGTGAAGTGGAAAGAATTCAAGTGGTAAAATAAAATAAAGTAAAAACTAGAAAGAACATTACTATGACCAAGGTAAAGAAAGGGGTTTGACAAAACGTTTTTGAACACATAATTTAGGTTTCTGTTCATGTATAGCTAAAGCTTCGGCTATGCATAAGTGAAGAAAACGTAAACTTTTGGATTGATTCGACTTTGCCATGTAGATAACTTTGAAAGATGAATCACGTGGGGCTAAATGACCTGACTCTAACAGGTGATCACAAATAGACGACTTCGCAGTTCTACGTTCGCCTTTCATTAACCAGACTGGATAGTGTTCAGCTACACGTTTTCGGAGATTACGCTTACAACGTCCAATATAAACAGCTCAACAAGAGCAGGTAACAGAGTAAATACACATGGATGTGGACCTTTTCTGTAATATAAATACGACTGTACAGCTTGAAAATGAAGTCGTTGAAAAGAAATTTCTTCGCTGAACAAATATCGTTTTGTTTTTCTTTCATTGGGAAATACTAAAAAGAACCTTTATTATTAATAATGAATATCATATACCACCACCCAATGCCCACATTTTTTCAAGCTATTGAAAGTGAACTTTGTTTGAACATATATAAAGAAAAATAATCGAAATTAAAATAATAAGGGGGCATATATGTTGTTTCATTGAGGAGGAGTCGGGGAGGGGGGCGATGAGTTATATTCACTGGTGTGCAAGGAAATTGATTACCACAAAAAAAAGAACAGACAAACAAATACGGAAAAATGCAGAACACTGAGTTGTTGTTAGTGTAAGTCCAGGCAGGCAAGGGCTGATAGATATTCAAGTGTAGGTGATCAAAATAAAGATTATGGGTTTCCAGACCGTAGGTGTTACGAACTTCCTGGAATAATTTGAGCGCCGAGTCAGATTGATTCATTATAAATTATTTAAATTAATCCCAGCGTGTTAAGAGAATCAAAACAAGATCTGTTTTCTGAACGTTTCGCTGTGTAAGCCAAATAAACTGACTTCAATTTATGTAAAAAAAATTTTGACTATATATTTTGATGATTAATAAAAATCCGAATAAATCTGCTGAAGAAGCTGTGGCAGCTTACACAGCGAAACGTTCAGAAAACAGATCTTGTTTTGATTTTCTTAACACGCTGGGATTAATTTAAATAATTTATAATGATAAAATAAAGAGATTAAATTGTGAACTGGGAGACATAATATTACTTTATTTTATTTTTTTAAATTTTGATTACAGCTTGATTCCACACCGTATTTTCAGTACAAGTATGGAATTTTCAACATGGATATCGGTAGCCCAAATTCAGGCCAACCATAGATATCGGGTGTGCGCCGGCAGGGGATCGAACCCCGGACCATGTGCATGGTCGGCGAGAGTCCTAACCACTGTGCCACCGACGCACAGTATAATTATTATTATTATTATTATTATTTCCTTTAGTTCCTAGAGGAACATAGGGCTTCAGCCATGCGTCTCCATTGCGTTCGATTCTCTGCTAGAGTTTTCACCTGGCTCCAGGTCTGCCCACATGCTTTCATCTCCTCTTCACATGATCTCCTCCAGGTCACCCTTGGACGACCAACTCGCCGCTTCCCTTTCGGGTTCCACTCGAGGGCTTGTCTAGTGATGTCACTTGCTGGTTTCCTCAGAGTGTGGCCAATCCATCTCCATTTTTTCCTGCCTATCTGTTTCACAATGGGTTCCTGGTTGGTTCGCTCCCAGAGATCTTTGTTGCTGATCCTTTCCGGCCATCTGATCTTGAGTATTGAGCGAAGACATCTGTTAATGAAGGTCTGTAGCTTGTTTGAGGTGCTCTTTGTGACACGCCAAGTCTCTGATCCGTATAGTAGTACTGACTTCACATTGGAGTTGAAAATCCCAATCTTATTTTTGACGCTGAATGAATAAATAAATAAATAATAATAAATAAATAAATAATATAATAATAATAATAAGCTCAGTATAATAAATCACAAAAGGCTGACACATACATAATAAAGGCAATTAATAATGGAGTTAAGGGAACTAACTACTAGTGGGTGAAAAGGATAAAGAAAGGTACAGTGTGGCATGAAAATATGGATGATTATGTCCCTGCTGACCTTATAGAAGAGAGAAGAAGACCAGGGTGAACAAAGAGGATGAATGTGTTTTTTTTGCACGCACACACACACAAACACAGGCCAGGTTTCTTCATATTACATACATCTGCTATAGCTTAGAGAGACGTGATCGTGTGCATGTGTAGTAGTCAGATTGTTTGGTACTCGATATACAACCGTCAATGACTCATCTATGTGTATATAAAAAGGACACATCTTGTCTTTAGAAAAACTTTGTCCAATTATATGAGTCACACAAACACAGGCATCAGACCTCAGACTTATTATTATTATTAGTCTACTTTTGTTGTTAAATACTATGATCAGGGTGTACTTTTGTATTAGATAATTTTAGTGATTGCATTTGACTAAAGTTCATAATCGTAGATAACTGAATATGAAGATATATATTTGCGTATTATTGCAGTATACAATGGTGTGTGTGTGTGTTTATGTGTGCATAACGGAACAATTGGAAATCATTTGTGATAGCCCCTCCATCACAACAAGATGTAGACATATGGAGGATTTCATCATGAGCTGACATCAGTTAGAGAACCACTGGAAAACCTGGGAGTACTGCACAACTGTTTCGTCCTAGTATGGCACTCTTCACCAGTACGCACCCAGCGGGATTCGAACCCAGGACCTTCTGGTTACAAGGCCAGTGAGCTCGTAGACCATTGAGCCACTGGGACCCGATCCAATGGCCCACGCATGGAAACTGATGTCAGCTCATGATGAAATCCTCCATGCAATGAACCAAAATCCCTACAAAACCAATACTTGAAGATGTAGACAATCGGAAATTTAGATCAAGTATGCTAGATTAGTGATGCATATCCATTTTTTAAAATTTATTAATCAGGATTTGCCATACATCATCAGCTAACACACACTACACCTTCATGTCTGTCCTGCATGATTTTGGAACTACTATTCGTTCACATATTGATCACCGTCCGTTCCGTCCTCCTTAATGGCTGCGAGACCTGGCCATTCGAAGTGGAAGACATGAAAAGCCTGGCTAGCTGTCTTTGATCATAGGTGTCTGCGTTCTATCTCCCATGTTGTGTTAGGTATATTAGGGCGAGCAGTATTGAGGTTAGTCACCCGTCGAGTGGTAGGTAAGGAGAGGAAATCAATAGACGAGACTGTGAAGCAGTTACTTCGACTGAGATGGTTAGGACACATGTTACGCATCCATCCCTAACCATAGCCTTCCTCGACTGACGGGCAATGGTAGCTGACATGGGATGGATCAGGTTGGAAAAGAGCTTGTACGTGGTAGTCAAACCAAAACATGGCTTTATCAGTCAATGAAATCCACAACAGTTAGTTTAAGGTGGCCACTTTGTGAGGTGTAGACTTGTTGGCTGGTTGGGTTCTCGAGTAGGTGTAAACCAATAATGGGGGCTGGAGACAGTCAGTGATATGATTGGCTCAAAATCGTTCTCAATGACGGTGCAGATGGATTCACTCCTTGTGACTTATATAATACCCGATAAAACGATATGCTTCTTCGATATTACTAATCTTCTTGCCTCATATCTGTGTTTACTGTGTCTAATTTGTACTTACTTTTACTTTCTTCTCTTGCTTTGTGTGCTAAACGGAGGGAGTGTGGGGCGACTCGAACTGCTGCATATCGTTGCAAAGTTCTATGTTGAAACCAGTCAATCAGTCAGTCATATTTCCATTCAGTCTATAATTTCTTTTTGTTAAGTTAGTATGTGGGTCAACATAATCAGTTTTAGACACGGTAACCTTAAACTCTCTTAGTTTTAGGGGCGAGACATTTATCTGATGCTCTGTCCTTTTTATTTAGATTGTCGGTCGGTCGGTTTTCGACATAGAACTTTGCACATATGTGCGGCAGTTCAAGTCGCCACAATCTATGTAGCACGCAAAGCAAGAGAAGAAAGTAGGAGAAATGCATATTAGAGACAGTAAACAGAGGTGTGAGACAAAGGAATAGTAATAACGGAGAACAAAACAGTTTAATTGGAAATCATAAGTCACAAGGAGTGGATGCATCTGCGCCAGTCACTGAGAACGATTTTGAGCCATGTCACCAATTGTTTCCAACCATTGGTTTTTACCGTCCCGAGGACCCCAACCAGTCAGGAAGTCTACATCTTCCTACGTGGCTTAGACTAACTGTTGTAGATTTCATTGACTGGTGCCATGTTTTCGTTTGACCGCCGCTAGCTCTTTTCCAGCCTGGCCCTATATCAGCTAACATTGCCCGTCGAGAAAGGCGATGACTAGGCATACGTAGCACATGTCCTAACCATCTCAGTCGAAGTAATTTCACCGCTTCGTCGATTGATTTCCCCGCCTTACCTAGCACTCGACGCCTAACCTCAATATTGCTCACCTTATTATACCACTTCGCGCGGGAGATAGAACGCAGACACCTATGATCGAAGACAGCTAATCTTTTCATGTCTTCTGCTCTCAATGGCCAGGTCTCACAGCCATAAAGGAGGACGGAGCGGACTGTTGAGCAGTACACACGCCCTTTGGTCGATAGTCGGATATCGCGTCTACGCCAGAGACGGCGACAACTGGCGAATGCGAACCTAGCCCTCTGTATTCGTGCTGAGATTTCGTCGGCGATCAACCCGTTGGGGCTGATGGTACTTCCCAAGTAATTGAAGCGGTCAACGTGTTCTACCACTTCACTTCCTATTTCTAATCTAGGGGTCGATGAGGTCCAATCCTGCAGCATCATCTTACATTTTACAGGGGCGAATCGCATGCCAAACATACGGAGATTGTTGCTCAGGGTGTTCAGTAGACTCTGCATTTTGTCAGAGTCCTCGCCTAGAAGGACTATATCGTCCGCATATTCTAAGTCAACGAGATTATTCCCTGGTAGCAAGTCAATCCCTGAGTCGCTGAAGTGTGATAGGGTTAAATCCATTAGTACGTCTATGATGAAATTGAATAGGAATGGGGATAATGGGCATCCTTGACGGACGCCACTAGTCGTCACCACTTCAGATGACAACTCGCCATAAGCCCTCACCTGGCTGCATGAGTATGAGTAGAGTGCCTTAATCAGTGCAATGTATTTTCTCGGCATTCCCTTTACAGCCAAGCATCGCCAGAGAACCTCTCGGTCGACAGAATCGAAAGCCGCCTTTAGGTCAAGAAATATAATGATTGTCGGACGCCGGTAGGAATGCCTATGTTCTAGAATCTGTCGAAGGGTGAAGATGTGATCAATACACCCTCTACCTGGCCTAAAACCTGCCTGGTTTTCTCGTGTTTGTGTCTCCCGAGCACCACTTAGTCTACGCAGTATTATTGAGCCTAGGATTTTAGATACTATATTAGTCAAGCTAATCCCTCTGTGATTATCACAAGACGACTTGTCCCCCTTCTTGTATATCGGGATGATCAGTGACTTACACCAACCCGATGGGACTTCCTCTGATTCCCAGACGCTGCCTAGAACCTCCGTTAACGCAGACAGTAAACTGTCTCCTCCGTACTTAAATACCTCTGGAGTCAATAAATCAGGTCCCGCTGCTTTGCCTTGCTTCAGATTGGTGACAGCTTTAGTAACCTCAGTTAAGGACGGAGGACCTGTGTCTATCTCCCATTCAGGGAGGTGTTGGATGTCCGGCAGGTTAAGTGTGGCTGTGGGCCAATTAAACTGCTCCTCATAGTGTTCTTTCCAGCGCTCCAGACGTCTATCCTGGGAGCTAATTATGGTGCCATTTTTCTCGGAGGTTGTTTCGCTTATCATTTGCCTTTTACCACCTGTTTCCCTGATAAGCCTGAATAGTTGTCTGGTGTTGCCTATCGCCGATGCTTTTTCCATCTCTTTCGCCTTTGTCAACCACCATTGTTCACGGTCCTTGCGGAGACTTTTCGTAAGTTTCTTTTTGTGCAGCTTTCGCTCCTCATTGAATTCGGAGCTCACCAGAATAAGTCTTCTAGCATCTATCAGTTCGGATGAGGCAGTCGAAATCCAATGGTTTTTACTCACCTTTGGA
>CALYDE020000798.1:0-18980 GCA_944472155.2 Trichobilharzia szidati
AATGATGATCCGTAGTGTGGCGATTTGATCAATACATGACTTGTTTCTCCTGAATCCAGCTTGTTCCGGTCGAAGTTTTTCATCCAAGGCTTGTTTGATCCTTTCCAGGATGATGCGGCTTAGTATTTTGCTTGGGATGGAAAGGAGCATAATTCCGCGCCAGTTCTTGCATTGACTTGAGTCTCCTTTCTTTGGTAGTTTTAATAGGTATCCTTTCTTCCAATCCTCGGGTACTTTGCCTTCTTTCCACACCTTCTCCAGTAGTGGCGTCATCAGGTCTGCTGTACATTATTGTAGATTATTGTTAGTAGAAAATACAGTCTTTTGATTGGTTGTTTCCCACAGAAAGTTAACCTTGCATCTCTTTGTAGCTGTGTCAGATCATCCATAAGCTAACTGTATCCGCCTACGCAAAGCCTTTGTTCTCATTTTCTCACCACCAATATTGGGGACATAAACATTGACGTCAATTACTGTTTACTAACTTTGGCTAGCAGCCAGCTCTCACCACAGTACTACTTAGTGCTATTGCCCGGTATGTTAGACACTTAAATAAGCCTGCGTTCACAGACAGACAACGGATGGGATGATGAATTAAAGTCTAAATATCTATTAGAATGTGTTGGCTTTTTCTAAACGCTAGTGTACAGTGCAGTTTACCTTCTGTTCGTTTTATTTTACAATCTAACACCTAATTCTCCTTGTTCATTTATGTGTGTGAAGAAGCTAGAGAGATATTTACAAAATTGAGAATATATTATTATATGTTCTGTTTTTAACACTGTGAAAGTGTCATCCACATACCTCCACAATATTTCTGAAGTAGGATTGAATGTACTTAGAGCAATATTTTCTCAGCTGTCCATAAAGATTTCTCCTATGATAGGAGATATTCGTGATCCCATTGCTACATCATCTGTTGGTCTGTATATTTTGCCCTGGAATTCAAAGACAGTAGATGTTAGGCATAACTGACTTCCTTAAATAATTTCCTCACTGGGCAGCTTTGTCCTATGACTAAGTTCGGGTTCACAAGATATTACAACCATTCAAATCAGAGGATAATAAATAATGTTAAGATGTATTCAATTCACATTATACCATTCTAACAAGTTACTTGTTTTTAGTATAAAAGCATCTTATTTCCCATCGCGTTGTACTTTATTGATAACATTAATATTATTATTTCCGAATGCACTCTATCTTGTATCGATTTTATCCAAATGTTTGATGAATTTTTACACATGTATTTAAATGAAACAAGAAAGTTGTGTTCGTAGGGCCTTGATATGATCATGAGCAGTAATAATTTGTGCTCGAAATGTGGTCATCAGTAAATATTACTGTATTACATTGTGTGATTATATCAGCATAAAATTTTATCCGTATTGGATTCTTGTAGATTCGTTAATAGAAAATTACTATTAACCGCATAACCGGCTGAAAGTTGAAAATGTGAAAGAATGTGAGTGCCTACTTTTAAATATATAAGTAACTAAATTAATGTACAAAAAAAGCATTTAATAAAAGTGAATTTAAGCCTATCAGCGGCTATATTGTCAAAACAAAGTGAATAAAAGAGTTACTGAATTATATCAATACGTTTTGCATGCAGTCTGCAGCGATATTCCTATGATATGGAAAACAAGAAAAAACAGTTCTGTACACACTGTTCCCCTGATAAGTTTCAACAACTCGACAGATGACCAAAGTTGGTTGAAAGTTAAATTTGTAGATGTAGCACACCAATTCCGTAATTCAAGTCGGAAACAAAGAAGCATTTTAATATCAACTCATTTTAAAGCCCTAAAGGAATTACGTAACAGAACCGATTTAGTTATTTTGAAACCTGACAAAGGATCTGGTGTAGTTGTAATGGACAGATGCGATTACAAAACAAATTCATAGCCGATGTTCCTTCGGATGATATCAGAAAATTAGAAGGAAAAGTAAATTCTCATTTAGTAAAACTTCGTGGCTTGGACGTTATCGATAAACAGGAGTTTAATTCCTTGAAACCCATGGGATCTGACTTTCCAAACCTCTATGGATTACCCAAAATTCATAAGGTTGATAATCCATTACGGCCAATTCTTTCAATGTGTAACTCTCCTACACATAAATTAGCAAAATGGCTAGCTGATATTTTAAGTCCAGTGCGCAATGAATTATGTAAGTTTACTTTAAAAGATACATTTGAACTTGTTGACTGTCTTGTAGATATGAACATAAAAGATAGGAAAATGTATTCATTTGATGTTAATTCTTTGTTTACTAATGTACCATTGGTTAAGACTGTTGATACTCTTTGTGACTATATATCTTCTAGTTGTTTTTCACTTCCTTTTCCTTTAACTTATTTGAAAGATTTATTACTATTATGTACTGATAACGTCCATTTCACGTTTGAAGGTGAACATTTTAGACAAATGGATGGCGTTGCTATGGGGAGTCCATTAGGACCTTTATTAGCGGATGTTTTTATGTCTTATGTTGAAAACTTATCTTCTGATTTAATTTCTAAATTGCCTTTCTATAAGAGATATGTAGACGATATCATTTTGATATGCGATGATCATGAAGATGCGAGTCGTCTATTGGACAGACTTAACTCTGTACAGAATCATATTAGTCTTACATGCGAGGAAGAAAGTCGCAACCAGCTCGCATTTTTAGACATACTTCTGAGTCGAAGAGACTATGGCTCAATAAGACGGTCTATCTACAGAAAGCCCACTTGGACAGGGCAATATCTTAATTTTCACAGCTTCTGTCCATTACAATATAAGAGAGGCTTGGTGAAGTGTCTATTTAAGAGGATTCAGCGTATTTGCACGGCTGATGTTATAGACAAGGAAAACGAAATATTGATGGATACTCTTGTTGAAAACGGATATCCTTTGAAGTTTTTAAACAGGTGTAGAAGTCAACTAGCCTCTAAACCTGTAATCCATACCGTCCCTAAGAAAAAGGTTTTCATCAAATTACCATATAATGGGGAAATAAATAGTAGGATTTTGAGACAAAGGTTGAATTCCATCATCCGGAGAACCTACTATGCAGCCCAGCTTGTAATTGTCGAAAAGGCTAAGAATATGCTTCACTGGAAACCTCAAAAGTGCACAAGTGATTATATCACATCCCATACAATTTACCAGTTTTCGTGTGTGTGTGGACATACATACATAGGGAGGAGTAATCGCGTGTTGCAAGTGAGGGTGGGAGAGTATATCCCAAAGTGGTTAGGAAAACAGATGAATTGTGACAAGCCCATAGATGCAGGTGCCAGACTACCAACTTCGTCTATAGCTAAACATTTAATCGAGATGAACCATAAGGTTGATGTTAACTCAGCCTTTAAGGTCATCTATAAAAACGGTCAAGGACGTTTACTGAAATACGCTGAGGCTACAGCCATTCATAAACTTAAGCCCCCCTTGTGTATTCAAAAACAGTTTGTTATTTCTCTTAACCTACCTTGGTAATCCTTATTTGATTGGATTACCAAACGTTTGTGTTAATTATTCTTAATTCCTTTTTTTTGTCACCTTGTTTAATTTAACTTTTCCATATATATTGACTTGACAAGTAAATGTGTGATCAGATTGTTCGAAATGTATAGCGCTAATACATCACATTTTTCAGATAATCTCCGTCTTCTAATAATGCTATCAAAAAGAAAATAAGAGACAATTCAGTGAAGAAAATTTTCTTTATCGACGAAATTATCTTCAGAGGCTGTAGAGTTGTATTTATACGTAGCAAAAATGTGTAGTAGTCCATTATTCAATAATAGTAAGGGGGAGGTGACATAGTTGATGTAATTGCTCAGAAGTGGCTACAGAATTAAGAATGAAAGTTATAGATTACGTAATACTCAACATCACAGTGTTAGAAATTTGATAAGGCAAAAAATGTTATTGAGTGAGAAGAAAGTTGGTACTTGAGTGTCCGTTTAACAAGTGTGAATAGGGTGAGAAAATGTGCAAAAGGAACATGTTAGAGTGATAATAGTGAATTAATTAATAAAGTAAAAGCAAACTAATCACTAAGATAAAATTTTAAAAAATGGAAATTACAGAGAACAACTGATGAAGGGGTTATGACAATGGTAGAATAATAGACTGGACAATCTTTTAACTGATTAAAAATGCCCATTACAATTTTCAAAAGAATGGATACTGAACAAAGAATACTCTTTTCGATAAATTCATCATCAGGCTCTACAGTTATATATACATTATAGTGAATGAATGGATTAGTGTCATGAACAACATTAATGCTGTTTAAATAACACCGAATCAATAATAATATTAATAGAATACAGTTCAATAGCATCAACATAAAATAAACTGAATGTCAGAAGAATTAGGAAAGGTAATAGTACAAATTCATGAGTTTATAGTTTCTACTCAGCGCCAGGTCAGTAGTAGGGGCTAGCTGGACTTGTTTCTCTTGAACACAGAGCACTGGTTGTTTGAGGCGAATGGCAATAGCCTCTGCTGTTTGGAGCATGCGGTGCTTCGACGATTTTGGTAATTTGTTAGGCACCCGGTATGTTATAGAGAAGGATTCTTCCACGCTGAATGGCTTTGTGGCCGGTTTGCACCAGATGGTCTAATATCGAGCTGTTAATAGTTTTAACTACACCTTTACTTAGCCATAGTGGGATATGTTCTCGAGCACGAAAAATCAAGTTCCTAGAGCAACGGCCGATATAACTCACTCCACAAGCGCAGTTGAATTGATAAATACCATTTGAAGTGGTTAGTCTAGTCTAGGTACTTCATCTTTCAGTCGAGGTAGCACCATCGGTCGTGTAGTTCGCCAGCATTAAAGGGTCTTTGAACTGATTTTCTTAATTTCCTCGTAATTATCTCGCTTGGTGTATCGCCCATGAATTGTAGTTGTATATAAAGTGGCTTCTTGTTTACGGATAGTGGGTAGTCCCTTTCGGCTTTCTTTGTCATGTGTTTCTTGATAAATTTGTCGGGATAGCCATTTTCGACCAAAGTATCATATACAATGCTTAATTCATCTTCAATTACTTCTTCTGAGCATATAGCTCTAACTCTGTGGCCGAGGGTCTTCACTAAATTTCTTTTCTAATTGATAGGAACAAAGCTGTGAAAATGTGTAAATTGTCCTGTCCAGGTGTTTTTTCTATGCAAATTTCTTCTTTTTATGCTACTATCTGGTTTTCTTGTAAGGAGGACATCCAGTAAGGCAATTCTGTTTTGGGATTCCTTTTCTCACGTGAATTTCATATTCAGAATGTACTTCATTGAATTGAATCATTATTTGCGTTAATAATGTGTGTGTGCTTTGTACGACCATTTATGTCACCCCCTATTACTCAGTAACGGACTACTATACATTTTTGCTACGTATAAATACAACTCCACAGCCTCTGAAGATGATTTTGTCGATAAAGAAAATTTTCTTCTCTGAATTGTCTTTTATTTTCTTCATAACTCAATGGGTATTTTCGGTGATTTGAAATAAAGAGAGAATTTATATATGTGTAAAGGATAAAAAAAGTTAATTTCTCTCAATTTCACATCTTTTCTTCAGTTTATGTCAGTCAGTATTCGGTTTTTTATCCAACAATTTTACTCGTACTTGTTTTACTCAGAGAAAAAAGAGTCCAATGCATTTAGTGGAGTTCCGGTTGTGTGATTTGAAGATGGAAATAATGTAACAGTAAAGAATGAAGAAGTGTTCTCTACAGCTATGAACTTATAAATTTTAGATATGTGCTTCTCACAGAAACCATACACACATGGATGACTGTCAGTTCCGCGCATATTCTGTGACTGAAGTCTTCAATGAACTAAAGCGATTGCCTGTTATTGACTTCTGTTAAAATCTGACAGTCCAGTTTCGCTACTCATTTCACCAACCCTTCAGTTATTCCTAATAAATAGTTTGACTACCTCCCGATGTTAATTCGAGTCAACCAACGCATCAACTGGAGAGGAGAATGGTGAAAGAGAAAATGATTCAATGCAATGATGGACCAGAGAAGGAGACGCTGAGTTCAACTTACACGGCACTGGACGGAGAATCGAAGAAGAGTGTCAGGAAGGACAAAAGACAACCTGGCTACTGAAGCTGAGAAGGCAGCAGGCAAAAGGGACCTGAAGACACTATATCAGATAATCAAATCTCTATCCGGGAAGAGATCAACACAAGTAAAACCTATAAAAGACGGCCAAGGGAGCCCAATTACCAAGGAAGAAAGACAGAATACACAATGGGCGGACCACTTTAAAGGACTCTTCAACCGACCACAACCTACAACCCGTCCAGAAATACCAAAAACAGCGCGTACACATCTGCAAGTTGACACCAATCCTCCAACGAAAGCTGAAGTTTTGAATGCAGTCAGGCTTCTGAAAGCTGGAAAAGCAGCTGGACCAGATGGAATACCCCCGGAAGCACTGAAAGCGGACCCAGAGACGACAGAAGATATGCTGACTCCATTATCGCAAAAGGTCTGGAAGGAGGGAAAGGTGCCTACTGACTGGAGGAAAGGTTACCTGGTGAAACTACCAAAGAAGGGCAACTAAGGACTCTGCAAGAACTGGCGAGGAATCATGCTCCTGTCGACGCTGAGTAAAATCCTGAGTCGCATCATCCTGGAGAGAATCAAGGACGCACTGGATACAGAACTCCGACGAGAACAAGCTGGATTCAGGAAAGGCAAATCATGTTCTGACCAAATTGCAACTCTACGCATCATCATCGAACAAAGCATGGAATGGCAATCAAACCTCTACCTCAACTTCCTTCATAGACTTTGAGAAGGTCTTCAATAGCGCTGACCGCGAAGTAATTTGGAAACTACTCGAGTACTACAGCTGTACGACAACGGCACATGTCAAGTGATCCACAACGGAAAACTCAGCGAGGCGTTTGGAGTAAACACAGGAGTCACACAAGGGTGCTTATTATCACCAATGATATTCCTAATTGTGGTGGACTGGATTATGCATCAGATAGTGGGAAACGAGAAGACAGGGATATCCTGAACCGACGTGAAGAACCTAGAAGACCTGGATTTCGCGCGTGGATGATTTATGTTTGATGTCACACAAAATCGAAGACTTACAAGCGAAAACCGACAAACTGGTCGAAGAAGCGGCAAAGACAGGACTCCAGGTGAACATAGACAAGACGGAGGTTATGAAAATAACCAACCAACAACAACAACAGCGCCAATCACCATCAACGGGAGGGATTTGAAAGAGGTTACTTCATTCACTTATCTAGGGAGCATTATCTCAACTACAGGAGGAACGGACGGGGATGTCAAATCGAGAATCGGAAAGGCAAGAAACACATTCATCAACCTGAAACCAATCTGGAAATCTTCGTCACTTAGCATCAACAGCAATAAAAATTCGGATTTCCAATACAAACGTCAAGTCAGTCCATTGTTCTATACGGATGAGAAACTTGGTGGGTCACAAGGAATATTTCCAACAGCCTGTTGCAGACCTTTATCGACAGCTGTTTTCGTTCTATACTGACGATCAGATGGCCGGAAGGAATCACCAACAAGAAACTATGGGAACAAACACAACAAGAACCAATCGCTCAACAAATATGCAGGAGAAAGTGGAGATGGATTAGACATTCGCTGAGGAGGCCACTGGGTGACATCGCGCGTGAGACCATCGCTCGAGTGGAACCCGAAATGGAAGCGGCGAGTGAGACGTGCAAGGGTGACATGGAGGAGATCGTATGAAGAGGAGTTGAAACAGTATGGATTAACATGGATGCAAGTGAAAAGTACAGTAGAAGACAGAAGCAATAGGAGACGTGCAGTTGAAGCCCTATGTTCTACTAGGAACCCAAGGGAACAGTCATAATAATAATAACGCATCAACTATAAATAAAGTACCATATATCCGAAAATCCCTTGATCATTTGACGATAACTATGTCACACAGTTGTCCAGTCAGTGAGCATTTTTCAAATGGTTATCTAAACCGATTTACAAAACTTCCTTTAAGCCCAGATATTTAATATCTCGTAAGTTTCTGCCTACTATATCTAAATTTGCAGTTAATATTCGTTGTGCTTTAACTGTCTTCGAGTGTGTACTGGCTATTTTTCTTAAGACTGTAACTCCTCTTAATCTTCATGTAATTTTGAAACCCCGACGGATGCTGTTTTTAAAACAAAAAGAGTCACTGTAAAAGAAAGAGGCTGCGTCCATCGAATACTGAGGAATGAAAGATACGTAACTACAAAATTGAGTTTTCAAGAAAGACGAATGTAAAGAGAAATAGGAAACCACTACGACTTTGCTGCGAAGAGTGTAAGTTAGCATCTTTATTAATAAAATGGCGCAAGAATTTAAAACTGACAATGTCAAATACTCTTTTCAAAGATAAAATGAGTAATATTTTACGTTATAAATAAATAATATACTTTCCTATGTAGTGTATGACAAACTGAACACTAGCATATATATATATATATATATATATATATATAAGTAATCGTTAAAATGAAACCGTTTATCGATTTTCAACTTCAAGTAATACAATCTGTGCAATAACCGCTAATGAAACCAATGACGTATGTGTAAAATCCTTATCTTTATATATTCGAATTTTGTCACGTTAAAAGAAACTTGAGAAGTGAGAAAAAAATCATGGAGAACATAAAGAGATTAACAACGACTATGGACAACATACACTAACATCTATCATGCTTGTAAATTAAACATTGTCAACTTACGATTATTCAGTGAGCTTTAAAATTGACAAGAATGACTTATTAATGTACTTATCTAGTGCAATACATACATAGACACAACAACATCGTACAACAAAGTACTTCCAACAAACAAAAAGAAACGGAACCTATTTACTACTGTGGTGAAAGCTGTTTGCAAGCCAAAATTGTAGACAACAATTTACGTCAATGTTCACGTTCCGAATCGGGGTCATTAGAAAAGAAAACAATAACAAAGTGTAACCTTGAGTAACTCACCAATCAACCAGAGAAGACTTAAAGTGTGCAAATACGATTCGCAGATATATATATGGCTTAACTCTCTAAGAAACGGTCACAAGCAGTACAGAATAACCTTCAGCAAAAAAAAACCAACCAGAAGACGTTGCTTCTCCGCTGACAATAACGTACATAAAAATCAGTAAATATCTCTTGATTTTCTCAATAAACAATCTGTTGCCTGGCCCTTGTCTTTTTTTGTTACACTACAACTAACTATAATCAAAATACTGTGGTAACGAAACGATTGCTGATCTAAAATAGATTTCATATCTATATCAAATGAAAGCAGAAGAAGACTTCTAATTAAGTCTTTTAAATCAGTAACAAAAAGATACTTGTCGACAATTGGTTCTACCAGTTACTGAATACGATATGCCTACTAGCATTGGCTATTTGAATGAACAGTGTGTCCGATAATGAAGCAACAAGTGCTGTGTTCGAATCTTACTTTGATTGTCAACATTATCACAAAATACCATTTCATTTACACACTTCGCAATGCAAACAAAACAGCCCCGCAAACCAGGGAACTTATTCGTAAGTTTGTTGTCAGAAAATTCGTTAGGCATTTTAAATCAGAGGACACTGAGTTATAGTGGTGAATAAATCTTATCGTTTATCAAAATGAACACATCATGCACCCACTGGGGTTTGACCCGGGGACCTTCTGGTGTGTACTGATGAAGAGTCCAAAACTAGGGCGAAACAGCTGTCCAGTTGGTTTCAAATGATTCTCTAACCGATGTCAGCTCATGATGAAATCCTGTAACCAATCAGTCAACTTCCTACAAACCAATACTTGAAGTGATTTTTGTTCAGGCGGTTTTTGTTTTAATCCTACTGAGGAAATGAGCAATCAGTATTTCTGAAAATAAATGGTATTCACACGAAAAAGTATATTTCATTTGTTCAACACTACATCGAAGTATCTTTTTAAACAATATGTTTATGAAATGATAAAAGGAATACGTTCTACTTTCCGTTACTCTAAAAGCATAGATAATATACTTTGATTGGACACTAGTAACTAGTGTCACGCGTCTAGTCTTTTCTTTTGTGCAGACTGAATTCTATCAGTCATGTTTGCAATGTGGCCACCATTCTAGGTGGCTCGCCATCACGGTGTACATCGATTTGGTGATATTAGATGATTGAAGGCGATCGGCAGGAAGCCTTGGACCTAGGTTTCGTGCTAGTTGGCACTCGTCAGCAAGGCAAATCTACAAACTTGAAGGAACCCATGTACCTTCTAAGATTAGCCAGCAGATATTCCTTGCTGACGAGTGCCAGCTAGCACGAAACTTAGGTCCAAGGCTTCCTGCCGATTGCCTCTACCCATCTAATAGCATAGAAAACATTCATATTATATCAAACGTCTTACTCTGATGTGCATCAGAAGTTTACAGTGTAGAAGTCTTGACAAGCGGAAGACATATTATTAGTCAATGTCATGCATTGAAGCTTTAATTTTCCCTACAAAAACTTAAGCAAATCCGGAAAAAAAGGATGGTGCATTGATATCTGTGACCAAGAAATCTTACAACTGTAAATCACCTTTTCTCAAATAAATCAATTTCACTAAAGGCGGTACTCTCTCTATCTCTCTCCCTCAAAGTAGTTGATAGTTTCCTGATGGTGGTGTGGTTATTCCCTAAATAATGGAAAAAGCAGTACTCTGTCAGTTCAGCTCATATCACTAGGACATCAGGAGAATGAAAGCGGTTGCATGTAGCTGCGTTTTCTGACTACGGTTACACAGTTACTCGAAATAGACCACCCACACGTGTAGCAGGTAAGTAAACCTGCTAGGTTCCTAAGTAAAAGCGAAATTACAGTCTGACCCATCCTATTCATTGTTGATTTTTCTAGCCTATTCTAATAAATGGATCTTCTAGTGTTATTTGTCGTATTTTCGAAGTCACCAGAGATTTTCTTTTAATTGAGGAGGCCTTCATCACAGCTAAATTTAAGGAACTGAGAGTAGTATACTGTAGCTTCGGATTCATGGATAGATGTGTGACTGGCAATCAAATATAGTTTGCATTAAAAACTCTTAAGACAACAAAGTCCATTACATTATCCTCGGTGGAATCATCCAAAGGAACGGAATATTGCAATACTCTAGAAAGTACTGTGAAAGTAGGATAGGAAGGCATGGTGTAAGAAAACATTCAAAGCTTTTGTTTCGGTCAGAAAACAATGACGAACTCACTAACGGAAGACAGACTGTCTTCTGATGAATGTATATTTGTTGTTATCAGATGACTGGAGACGATCGACAGGAGGTTTTTTTGCATGCTCTTGGCTCTTGTCAGCAAAGTGTATCTGCGGACATGAAGGAACTCATATCCTCTCTGGAATTTGAGATGTTGTCATCTGGGCGAAAAATTCGTGAGAAGGACCAAAGACAAATACGATAGACTAAATGGAGAGAAACTCTGACAAATATCAGTTAGAGAGTTCATAAGGATTTGCGACTCATGAATTACCAAATCGAAATACGTTGGTGAAGCCACTGCGGAGAAAAAGGACTATCTATATAAAAAGTGCAAAGTAAACAGCTACTGTAATCAAGATATGTAGGTTTGAAAAAAACTTAGTGAGAATATAATGTGAAGAAACGATTGCAAAATAATTGAACGGATGGGCCGAAATCAACTGAGAAAATTACAGAAAATATAACAACCCAAAGAAAGATTTACTGCAATTCAAAAATAGAAAATAAGGTTGTTATCAGAATGGACAAGAAATATGCTAAGGATCAATATTTCCCATATAAACCGTGAACAGAATCACTCATCATCAACCCAGGTCAGAGGTTTT
The DNA here is from genome assembly GCA_944472155.2 of Trichobilharzia szidati. Classification (NCBI taxonomy): domain Eukaryota; kingdom Metazoa; phylum Platyhelminthes; class Trematoda; order Strigeidida; family Schistosomatidae; genus Trichobilharzia; species Trichobilharzia szidati. The sequence continues at coordinate 11,857 of CALYDE020000798.1, forward strand.
TTTCATTTCCAAGCGTTGGTTCTCAGGGATTAGATTGGTCTCAATCGAGATTCCTAGATGATATCAGTTAGAGAACCACTGAAAACCAGAGAGTACTGAATACCTATTTCGTCCTGATTTGGGTTTTCTAATTCTTATATAAATAGTGCATTGTTGATAATAAGGAAAACGACTTTTCAGTATAGAACTTGTCAGTCGTTGCACAAATGGCTTTAAATGTGTGCGTCGGTGGCACAGCGGTTAGGACTCTCGCCGACCATGCACATGGTCCGGGGTTCTTTCCCCTACCGACGCACACTCGATATCTATGGTCAGCCTGCGAAATTTGGGCTACCGATATCCATGCTGAAAATTCCATACTTGTTGCAAAAATACGGTGTGGCATCAAGCTGTAATCAAAAAATTTTAAAAAATTTATTCTCTGTCATCATCCTGCTTCTTCTTCTTCTTGAAGAAAAAATTCTCCCTCATCAGTCTGCTTTTTGTGTCCCTACAGCACAATATGCGAGCGATATTCAACTGACTAGATACAGCTTACCGTATTTCAGAGTTCTACAGTTATAACAACAATAGTATTCCTTATTCGTAACGCACAAGGTGCTTGAAATTCAAAGTCGAGGGCGATCATCACCTGAAGAAGTCTTTTAGTCTTATATAGAATCTGACATAATCACGATTTAGTGTGAAAACCTTCCTTCTAAAAAAATACCAACGATAAATTCAGTTAGGTGCATACCTGTTTCATTTGTTCCACTTCTAGCTTAGAATTCATAAGTTCCTCTTCTAAACATTTTACACGTCTGTTTGCATTGAATTCCTTCATTTCACGTCTGCATATTTGGATTTGAAGAAAAAGACGTAAAAACAGGAAAATCAGTGTGTGAGCATATATGACATTTTCAATAACCAATTTTTAAAAAGCCGCTTCCATGCGTTACTAATGGAACCACTTCACTTTTACAAATAATACAAATGCAAACAGGTAATTTTCAACCAACCAATATGCTATGCTTAAGCAAGCAATCTGATTCAACTCAATTCACTGAACCTATCCGAGTATATGAGTGGTAATCTTATAACCGAGTGAGCAAAATTACTAACGGTTATCATTTTCATTTCTGATTGTTTTTCCACCAAAAGTACTTAATCACTATATGTTATATCCTGATTTGCATATCTGTACCTTTTTTTGTGAGATATTTGTACACAAACAGCAGGAGTAAACTTTTTTCTCACTATACAAATACACAACTTCGAGGATTGTTTCTTCCTTCCAATTATTATTATTATTATTATTATTATTATTGATTATCATTCCCTTGAGTTCCGAATGGAACATAGGGCTTCAACAACACATCTCCACATTGTCCTATTTTCTGCCGTCCTCTTCAGCTTGGAGTACGGTTGCCCATAATCTTTTCATCTCTTCCTCACACGATCTCCTCCATGTCACCCTAGGACAACCCACTCGTCGCTTCCCATGGGGATCCCACTCGAGGACCTGGCGTGCGATGTCATTCAACGATCTCCTCAACGTACGCTCGATCCATCTCCATTTTCTCCTGCATATTTGTTGAGTGATCGCTTCTTGGTTGGTTTGTTCCCAGCCAGAGTTTCTTGTTGCTGATCCCTTCTTTCTGGACATTTGATCTTCAGTGTGTAGCGAAGGCAGGTGTTGATAAAAGTCTGCAACCTGTTGGAAGTGATTTACGTCACACGCTCGCCAAGTTTCTGACCCATATAGAAAAACTAACCGACTTGAGATTGGTGTTGAATAGAATCCGAATCTTTTTCCTTATTCTGGCTGACTGAATGCAGAAGATTTCCAGACTGGTTTCAGGTTGATGAAGGCGTATCTTGCCTTTCCGATTCTGGCCGGCTGGCTTTGACATCTTCATCCGTGCCATCCGCCATTAGATGAAACGATGCTTCCTAGATAAGTGAAGGAGGTAACCTCTGTTAAATCTCTCGTTAATGGTGATTGGTACCATTTGTTGTTGTTACGATTCGTTGGTTTTCTTTATCACCTCAGTCTTCAGTATGTTCATTTGGAGTCCTGTGTTCACTGCCGGCGTCTTCAGCCAGTTTGTTGGTTTTCGCCTGCCTGCAAGTCTTTGAGTTTGTGTGACGTTAGACATATATCATCCACTCGCCAGATCCAGATTTTCTAGAGTTTTCTTATCGCTGCTTCAACGTATTCTTGTCTCCTCGCTCCCCACAGTGTGACGCATAATTCAGTCCACCACAACTAAGAATATCATCAGTGATAATAGACAGCTCTGTTTTACTCCTTTATTAACTTCGAACGGCTCACTGAGTTTCCGGTTGTGGATCACCTGACACGTGACATTGTCAAATAGCCAGCTGTTGAATGAAGTTGATAAAGAGTTGAGGAACGCCGTAGTGTTCAATTAGTTTCCAAATTACTTACTTACTTCTCAATCAATTCTGTTAAAGCCCTTTTCGAAGTTTGTTAAGTTGAGGCAGGGGTTCGACTGCCATTCCTTCCAATACAACTAGAGGAATAATCTGATAGTGTAATATTCCAAAAGAAAGTGAAAAACTTTAAAAATGAAACTCTATTTCGATTGAGCGGATGATTTAAGTGTAAGAGTTAGAGGCTTAACGATTCTAACATTCAAATCCAAGATACGATAAACTCCATGCTTGTTTCATTAAGAAAATGCGCAGAGCATTGAGCGCATTGAAAAGAGAGTTCCAGTCAGAGGTTAGATCACTGAATTTCGGCCCAAGTGGATGAATATTCAACGAGCTTCATCTCGTAAGCCGAAAGTCCAGTGTCAGATCCTTGGCAGGGTCGTGGGTGCCCACTAAAAATTTGTCCCAAACTAGGAAGAAACATCTGCCTAATGCTCTCTCGTCTTCAATGATCTCTAAATTATGTTGGTTTGGGGAAGAAACATATACTGAAATTAATCCAAATTCCTACAAAAATCCATAATCGAAAAGAAATGTGTGTTTCATATTACGGAGGTTTAGCAACTTACAGATTCAAATACCTAAATTTCAGCAGTCAATCAGAAATTAGATAATATCACGTTACACATTTGTACAAACTAAGAGTAATTCACTATCCAGCTGCAAAAATGTACATAAAATATCAAAAACATTGCTTTCATTGAGTTATTAGAAGGAAAGCCAGCAATCAAAGCAAAACTCACTCCCTCTGTTCTTTCAGTTTCTTTATGGTATCCTCCAGTTTTGATTTATCTGCATATGCTGTATCCAATTTCATACGAATATCCTGAAAAATTTATCAGACTAAGAGTTACTGGTTGTTTTTTTAATAAATTTCGATAAGAACTGTCTAAACTATTTGGTTGGAATATGATGAAATTTTGGCGAATTCTGAAACTAACTTACATTATCAATCAGAAATAAATAGTGACAATCCCTCATTGACGTAGATTAGAAACGTGCACAATTTTTAACCCATTTATGTTATTGTAATTCTCTTTGGACTGATCACAGAGGTTAGTAAACACTAGTTATCAAATATATTTCGACTAGTCAACTTCCAGTTCCTGACATAATTCATTCACTATTCGGAGGTGTCATGGAATAATAGCATGTCTCTGTCCAGTCGACCACTCACTATTTCTAAGTGCTAACTCAATTAACTTACAAAGGGTCACAAATTCAACTTGAATACCACTTTAAGTGTGGTTTAAATACGGACCAGTATTCCTACAGCGGCACATAAAGTCAAGAACCTTCAGATGTTTACAGAAAGTGTGACTTACGGCTGTTAATTTGAATCACAGATGACCTAGCCTTTGATAAAGTGGTTAAATTTCCTACATCCTCTGAAAATGCTCCAGGTTAATGAATACTAGATGACATTTTTTCCAACCATTTTATCAGGACAAATCCAACTTCTACATCCACAAAATTAGCCACTACAGCTAACTATATGGTTCTGTATATCTAGTCAACAAATTTATGCAGACTAATTTTAGTGACCAACCTTGTATTATAAAATCACAAATGCATAGAAAACATTTTGTTTCAAGGTAATCAGAAGATTATATTAATCTTCGTTTAATCTTCGTTTCCTGAATATATTATTTTATAGACGTTCTGTGAAGCGAAAGGTTTCTTTTAAAAAGCGGTGAAGCTGGAAGTAGACTTTTTAAAATTTTCATATTTTTTTAGTCAAACTGGTGCCTATAACTGTCTAAATAAACTTATATAAAGGTATACATATCATGTATTTTGATGGCTACATTATGTTCCTGGATTCGAATTGTAATTGGAGAGTCCGCTTTGAACAACACAGAGTTCCTCACAATTGATGAAATTTATCTTGTAGATGGTGTTGATTTCGTCTTCTTTTGCTGATAAGTCTTCTGGTGATTAACATCATTCCACATTAGCAGCTATTAAAGAGTGCATCTAGAGGATATGGTTTTCAACTTATCAAACTACGATATATTACTTTATACCTACGTTGTTCAAAATCCTTTCATCTTCTAGCTGCGATGTCAATGTTTTTCTTTCATTTTCCCATTTGACACAGTCATCGTGGTAGTCTTTGCTTGTCCTGAGGTGAATGCTGTCTTTTGTAGTTATTAATGCTATTAAACCTTCCAAACTGATTCGCAACGTCTTTTGGTTTTCCAAGTAGAACGACTTTACTTGATTTATCGAACCAGAAAGCTCGTTACTTCTTTCTCTGAGTCTCCTTAAAAGGAATAAATTAATCAAATTTACTACCGGTTTACTCCAGTTTGACATAATATTTAAAGACTGGCACTAACAAAAGAGAGTTAACTGAGCCTTCTGATAGTTTCTGAAAAAATAAGCATACTACTAGTAGTATCTAACTTCTCCAAAGTCCTTCAGCCTGCAGGCATTCATGATGACTATTTTGTTAACATTTCCAGTATGTTGGTTATTTTCCATTTTGATTGGTCTTCAGCCTTATATTTAGCTTCTTATCTCTGTAGTAGACTGGATGCTGACACTCTAATCTTATTGCGCTTCAGTGACAAATCAGTGTCACTGTAACCTAATTTGACCTCTTTTTATTCCATTCAGTATTCAGACTTATAAGAAACTTAAAAATATATAATGCAAACCTGACCGCTAATAATCGATCAGACATGCTTACAAAGTACTGTTGATTCAGATGTAAGGCAATCGACTTCCTTTCATCGATGTGGGTACATAGTGAAAACACATAATATGGTAACTTCTCTTTGATATTTTTGATACTGACGTTATCAATGAATTTTAGTTCGTAATATTAACTAACATTTGATTTTTAGGTTGATTCCCATGAATTCCATGTGAATATAAACCTTCTGTCTTTGTTTCCGGTCGTCTACTGGTTTTACATTACCTTGTAGCTGTAAATAATTTTCCAAAATTATTGACCACAGCACTCATTACTGAACATTGGATACCGACCCTCAGTGTTTAAGTCGACTTGTTTAGCTGGAGGCTTCCGGTCAAGCATCCACGCCATTTGGTACTCCGTCGTGTCCCGTTCGAGCATGATCCCTAGCCAGCTAAGCAATCATCTGTCACTCCGATTTGGTCCCGAAATATAACTCGTAATTTGGACGATCAAATATTTTTTTGCTTTGCCTTTGGTCTACGCGGAACGAATACTATAGAAGTTGTGGGTATTAGATCTTGCGTTAGTATACTTCGTACCATCCGTGAACGTCAATACCGTCAGCCTCTTAAACCTCGTTCAAGAAAGCTCAGTAGTATCGGTAACATCGTAGCCCATAAAATCGCTCCATAAATGTGGTGAATAATTCCAAGGAAATCAAAACTGGAATATAGAACTGAATTAATATCCTATGCTGACCACACAATTACAATCAATTAACTTCAGAAATAGTTAAGATAAATGAAGCAAATTTTGAGGCTAACATCCCGAAATATAGAGTGGTGAGAATGATTTGTGAAGTAAATATACTTACTTACTGCTTGTATATAATTTTCATCTCAACAGAACGCTAATAGCACTCAACTTCTGACACTTTCAACCTAATTCATTTCGGTTTCGATAGCAAACGCTTCGATTTATCATTATAAGTTACTGAAAAACTAAAGTTTATTTTGGTGCGAACCTTAATTCATGTTCCTACAGAAAATTTTCTGAGTTATAAACAAGGACAAATTGTAGATCGCTGGATTAGGATTTCTGTAATTTTCTTCGAACTTTGGGTTTAAGTCAAATTTCGTTTGAATATTAACTGATCAGAGTTTCAAAAATTTCCGCGTAATGATAACAAACCTGAGCTTATCACGATAAACATCAAGACGTTCTTTATCATTCCGCTGGGTGTTGATACTTTTATCTTGAAAATTTTTTTCAGGCTCAGCTTGGATACATGCATCTGTCTTTAAAATATCACCTGACTTTTTTAGTTGACGTTTGGCAAAGCAACTCAAAACTTAGACTGTCCAAAGTAGATCTCAATACACGATTATTAATTTCAGCATCAGAAGCTCTAGAATAAAATCTTTATATCTGTATTGCAAATCTAACTTTTGCTGACACTGTGCAAGTTGTTCCCTAAGATCTTCATTTCTTTTCAATTCGGACAGCAGTTTACACTCCGCAAGCTTGCGATTCTCCATTTCAGAATCAGCTCTTGACTTCAGAATCATTATCAGTTCAGACTGTTTGTGCAACCTTGACTTCAACTCTGCAACGTCTAGAGTCATTTTTGTTTCTGTAGCAATCTATAGAGAGGAGCAACCTTAAGATTTGTAGTAGAAAAACAAATATAAAGTGTCTATCATCCAACAGAAACCAGGATAATTTATTCATCTCAGTTTCCAATATCCAATATCCTGATTACGAGCTAGTATAAACCAGTGATTTCTTTGAGCTCGCTTCTTGATTTTAAGGTAGAGGTTCCAGATCTTCGGTGAACTTATGCGTAGTAAATCCCGCCACTCGACTGCTTTAGCTCTGGTAGACTCCAGGAGGAGTGATGCGAGGATTGGTCAAGATTGTGGTTTGTAGTGTGCAGTATGTTAGGACTCAGCTGCTGCCGTGAATGGAGTTTGACCTAACACCCGTTGGTCATTCGGTATAGTCATAAAAGTAGAGTAATAATAATAATAATGATAATGAT
>CALYDE020000799.1:0-18847 GCA_944472155.2 Trichobilharzia szidati
CTCAAGATCAGATGGCCGGAAAGAATCACCAACAAGAAACTGTGGGAACAAACAAAGCAAGAACCAATCGCCCAACAAATATGCAAGAGAAAGTGGAGATGGATTGGACACTCGCTGAGGAGGCCGGTGGGTGACATCACGCGTCAGGCCAACGCTCGAGTGGAACCCGAAAGGGAAGCGGCGAGTGGGACGTCCAAGGGTAACATGGAGGAGATCGTGTGAAGAGGAGCTGAAACAGTATGGACTAACATGGATGGAGGTCAGAAGTACAGCAGAAGACAGAAACAAGTGGAGACGTGCAGTTGAAGCCCTATGTTCCATTTGGAACCCAAGGGAACAATAATTAATAATAATAGTAACAACTCAACAAGATTTAAAATATCTGTCGACAATGCTTCAGCCAACTATCATCACAGTCATCATCAGATCTACAACAGCGACAATTCCATATTCACTAAAACACAATGCGTACAATTAAGAGTCCCAAACTAAGACGAAACAGCTGTCCAGTACTCCCAGGTTCTCCAGTGGTTCTCTAACTGATGTCAGCTCATGATGAAATCCTCCATGCAATCAAACAAAATCCCTACAAAACCAATACTTGAAAATACAATATAGTTAATGAAACTCGAAGTGCTGGTTACGATAGATCGAGGAAGGCGATCTGCAAACTTCATGTCGTTATCAATCAACAATTCCACTGGGGAATATAGCCCAAATAATGTATGTGTCAATAACATTCACTTATCTATGTTTATGGAATCACAAAATATACTCATAGAACATCCTGAGCGATAATACTGTCTGGCATTTAACAAATGCGTCTCACGTTGTTTGTCTCACATGTAATTCCTTCCCATAGGATAAAATAACTTCACAGTTTAGTAAGCGTAGACTTCAACAATGTGTCATATCATTTTATGCACAACTATGCAGGATACCACTTTCATTGTGCAATGACATCTTCAGAATAATAAGGTATACGGGATCAACAAGATTAGTCGACGTTCACCATCGCAGTGATCCTACTTATTTGGACACAACACCTAGAACAATCACTAGCTAGTCTTAAAGCGATTATCGACTATTTATTCCAGTCTGTATACTTGTATACACCTCGTAGGAAAATGATGATTGTACACAGTTAACAAATGTAATCAGGAGACCAAATGAATCGATCCTCACTGAATAGCTCTACGAATAAAAAGACTAAACAAGTAGCTTACCTTAGTTTATCTCAGGCCTGATTCATATCACTTGGGGAAATATTTTAAAAGCCATGCAGTTCACTGGAAACGTCTTCCTTCCTTTACTCTATGTGCTTAGTTTGCGCTAACAGACTTCTCACTCTCTCCACTGCTTGTTTATGCGATACTGATTTGTCATGTTAAGAATGACTACCTTACTAGGGAAAACTAAAACTCCAGATACTCGTCCGAACCAAGCTAACAAGTATACTGTCAAAGGTTCGAGGGTGCGTATGTCCAACCGAAATTGTATCTCACAGAAAAGTCTCTCATGCACAATAAGTATATTTCGATGGCTATAACTACCGCATAGTGTAAAAGACGTCGTTTCAAAATGAAAGAACACATTCAACTTTTTCGAACCAACTACTTCAGAGAAAGTTATCATAGAAACACTCCAAAATAGGGTATGTACATCACTAACTAACCTTGTATTTGTATGAAGACGATAGTCAAAAGATTCGCTGATGCTATTCGCCAGTTCAGGAGTGTTAAGTCGCCAGATCTTTATATAATGATCCATCCCTGCAGACAACAGGAGGTTACCGGATAGGGATACATCACCATGCAGCACTTCAGCCCGATGGCCTTCTGATCCTCCAAAGACACAAATTAACACATTAGTGGCAACATTCCACAGACGAATAGTGTAATCTATACAAAACAAACGAAAGAAATCCATAACAGCAATACTAGTAATAGTAATAATAATGACAACGACAATGGTAATGACTTATTGCGAATCAAACAAAAGAAGGATAGTTTAAGAAGAAACGGTGAATTCTGGAAAGGGATCCGTGGATATTCGACCAGAAACACACTAACCGATTAACTTCACAAGAAATGAAGATCAATCTGTAATTGTGAAATAACTGACAATACATCTACATTTGTTATACTGTACGAGGGAAGCCTGTGAAAGTCTAAACAATATTGAAACATACGTACAAATTGGTTCTTCCAGATGCACTATGAAAATAAAAGACAAAGAGGGAGAGGGACAATGTAAGAACTGGCATAAATGCATGTTAGAGCAAGTTGTTGTATGCCATCTTATCAGAAGTGGAAGAAATGAAATTAGTAGGATGCCAAAGAAAACACAAATAATACCAGCAATTGTGACAACAGTCAAGGAATAGAAAGAAATAGTTACAAGAACTCGCATCACTTCACCTCCAGGATTTACAGAAGAACGGGACAGTGATGTGCACAAACTATTGTGATCGATTCTGCTTCGTTTCTTTTAAATTACAAAACAATGACACCCTTACACTCATTATCGTGTAAGAGCTTTGACTAACAATCACTGAATATGCGGGTCGGTGTGGTGTTTATTTCACTTCGAATAAAGATTGTGTGTACACCCCATCCAGCGAATGTTTTGGAGACAGTTTTATTTATGTCCACAAATTTATCAACTTCAGCAGTGCAGAGAAACCAAAAGGTCTCAAAAATGTTCACTTCACTGAAAGGTTTCGTGCAAATCAATTTCTCTCGATATCTTGTGTTGCCAGTTTACAACTTCTTGGACCTAGATCAACCGCTCTTATTTTAGAAAAATCTTCACATGAGTGGTTCAGTGTGAATTGCTTGTTCTATCCCAGTCCAGACACGCACACACAAACTCAGAATATCCCTCATAGGTAAGGGAACAAACTTGACAACCAGTTTTGTCACCGAATTCACTATTCACGAAGCATGCAAATGTATAAGCAAGTCCCGTGCACAGAAATAGACACACCATAGTATTCAGTGTGCCTAAATCTTTCCCAATAGTCCACAAAGTGACTTCAGACACTGACTAATATTTATGGTCGTCGGAAGATGTGACATGTTGGACTGGGGATAATCTACAACAGTATGTACAAATGGTAGTGCTTCAATTGAGAAGTCTAGGATGAATGTCTTTCTCAGCTTTACATCAGACTTTTCCAGCTCATGTGTCAACTCGCCACTAATCTGTTGTCAGAGGATCAGTGGTGCAACTTTTAAACTCAATCATCACAGATCGAAATACCACGTGCTGTCTGCTTATGAATATATTTCTACCCGCGAAACTACCCAGTTCCGTTGGCAAAAGGGAAAGTATGTGTAAAACTGACTGTCCAGAGCTATAAGGATGCTTACACGAACAAAAGCTGAAGTCTAATAAACTTTTCATTTTATGTAGACTGTTAGAAAATCGATCTCTCAGTCAGCTAGAATCCCTTCCTAAGAGTAAAACATCGTGGAAATGGAACACTGAGTTTGATTCTGCTTTTGCAGTGAATCTGATGACTGTGTGGGCATTACTGAAGGTTTTGAGCAGGTTGTCGAGATTTTGATTCGCATCACCAATACTGGAAGTATCGTCAATGCATCTCTCATAGACATGCTGGACGTGTCTGTAGTTCTGGCTGGATTCAACATAGAACCGAAGTGCAGCAGTTCGAGTTGCCACGTTCCAAATAGCACACAAAGGTAGGCAAGAAAATGAGTGAAGAGAATCAATAGAGTTTTGACAAGTATAAGAGTGAAACAGAATGAGTAATGGTAGAAAGGAATATGAAAGATTACAGAGACTGAATACATCTGCGCCATTGACAACGATTTTGAGCCATGTCACCTATTGTCTCCAGCCACTGATTCTTAGAGTCCCGGGGGCCCCAACCCGGAAGTCTTAATCTCCCTACCTGACTCAGTTTAACTGTCAGGGATTTCATGGATTGATGAGGCCATGTTTTTGTTTGGCCACCACTTACTCTTTTCCAACCTGCACCTAGATCAGCTAGTAATGCCCGTCGGGGGAGGCGATGGCTAGGCATGTGAAGCTAGCCTAGCTATCTCAATCTATGTAACTTTATAGCCTCTTCGATTGATTTTCCCTCTTTGCCCAACACTACGCCTAACGTCAACATTACTTACTTTATTATACCACCTAACGCGAGAAAGAGATCTGTAGTTTGATAACAGGACATCCCGCGAACTGACGATATTCAGCTCAATTCGAAAAATCCTCCGAAGCCTCATGCAAAATTCAATCAAACATTGTAAGACATCTGGACTGGACACAGTTGAAGCATTAGCGATACGAATATTCAAGCCAAATCTGTTTAACCAAAAGAAGTACATTTCACTTTGTCTTTCACGTCGCCATCATAACCAGTGCATTTTCCAACAAAACTGTTTTACCAACTGTTCACTATCCGAAATTTCTGTTTATCCCTTTGGTTTGGTCCCCATTTGCATTGCATAACTTCATCTTGGTATTCGCTATGTCTTGACCTCTAGTTGCTAATATTCCTGGATATTTCGCACCTCCACTACATATATTCACAAAGTCGTGACTTATTGACCCAAACATTTGGCTTCCAGTCAATGAATCCTGGGTTCGAATCCCTTTCCGTATACTCCAACCCTACGCAATGCGTGTGGTTCATAGCTCTCCTCCCACCCACCCCACCATCACCGTCAAGTGAGTTGCAAATAACTAAACTATTTACGAATGTGTAGTCTGGTTAATGACTTCGTCGGAAAAGAAATCTTGCTTTGCTGCAACCGCCTTTTGGTTTTTCTAACGATCAAATGCCAGACGCTAAGATAATCGCAAACGTTATCAACAAATAAATAGTGTGATAACTGAAGGTAAGCACTCTTAATGGAGGAGACAGTACAGTGTATCCTAACCTCATCCTTTCAGAAAATCACAGTCCTTCATATTCTCCTCTGATCTAAGCCAAATCCATAGATGTCATGATCTATTAAGAAACGCGATTACCTTGTGTACCCATATCATCATAGATCAATTTGCAGCATTGTACTTGATTAGTCTCCCCCCAAGACTGAGACATACTGCACACCTTCCATACATCGTAAAAGCATGAAGCAGATGAGAATATAGCAAGCAACTGCAGAATACATCCAGCACAGCCACAATGGCCTGATAAGCTTTTACAGTCAATACACATTAAACTCCTACCAGTCATTTATGGACTAGAACAACAAACTCTCATGAAGGAAGTGTACGTAGTGGACAATCAACGTCTCACCTGTCCACCACTAGCCATCAAATGGATATGTACTGCCATCAGTTTGGTTAAGTAGGATAGAAATGACAACAATACACGTAGTATAGATGCAGGGTGATACGAAATAGTGGAGACACATTACACATAAATTCACGAGAGCAATACGGCCAATCAGTCTCAAACTCTTTCATTATACATCCACTCAACAAGTGTGAGGGCTCCTACTTATGTATCACTACTGTTAAACAATATGTAGTAACTCAATTTACATTATTAGCGATTTAGTCCTTGCTACCGATCGAAGACAAGTACAACTTGGAAAATAAACCACTCAGGGATTACGAAACCAAATGCAAGTAAAACACAATTCCAAAATACAACAAACACTCCGCTTACCTTTACTGAAGGAAAACAATAGGGAGAGACGTTTCGGATGAAATTTCAGCTCGTTGATAGAGCCTCCATGGCCAACGAGACTACCAAGACAACTTAGCATACTGGGGCAAAGAATCCGGATAACGCCACGTTTCCCTGCCACAGCGATAATCTGCTGGTGCGGAGGGATAATTGACCCACTGTAAAAATCATTTACACCTTGATGAGGAGTCGGGCGAGGTCGATGACTCTCACTGCAACCTCCCCACGAGTTAAACACAGACCTCTCACTTGTATCACGTGACCAAGCACAGCAATAAAACTCTTCCTCATCACCAGCTGGATCAGCGAAAGTCAACAATGTACTGACAGGCTCCAGTGTCGAAGAATCCTCACTTGAAGCATCTTCAACGTCGTCCTTCAAGTGACACTGGTACACTGTAACCTATAAAATCAACAAATGGAAAATTACTGCAGTAAGTGGTAGCGGAGACAAACAAAGTCGTAGATTCGATAAGCGCCCATGGGTAAATAGGACTTACATAGTGACCAGAAACTGTAGCGAAATAAAGCGGATCAGATGGTTGACTCCGATTGTCCGAATTAAAGGCAACACCGTAAATAGGTCGACCATGCTCTTCACGAATACTACACGTTGGTTTATAGGGAGAATTCGGTTCCGGAGCATTTTCTACCACATTTGGGAGTTTTCCAAGTAGAATCTCTGGTGATAGGACTTCTTTGAAAAGCTCGCTCGACGTTTTCTGAGTCATACTTAATAACGTATGATGACGATGAGTGTTGCTAGCCGCATATCTTTCTCTTTTAGATGGCGACAGGAGACCGTTAGACTGAGTCATACCGCCAGTCTGCTCAACACAACTCGTGTGTATCAGAGTCTAAAATGGTAGAAATAGATAGGTATTAACAACTACCAGTATAATTTAAATATCACCATTACTATCAACTACTACCCAGTCAGTGAATTTTTTTTGGACCTGGGATATGTGGGTAAGAACGTGGGTAGTTTTCCGTTCGAAATTGGGCAAAGTGGGAAAACGTCGGCGGTTTTCGGTTGTAAAATGGGTAAAGTGGGAAAAAGTGGAACAATAAAATTTTTCGGGACATGTACAATGAGGGTTAAAGTGGCCAGTTTGGGTAAAGTGGGTTATTTAACTAGCATTTAAACCACCTTTTGCCTAAGTCTTTGCCGATCAAAATTACACGTTCAGCCCACATTGCCCATATGCATTCACCTTGGCAACATGCATCAACCCCAAAGAGTTGATCACTAACGAAATCTCAGCACAACAGTTAGTTTAAGCCACGTAGGGAGGTGCAGACTGGCTTCCTGTTTGGGGTCCTCGGGACTTTAAAACCAATGACAGCTGGAGACAATCGGTGATATGGCTCAAAGTCGTTCTCAATGGCGCAGATGCATCCACTCCTTGTGACTTATAATACCCAATGAAACTATATTGCTCTTCGTTATTACTATTCCTTTTGTCTCATATCCCTGTCTACTGTCTCTATTTTGCATTTCTTCTACTTTCTTCTCTTGCTTTGTGTACCATATGGAGTATGGCGACTTGAACTGATGCACACCTGTGAAAGTTCTATGTTGGAAAACCAGACAGACAGATATGTGCATTCTCTGACTGGATAGGATAACGGCGGAGGAATGCATAGCCCATATGTATATGATACGAGTGGATGGTTTCGTGTTAAATAAGCGCTGGATGCATACTGACCGAAATGGAGGGACATGTTTCATCTGCAAAATGCAGTTCTTACAATGCTGTCGTAACGAATGGCTGGCTGACGCAAAAATCAACCCAAAACTTTACACACCAGCCACTCTCCCTTTTTCTAAATAACGAATGTGCGGTATTCTTTACCGAGCCGGAAATGTAGGTTGGCCTTCAACAATGAATATGAGGGTGACTCTAAATTATAGCAGCACAAAACGAGTTCGCAGTCTAAATTGCCTAATGGACGGTCTGATGATTTTGAACGCCCAGTCAGATGATTCTGCAGTACATGGGAAGAACAGTGGTTGCTGTACACAACTTATGTACCAAATTTCATCCAAATCTAGTATGCATAAATACTATAGGTACTACTCAGGCTACAGGCTCACTGGAAGGGAAAAGATGTGTAGCCCACTGTTATCCGTGGAATATACTCATAGAGTGGCCAACAACAGACGATTTCGTTAATCCTTTCGATGAGACCCTCACAAAATTACATCGAAAATTTCTACAGTACTGTAGAAATTTTCGAGGTGACGTCACCTAAATAATAGGGTCAGAGTGGTAAACCAGTAAAGAAGCACGACGATACCCAAGTTTACTATAATGTTGAATTAAATCTCACTAATTCTGAAATAATTCTAACATTCTATAATGGGTAAATTCTGAATCTGTTCTGAAATGGATTCTTTAGTGGCACAGACTAGAACTCAGTGCTGGTTTTCAGCATGACTGGCACTAACTCAGCACCGTGTTTTTTTTCTAGGCATTTTCAGGAGTAGATCAGAACCTACTGGGTTCGCTTATCAGCGTTGTTTCAGCACTCAAAGGATATATTAGGCGCGGAATAGCGTTACTTCAGAACTAAAAGATTTAATTCAGCACCCAGTTTCCTTTTTAAGCACGACCAGCGTTATTTCAGAACATAGTGGGTAGATAAAGTCTTCGTTTACCATAAAAAGGCATTAACGAAGAATAAGTTAGAATAAGTTTAGAAGTGTTGTAAGCTTAGGTATGTAGTTATCTCGACGAATTTTCGCATCAAAATTGGTTTAACCTGACCATGAGGACTCCTGTGATAAATTGGGTGGTTTACTCGCAACATATACAAGGATGTTACTCTGTGCAACTCCTTCTCAACGCTGCTTCACTTACGGATAAACGTCTTTTTCAAATTACGCACATCCGCTTCGGACATGTCCGATTGGTCTATTGCTATCTGTCAAGGTCTTTATCAAGTAGTTGCGTTTCGGGCTGTTATAGTTTGGAGTCACCCACGTGACTATAGTGAGTACCAAGAAAACACTGTCTATTACCAAGTCATCAAGGCCACTTATAACAAAGGCGCGAATGTAGTGTTTTGGATGAAATGGGTTCGTATAAACAATGTATATTGCACTTTCCACCCCACCAAAATGCACCTGAGGTTGAGGTCGAACTGACTCAACTACTTAGTGACTAAATAAACATCGCCCTCCTCGGCAATGGGCAATGTTAGCTGAGACAGGGTCAGGCTGGAAAAGAGCAAGAGGCGGTCAAACCAAAACATGGCACCGGTGAATCAAATCCACAACATTTAGTTTAAGCCACGTAGGGAGGTGCAGACTGGCTTCCTGTTTGGGGTCCTCGGGACTTTAAAACCAATGACAGCTGGAGACAATCGGTGATATGGCTCAAAGTCGTTCTCAATGGCGCAGATGCATCCACTCCTTGTGACTTATAATACCCAATGAAACTATATTGCTCTTCGTTATTACTATTCCTTTTGTCTCATATCCCTGTCTACTGTCTCTATTTTGCATTTCTTCTACTTTCTTCTCTTGCTTTGTGTACCATATGGAGTATGGCGACTTGAACTATTTTCTCTTTGAAGGTTTTCAAGCTCTCCCTAAACAATGGCAGTTTTTCAGAGTTTTCAGTCTGTCCTTACTCAGAGCGCTGTATGCTGTAGTTTATATCTCCTAGGCACAATCTAAGAACAACTTCTTCTGTCAAAAACTACAGCATCATCAATATCAGTATTTTTCATACTGTTGTAGCGGTAAATAATTCCCAAAAATTATTGACCACAGCAATCATCACTCAACATTGGATGCTGACCCTCACTGTTTAAGTCGATTTGTTTAGCTGAGGGCTTCCGGTCAAGCATCCCCGCCATTTGGTACTCCGTCGTGTCACGTGCGTGCACGATTACCAGCTAGCTAAGCATTCATTTCTACCCGCGATTTGGTCCCGAAATGTACTACGTACTTTGGACGACAAAATCTGGTCTTTTGCTTTATCTTTGGTACTCGAAGAACGAACACTATAGAAGTTGTTGGTGTAAGATCTTGCGTTAGTATAATCCGTACAACTCGCGAACGTCGATACCATCAGCCTCTAAACTGGTGAGCCCAACCTCGAACTTCATCTTCAATTCGTACGCAGATAAACTCGGTGAGTTCGTCCCTTTTTGTGTTTGTTCTTGTACTCCTTTGTAATCGGCAAACATTTCGTCATGACTGATCCTAGCCCCAAGGTTATTCGTATACGCTCAACCGCCAAAACAATTCAGCTCGTACCATATTGGCCAGATAATGCTGAAACGTGGTTTCAGATAGCCGAGTCTGATTTTTGTGAACATGGCATAACCGATCAACGTTCACAGTTCCTTGCAGTTATTCACGCTCTACCACGGGAATCTAGCAGGTGCGTAACTCTGCAGATGTCGGGTCCAGAGGTAAGTAACTCCTACGAGTTGCTCAAAGCAACCCTCCTCAAGAGAAACGTTCTCACGGATCGACAACGTCTGGATGAGTTATTTCGTAACATCGAGTTAGGGGATCAGTCAGCCGTGAGCATGCTGGCAAGAATGAAAGAGATTATTGGCCAAAGTCAGTTCGACGAAGGACTGTTCAGAGAACTATTTTTATCCAAACTGCCACAGTCAGTTCAGACTGTACTTGTGACACTTCAGGGTGTTCTCATGGATGACTTAGCTGTCTCTGCAGATAGAATTCTAGAGATAACTAAACGGCCAGTTACTGCAGTATACTCAGTTACCGAACAGACTTCGAGTAAGGATTCTGCAATGATAGAGTTATGCAACTCCATCCAGCAGATGCTTAGGTCAAACAAGCCTAGCAATTCCTCCTAACGTCGTTCTAAATCTCCTCAACGGCAAAACGCACGTGGACGATCTAAGTCCAACACACGTTCTCTCAAAAATCCTGTCACAACACCTATGGCCAAGAAGCGAAATGTTGTCGAAAACCTTGTGATTTCGGCAAAGCCTCCAAGTCTGTGGTAAACTATCCCGCCGGCACGCGTTAGCTGCAACCGTCGCCGGTGGCACTAGCCGCTTACTTTACACCCGTGATGTAATGAGCCACACTAGTTATTTAGTTGACACAGGCACCGAAGTCAGCGTCCTTCCTGCTACAGCAGCAGATCGACAGAAGGATCCTAACTTCAACCTACAGGCTGCAAATGGAAAACCAATTGCAACCTATGGTCGGAAATACGTCTATCTGAACGTAGGTTTACGCAAACCTATTCAGTGGATTTTCCTTCTCGCCGACGTCACAATGCCCATCATCGGCACGGACCTACTTAATCATCATGATTCGTTCGTAGACGTCCGCCGTAAACGACTGATTGACAACACTACTAATCTGTCTATCAGAGGCATAACTTATGTAGGCCCCAGCTTGTCAATCGTTAAGATGAAAGCAATCCTCGATCCAACTTTTCAACCGATTGTTGACTAATATCCGGAACTCAATTGCCCATCTAACGATCTCCCGTGTATAACCAGCAATGTTGTGCACCACATCATAACCTCAGAACAGCCCGTGACATCTAAAGCACGACGACTGGCCCCTGACAAACTGAGAATTGCTAGAAATGAATTCGATCATATGCTCACCCTTGGCATCATTCGGCCATCGAATAGTCCATGGGCATCCCCATTGCATATGGTACCGAAAAAGGATAGTAACGATTAGCAACTCACTGGTGATTACCGGCGAGTGAACGCCAAAACAACCCCTGATTGCTACCCTTTGCCTCACATACACGACTTGACGGCAACGTTATCTGGAGCATCTATATTCTCAAAAATCGACTTGGTTAAAGCGTATAACCAAATCCCGATGGCAACGGAAGATATTCCGAAAACGGCTATCATCACGCCTTTCGGACTTTTCGAATTCCTACGTATGCCATTCGGCCTCCGGAATCCGACCCAAACATTTCAACGCTTCATCGATGAAGTATTTCGCGGTCTCGACTTTCTATACGCATACTTAGACGACCGCCTTATTGCCAGTCCAGATAAGGAAACTCACCTTAGACACTTGGACTTGGCATTTGAAAGGTTACGCCAACATGGTGTTACCATCAATATCCAAAAGTGTCAAATAGGCGTTGACTCACTCGATTTTCTGGGTCACACTATTGACTGTCAGGGCATTCGCCCACTGGCTACTAAAGTCGAAGCGATACTGAAATTTCCGGAGCCAAAGACAGTGAAAAGTCTGCGCACTTTTAACGCATAATCCCAAGAATCGTTGTTGTTTGTATTGCTAACAGTTCACACTTTATTGAACTTACACAACCCTTAATATACTTTATTGAGGAAACATTGACTAGGACTTCTGAGGAAGTTATGTGTGAATGCATATATCTCATGAATCCTACAGAATGCATTCTATTCACTTGTTACTTAAACCAAACTATTAGGAGATTCACATAGTCAGGAGGGCTATGACACAAGGCTCATTCCCGCAGTTGTCCTTACTTTATTTTAGTTTCACCCTACATGTGTGAGTGCGATTGTTCGTAATTGGCTTTAGTTACTTACCACGGAAGATTCTCGCCAACTTAGAGGCATCCGACTAAATTGTACTCCTAGTTTGTGGGACACGGCCATTGAGGTTGGAAGATATAAAAAGGCTACCTATGTTTGATTACAGGTGCTTGTGCTCTGTCTCTTATGTTAAGTGGTATAACTTGGTGAGTAATATTCAGGTTGGACATCGAGTGTTAGGTAGGAAGCGTGATTCAGCAGATGAGGTAGTTAAGCTTAATCGATTTAGCTAGGACACCTAGTGAACATGCCGGGCCATCGCCTTCCTCGACATGCAGTGTTAACTGACATATGATTAGGTTGAAAATGAGTTAGAGTTGGTGTAAATGAAACCTAGCATTAGTTCACGAAATCGTTGACGGCTAGCTTGAACCACTGCCATGTACGCATAACTCAAAGTCGTTGTCAATGGCACAGACACTTTCAATCTTTGTTATCTCCCATGTCCATTCAACCCTCATGTTTATCCTGGATACTAGTCTTTCCCTCTCACATTTCTGCTCATTAGGGTCCCGCTTAATTTATTCTTTTCTCTGCCTTCGCGTGCCACGTGAAATGTGGCAACTCAAACTGCTTCGCTTTCGAGCCAAATTCTATGCTGACAATCAATCACTTGATGTTTATCTCTGCAGCTGACTGGTTTCATAACCCGCATCGGTGTTAATTGGTTTAAACACTTATTATTGGCGTTTCCTAAGTGCTTCCATAGGCATTTTCGCAATCGCTTAAATTGTCCAGATAAAGCGCACCGAGGAATAAACTGTGAACCATAAGTCAGGAAGACAAACAAAGGAAATGGTGGGACAGAAGTTAATGGGATGAGTGACATTTTGTTATCCCTGCAGTACGCTTGTCTGAAATACCTATATTATGTGTTAGCTGTCTCAAAATGATTTCATTTTTGTCTTCCTCAATGCAGGTTGTCAGTCTTTGAAGACATTCCGTAAGATGTCGTCGTACACAGTGTCTTCAAGCAGCCTTTCAATATGTCTGCTTCGCGAGAAGTTGTCGGTACGAAGCCTTGAAATTGTTTACATTGAATTGCACTTCAGTTATTGTGCTGACGCGATGAAATACAGGACTTGTACGTGTTGTTGTGATATGTGCTTGTAGTAAAATTCACTGTTTAATAAATACAATGCTTATGATTACAATTCGTCCGTATCTTTTCATTGCGTTGATGAGTGCGTATATATAAGAAAAGAGTTGACTTCGTTGTATTATATTTCGAAAGTACTTTCACTAAGCACCGATACTTCTGTCTAGTACGAGGTACTACTAGTGGTCCATGAATTACTTTTTACCGCATTTACAAATATCTATCAGTCTGTATTCATATGGAGTAGCGAAAAAGAAGGCGCATGCAGTTCAGATGTAAAGGTGTGTTTACAGTTACTGACACAGTATATATGAACATGTTTTGCTGTCAAACAAGCAAGTTCTTGAAGTAATGTAGGGTCAGCGCAGTAATTTAAAATAGTGTTCATCACTGCATACATCTTGCATAATTGGGATGCTTTGCAAGTGGTGAGTCAGCCAGTGTTGTGGTGGTAGGAATGGCGACCTAAAAAGCTTCAGTAATACAAATATCATCTTAGAGATGTGAGTATATTTACTTTCTTTGGCAATAAGATAATCTTTTTATCAAGAAACTTCCATGAATGTCCACTTTTACTTGGTAACTCAGGACTAAAAGTAAACTACGTGTTGCTTGG
Organism: Trichobilharzia szidati; assembly: GCA_944472155.2. Classification (NCBI taxonomy): domain Eukaryota; kingdom Metazoa; phylum Platyhelminthes; class Trematoda; order Strigeidida; family Schistosomatidae; genus Trichobilharzia; species Trichobilharzia szidati. Next base: position 13,945 of record CALYDE020000799.1, read on the forward strand.
CTATTCAAGAGACAGGATTTTCAGTAAACTAGTATTTGGGTACACTTGTTGTAATGTACTTGGACAGCATGGCAGTATGCTGTTTACTTTCAGTCGCAATCCAAAGGTAACACTAAGTTACTCAACAAAGTTGCAGTTTTAGGATACCGCTCTACCCATCCTTGTCTTCGAAATACTTTGCTCGGTTGTTGTACTTCGAAATATGAGAATACTGGCTAGCGGGTGTTGCTTATCTATGCATTCAATTTTACTGCTTCATCTTTGTTCCTTTTCATCAAAACATCTCCCTGTAAACTAATAAAGCGTTATCATCACTTTAAAATACACATCCTTAACTGTCTGGCTTTATCATTTATTTGACGCTTTAATTTTTGAAGTATCGATTTCCTATTTCAGTTTTAACAGATGCTTCCAGCCTCTGACTACTGCACCTGTCTTCTTTGTTTTGACATGAACGTGCTGGTAATAATTAGTGACAGCAAATTTATCATGACAGCAAAGACAGACTGCTTATTGATGACAACACAATTAAGAGGAAATGTCTCTCCTAAATGTACTAATCAACATGAAAAATGACCCTAATGTGGCAAAATCTGTAGCTCACAACATCCGCAAAAGTTAATATCCAGTATCGTCAAGTATAATATCCGTGCGAAGAATGACGAATACATTTATTAATGATTTAACATGGAATACAAAGTCAGCGGCACTGTGGAAATCCTTTTCTTCAGCTATGAATTCCGGTACGTTCGAGCCAGGTGACGCTTTTTGCACGTGTTTTCGTCTATATTCATTTATCGCTTACTGTTGATTAATCTTTAATAACGATGGGCCAAAATTCTAAAAAGAGTGTTCGTGTGAACACCAGTAATTTAGAAAATAGCACCAGCTCGTCTAATAACACATTACCACCCCTTATTATTAGTAGTTCACCCAACAGAAAAGACTCGAACATAACTCTGACCCCTGTAATACAGGTGGAAGATGTTCTGTCTGAAAAAGTGGAGCTCTCTTACTCAACATGCATTATTAAAGAGATGCAGCTACAGATTGATGAATTAAAAACGAAATTAAGTTCATTTGAATGTATACCCGAAACAATCTCACTTATGAAAAAGGAACTGCAGGATCCTAAAATCCTAAAGCTTTTTAATATGACCTCTAGAATGACGCCTACTGACTCAGAAAATGCGAAGGAGCTAGAAAACGCCATTGACTTTCTATCCAGCGAAGTTGTTAAAAGGCTGGCTTCGAAACAAAACGCTATAGTGTATAATGTACCAAATAGCGAGCCCATTAAGTCGGTCCAGCACTCATTGCTGAAGGCTGCAAATCTCTTGAGTGCACCTTGTCAGTGCATTCGCCTAAGTAAAAAAGACCTAAAGCATCCCTGTCCTATACTCTTTAGGTTCGACAGCTACATAATAGCTGAACGATTTAAGAAGGCCGAAGATCTTCTGGCTACTGCCACTAAATTCAAGACTATTAAAGTAGTCTCGGATAAAACAACTAACCAAAGGCAAGCAACCAAGAACTCCTTCGATAGAAAGTTGACCACACCGAGAACTACACCTGGTATCAGTGCTAAAGTGTCGATGGACACTGAAGCACAGCAAGTCACCTGTATAGTGTTGGAAAAAAAATCGGCAAGTAAAAGCGACTCGAAACTCAGTAAGAGCAGTGTCACTGGGTGCAATCCTAAAGTACATGAGAGCACATCTGGAAAACCTGCTGACATACATGAGGTTGATATTGACTCACAAACTATGTCTGACCAGAAATCACTGGCAGACCACACTCAATCTGGATGCAAGCCCGAGAGTCCCGCAGTAGAAACTGCAAGAAAGACGACAAAGCCTAGAGTCCCACTCCAAACTTCGACATACCTCCCTCTCAATAAGTCTAATAAGCAACATGTCAGTCTAAAAAAAGACAATGCATGGGTAAAAAACCATATTCCCAAAAAAGTCATCCATCATGTGAATGGGAACACCCCTTCCCGAACTAGGAGTAATATACCTAGCAACGCACATAACTTGGGAATGCAACGTAGAACGGATCATCAGGATATAAGGAGCACTAAACGGGGCTCGTATAGGCACCATATTAATGCATATTCTTGTCCAAACTCTCACACTATCTATGTTGAACCTCAGCAACATAATGAGTATAGGTCGACACATGACCCTCTCAATAACTTCACTCACACATGTGATGTGAGCCAATATGCATACGACTATGAAAGACCCATGAGGTACAACTACCAAGGTAATCTTAACACAGGGTACCTAGGTCAAGCAAACTATATATCACCAGTAAATGAACGCAGATGCCCACCCATGGATGCTAAAAGTCAAAACATGCAACAGGATTATTTTCGGATGCAGCAAACAATAGCCCCACTCGCTGCACAATTCATCCAGGAAATAGTACACACACTGACTCTGTCTCACCTCAGAGCCCCTCCAAACATAACGTAGGGATAGAAACAAGTAACCATGTTAACCTCTCCTCCAATAACTCTGGTTTACTAACGATTATGCTCCTGAATGCTAGATCTCTCCTTAACAAAATAACATCGCTTCGCTGCCTGGCATACATAGAACGGCCAACACTAATAATGGTGACTGAAACCTGGCTTACTACTGATATACCTGACTCAAAGCTAGTAATAGACAACTACGACATCTATAGGAACGATAGAGTTGACAAAAGAGGAGGCGGCTGCTTAATATATGCCTCTAAATCCACTAACTCCAATACTTTCAATAACCCAACTACTGACAAACTCCCTGAATCTAAGTGGATAAGCATCCACACAAACGAAAATAAAATTCTCGTGGGATGTTTATACAGACCCCCTAATAGCCCTCAAATGACTGATATAGCTATTGGAGAAATACTAGAGCATGCAGCTACGCTGGACTTTGACTACAAGGTAGTTTGTGGCGATTTCAACTTACCTGGAGTAAACTGGGATACCTGTACACAACCTAGAATCCATGACGAGGTACTACAAGCTATAGACGTAGGCGGATGGAAGCAGTGCGTACGCCTCCCTACAAGAAATGAAAACACTCTTGACTTAATCCTTTGTCATGAAATTGAGCCCATCTCGATAGAGGTAGGAAATAAACTTGATAACAGTGATCACAACATATTGTACTGCACGCTACCATTCCGACTAACAACTAAACACACACCTAAAAATTCCCCGGTGCACTATCAGTATAGGGACTATAAGAATGCCGATTGGGAATTCCTATCAGATCTGCTGAGAAGTTCTGACTGGGAAGAATACTTCATTAACAATAACTTAGAAGTATCACTCGATATTTTCTACAAAACAATTGGCTCAGCAAGAGACATAATCGCGCCCCTAAAATCTGCTCTAAAGACACCAACTCCATTTATAGACCGCAAAACGCGACTAAAACTAAAGAAATTGAAAAGGAAATACCATGTATTTAAGGAATTTAATGCGTTAAACCAAATACATGAAACTCTCAAACGGCTCGAAGATAAACACAAAATGAGGTCACAACTTGAAGAAAATAAAGCGCTTGTGGGTAACTCCAAAACTCAGGAACTTTGTAGGATATTGCAGAGACGTCTAAAAAGTAGTAAAGACAATACTGTAAGCAGCTTGGAGCATAAGGGTATAATATACAATGATCCCCAGGTTATAAGTGAACTCCTCAATGAGTGGTTTTGCAATGACGCCAGAGTGCACCCAACCCCAAATTACCAAATGACCTGCAAAAGCAACCACAAATTAGGCGGAATAGACTTTAATATACAAAATATAGACTCAGCGATTAAGACTTTGAAGTCTAATGGTAGTACTGGAACAGATGACATACCATCTGTCATGTACAAAAATGGTAGCACGGAAATGGTAGTCTTGTTACTTAGAATATTTACTCTCTCATTAGAAACTGGAACTTATCCTGAAGTGTGGAAAACCACATACATATTACCTAAGCACAAAGCAGGGGCCAAAACCAGTGTATGCAACTATAGACCTATCAATATAACACCGGTAATATCCCGAATAATGGAGAAAGTGGTTAAAGACCAAGTGTCAGACAACTTACTAGAACATGAACTTATCAATCCATCACAACACGGATTTCTCAAAAAGAGATCATGCGTGACCTGTCACATAGACTTTTTCAATGAAGTTACACGAAGTAGGGACAACAGAGAACTAGTAATTGTGCTCTATTTCGATATAACAAAAGCCTTTGACAGAGTTCCCCATAATCTGCTAGTCAGCAGGTTATGCTCACTAGGAATATGTGATCCTCTCCTGAGCTGGATAAAATCATTTCTCTGTGGCCGAAGTCAGACAACGAAAGTTGGCTCGATAATCTCAAGGCCTAAACCAGTAAGTAGTGGTGTGATCCAGGGAAGTGTATTAGGCCCACTCTTATTCATAATATATATAAACAGTATCTGTGAATGCTTTAGTGTAGGTAAACCAATACTATATGCAGATGACTTAAAAGTGACGTATAAATGCAAGAACACAGATCTTGGAATAACAGTAAACGCCATACAGCAAGAATTAGAAAAAATGGATAGATGGTGTGACACCTGGCAACTCCAATTTAATGTCGAAAAATGTGGCTGGCTCTGCATAGGTTGCAACAATTTAGAACTTGACCTGACAATTCAAGGCCATGCACTTCAACGACTGGAATCTGTACTGGACCTAGGGCTGAAATATTCACATAACTTATCATTTTCTGAACACATCTCCAAACAAGTGTCAAAGTCACGCAGACTTATCGGCATTCTACTCAGGAACTTCTACAGAAATGAGTCTAGAATTCTGTTGTACAAGGTTTGCGTGCGTCCTTTATTTGATTACTGTTCATTCATGTATAGTAGCATACGC
>CALYDE020000800.1:0-18835 GCA_944472155.2 Trichobilharzia szidati
TAACCCGCTAAGGATAGCACACCAGAGACCAAGGACTCGAGTGCGTTCACATTTCTTCTCGCTTCGAGTCTGCCGTCTCTGGAACGCTTTACCGGCGGCCGTAACTACAGCTCCATCTGTGGAGATTTTTAAGCGGAAGCTGGACAATCATGCAGAAATGCATGGTTTGTGTCTCAATGGCTTACCCTCTTAAAATTTGAAACCACATTGTCAATGGATAAGCATACAAGCTAAATCTTCACGACCCGTCCTGTCTTCTCCCACTGTACCGACTACTCTATCTTTCTTTCTTTATTATTTCACTTATCTCAACCTATATTATCTACACTACAACCTATTATTATCATTATCATTATTATTATTATTACTCTACTTTTATGACTATACCGAATGACCGACGGGTGTTAGGTCAAACTCCATTCACGGCAGCAGCTGAGTCCTAACATACTGCACACTACAAACCACAATCTTGACCAATCCTCGCATCACTCCTCCTGGAGTCTACCAGAGCTAAAGCAGTCGAGTGGCGGGATTTACTACTCATAAGTTCACCGAAGATCTGGAACCTCTACCTTAAAATCAAGAAGCGAGCTCAAAGAAATCACTGGTTTATACTAGCTCGTAATCAGGATATTGGATATTGGATATTGGATCTCCATAACAACCGAGGTGGGACGCTTTCAAAAGTTTCAGTCTGTTATGACCAATGTATAAACTAGATCTACCGATTGACACCAAAGAGGCCGCAGTTATTGAAGCCAGGAGGAGAAAAGAAAAAGAACGCCAGGCCCGCATATTCGATGCACGGACTCGTCAGATAGGGGTAAGTTGTTTTTAATATTATGAAATATCCTTGATGGCAGATAGATGAGGAGGCTTTAAAACACCAGGTAGAAGAAAGAAAACGACAAGAAATCCGTGAAAAAGAAAGGGATTTGGCTTATGGTACATTATTTCTTCAAAACCATATGGTTTTTAGATGCTGATGCCGTTCGTAACGACAAAATTGCGTGTATACTTGAGAAGCGTCAGCAGAGAGATGAAAGGGAAATTGCAAAATGTCTCAACGAATTTAGATCTCTCCATCAACAACCTGAGTCAAGGAGGGAGTTCGACCTTTATGACCCGAATGCGTTAAAGTTAGACCGTCCAGCTCGTGTTTCAGATGATGATCCTCGATGTGGAGTTGCCTCTCTCCAAAAATTTGATGGTGAGGATCTAAACTTAAAAGCTAGAATGAAGTATCAAAGAGAACAAATGCAAGATTGGTTCGATAGGCAAATCGAGGAAAGAAACAGAGCTGAGAAGGCCCAAAAAGAAGCAGACAGGTAGATTGTGTGACACTTTTATATCTCTTTCATTTTATATGCTTATATTCACTGTGAAATTCTACTAGGCAAAATGAATACCTCCCATGGTTACCTTTTTATCATATTGATTACCTCAACGTAATTATGTCTTGGCAGAAGAAATTGCGACTCTGTAATAAATTACAAGTTATTTTTCATATGAAACAGGAAGTGAGCAGACTATATTGTTTTTTTCGCTGTCACAAAATAATGGCTAAAGTAGTTCTTTTTGGGCTGATTTGTGGGAAATAAAGGCAACTCCTGTTTCCTAGTATCTCTTTATTTGTAAACGCATAGGAAAAAATAATACATTAAAAGCTGCATTCTTTCTCACTAGATTCTGCAGTGGAATCAGGTATAAGATTTCGGATTTACTACTTGCACTTCGTCTCTTACCAACTATGAGCTTTTGTGATCTAGATAACAAGGTTTTTGGGGACTTCAAACCTTTGCACTTTCATGAACAACCCAGTATGTGTTGCAGTATCAAAAAGTCTAATAAAATCTAGACAGATTAGATTGATAGATTTTTTGTTATCTTCAGATCGGAGCCATCCTTATTTAGCCTAGCGATTTATCAAGTAGAAGGAAATTTATCTTGATCTATCAGCTGAGCTAGCTGAGATACACATTACAAATCCAAACGTCTGCTTTTTTATAAGTAGTGTAAGGTGAATTCGGAATAGGTTGAGAGTTATTGGTTATCAGGTTACAACAAGTTGTCAGTCGAAGAAATCACAGATTGTTGGTAGAAAGCCCACGTGGGGACGTATTATTTGATTGAGACCCCCTGAATTCTGAAAGTCAGTGGTCAAAAACTGCAAGTGACATGCGTATGGGAATTTATGTTGAGCTCATTAACAGAACAAATATTAGAATAAAAGTCCAACTTAATGAAATGATAGTGTAACAGTGTACCATAAAAATTACAGTTAATGAGTTGTGTAAATTAATGGTTACTTGATTATACAGTTTGTTGAATTCTATATTTTGATTGAACTAGCGTATACACATATCCTAATACTTCCTCGCGTTTACAATTGTGCCCTAACGTTGCGATTACTCGACATTCGCAACGTAATTCAAAAGGCACTTGCGAAGGAATACGATAGTGTATTATTGCAGCAATCAACAATTCAAAAATCGAGCGAGTACAAAAGGTATCAATTGTTAACATGCCAGATTTAGAATAATAAATAAATGAAAGTACAATTACACAATGAAAGTATAGTACGATTATGAGTAATAAAACGGGTCACTACAAGTTAAAGTCCGTTGCTACAAATTAATAACATAATCCACCAAAGTGGTAACTGCTGGAGTCGTTTCTACCAGTAAAAGCTGTGCACTGATTATAGAACAGTCTTCGGATGAGGGCGAGAGGTTTCTACAAAGTCAGAAGTATACAACACGGTTAATAATGAAGTAAATAGATAGTATGGACCAGTGAGAAGGTGAAGCTTCGAGCAGCACACTGTATTTTAGATTGCACTCCGGAGTTATCTGTATTTTACAACGGACCGTTTTAAACAAAAGTTGTGTACAATGTTCCCAATATAGCATCTAACAAAAGAACTGTAAAGTCATACTGTTCCAGACTCCACATATGAACCGAAGCTGTCGACTTTTGCTCAAACATACATTCTTCTTGTCGCCTTTTGCAGCATCATAACATTCCTTTCCTCACATATTTTACATTTTACCAGAGTGTGGAATCCAAAATCATATACATCGACCAAGAGTTCTACACTAATTGGTCAAACACCCATCATAAACGCTGGTAAAGGTTTATTTATAAAGCAATTTAAAGTTGCTTTATAAATAAACTCCAGTGATGTTTCTTAATATTCTTCTTAGAGACAAAAAAAGCAAAGGTGATAAGGCTTACAGACCTATAAGTTGACAAATCTAGTGTATGATATTCTGTGAAAGTAGTAGTGAATATAGCACCGTTCTAGCCATGTAATAACTTTCCTCTTTCAAGTGACAGTTCTAATGCGAACACGAAGTGAACAGTGAAGCAGATGGTAGGGTATACTCAATCCGGATAACCAAATATTGATTTTTATCATGACTGAAAGACAACAGACCTCAATACATCTTTTCGGTGAACACTGAGGAACTTGCACTATTGTCGTCAGTGTTTCCAGTATTAATTATACACCCAGTTGCCACTTTTACACACAAATATTAGATGAAAAGCCTAATAAGGCTTCTTCGTCATTTCTACTACCGAACTACTGGTCGGATCGTTGAAAGCTTGTCATTTTCCATGCTAGTGTATATGTAAGAAAAACACATTCAGGTTGCGGCGCTGCAGTGGAGGTAAGATGCATACTAAGGAGTACTCATAACTAAAGGGGGTTGATGACGCACTAATTTTAGAGTACACTGTACGATTTCGTTACCTCTTACAGTATATAGATGATGGTAGTAGTTTGTTCTCCGTAGGAAATCTTAAGAAAGGAACCACAAGTTAATTCGATTTACAGGTATTTGAATGGACAACATATAGCTTCAGGCCGTTCTCGTCAACCAACAATTTCTGATGGTTGAAAACAGCTGAGTGCAAATAGCCAAAATCCTCAATAACAAAGCATCTTGTGGATTACGGACATGATATCGACGCGGTCAAGTCATTCACTATTGTCAGCAGACAAAGAAACAAGAAGATGCTTGCAATTGCAGAGGCTTGTGCAATTCGAGTTTATAAACCAGGTCTCTGTGTACAAAAGGAGATGGTCGTGACTCTGAATCTACCATGGTAATACGTTTTACTTATAATTCTACCTCTCATAATAATTATCATTATTATTATTCTTGATTCATTCAAAACTATCCTTTATCAGTAGGATTATCCTAACTCACTTCAAAACTCTTATTATTATCATTATTGTTATTATAAGTATTACTATTGACATCCTTCTGGTTGCAATTCTTGTTAAATTCTCTAATGTCTAATTGTTTATCTAAGTGATGTAATTGAAGCGTAATGCAATTTATCTTAATTCTGATTTCTCATACTCTCTCTCCCCTTATCTAATTGAACATGACCTGGAAAAACATTCGCACCTGTCTTTCTGCATGACTAATTCAATATAGTTTGTTTACTTATCAGTCCTATATCTCCCAATGTAATTTCAAAAGTATATATATCCGTGTATGTAGAGTATTCAGCTGACGAGTTCTACCGAAATTTGATGAATTCATTAAATGCTGCTATATTAACCTTTATTGCTTGTTTTAAAATTCTGATGCCAATGAAATTTTAATGCCTCTAATATTAGCTTTCCAGATATTAGATTAGGTCAACGTATTGGTCAAGTATTTTTGGTAATAACAGCGCCCTTTTAATATTATAGTGAGGTTGTCACATTCTTTCTTGAACTTATCAGCATTACCTGATTTCAGAAATCGCCACTAGAATGGGAAAACGTTGTTTCAAGCCTCACGTGTAAAATAATATGGTGCTTGTAAAGTGCACCAGATTTCATATTCTGCAACATAATTTCATTTGCAGACTTGTGTAAAAATAGGGCGAATGCGCCTAGGGACTCTTTCAGCAATGAGCGAAATCAAGTTAAGAAAGGAATTCATGAATGTTGGTGAATTCTATTTCATTTGAAGCTGACCTCCTTGAGGGGAAAAATAAAATTCTAATGGTTTCAGGCACTTAAAAATTGCCAAACTATTTCAGCAGCCTGTTTTTAACTTATGAGATCTTTGAATCTGGTTAAGTGAATTCTTAGGGGAGGGGGGAGGAAGGGGATATCCTTGGCTATATAAATCTGATGGAATGTATCGGTCACCTATCAATACCAAGTATTACACAACCGAAAACAGTTAGCTTTAAGGAATAAATTACCATCACAATATGTCAAACGTCTATAAAGACTACATGATGAGTAATAGTTTCATTAAGTTTGCAATGAAACCGAATGTCATTCACTTTTTAGAAAATATTATAAGATACCACTTTGAATTTTTAGATAGGTATATTCCAATGAAGCATCAACTACTTTTTGAAACCAAAATTTTGCCATTAGATTTTTAACAGTGTATTGTGAAAGACTCAGTTGTCTTGGTAACTGTGAGAGGAAAACAAGAAATGAGAAAGGACTATTCTTGTCGATAATCTACCCATTAAGTTTTATAGTAATATGCATAATATTTAAAAAATAATTGTAATTGACAACAGTAATGTTTCTAAAATTTTACCAACATGCTTTTAAACTGTAGTCTATTGATCTTAACAACTTGATATTCTTTAAAAAACATCATTGTTGTCAATAGCAATTATTTTTCAGATATTAAGTATGCATAACTGTAGAGCTGGATGAGGAAGTTATCGGAAAGTGTATTATTACCTCAGTCTTTTTATCTTCTAAATGTCTGAATGGTGATTTTCGTTGTATTTAAACTATGACATGATATAACCAACTTGCCTTTTTTTAGCGTACTGAAATTTAACAGACTTTAGTGTTTATCTACAATGTTGGGAAGGTAGTGTTCAGTCTGAGTAAATGAAAAAAAACCATCTAACAAATTCGTTACATTTTTCTTAATTTTTAAGTGATGATAAAACTTTTACTGGAAAACTGGCTTCATATCACTAGTGAAATTATAACCTTCCATTTTTCGTTGCAGTTTGTTTCACCTACTTAGGCTTTTAACAACAGTGATGTGAACATTTTGTATGATATGAATGGAAAGCATTCAGCCGGTAATTATTTTCACCTTGGTAACCATATAAAGAAGGATATGCTTACTTTTCTAGTGGTTGTTTGCAGGAATTTGGTTGATTTCAGGTTTGATCGCAAACTGAATTCAGTTAGAAAACCACTGAAAGCCAGAGAGTACTGGATGCCCATGTCGCCATAGACTGGGACTCCTCAATAGTAGGCACCTGGGAAACTACTGGGGATCGAACTTCTGACCTTCAGGTCACAAGGCGAGCTCGTTGACCGTTCAGCTATAGATTTCTAATTTACAGGAGTCGGGATCGATGGATCATTGGATTCCATCCCAATGGATGAATGGTAAATGAGCTCACCTTGTAACCTAAAGGTCCTGTGTTTGGTCCTCCATGGAATCATGGGTTCTTACCGCCGAAGATTCCCAAACCAGGACGAAGTAACTGTCTATTACTATGTGGTTTTCAGCGATACTCTAATTGAAGTTAGTTCATGATAAGACTTTAGACTTGAACAAATAAAACTGTTTTTGTTCAACGAAAAATACTTCTTTACAAAGACTTTATTTTGAAGTTGAACAGTTGTATTTATGTCTATAGCACGATGTGATCTATCCTGTTAGTTTATCTACATAGCCTGACTCAGTCATTCTAAAAGTTTATGATCTCTTCACTTATGTATAGCAGAAGCTCTAGCTACATATGGAGAAAAACCTAAACTATGTATGAAAAATGCTTAGCTAAATCTCTTTATTTGCCATGGTCTTAGTCATGCCATTTAAATATATATATATATATATATATGCATGTGTGTATAGACTGAACTCATTCCACTTCGTATCTTCGCCTTCTTCATTGTTATCACCATCTCATTTCGAATCTTTTGGTGACACCAGATGCAAACAGTACAATTCACTTATTTAACTGTAATCAGAATAAGATGATTTTGAGTGAACAATTGTTTTCGATAAATTCTTCTTCAGTCTGTACAGTTATTGAAAATCCATGGATATTATGATACATATGGCCATTCAAGGCATGTGGAAATTATATCGGAAACTGTATTAGGATACATTTATGGTATAAAGTGATAGTTCGAACGAACTATCAGTTTCCGACATAATTTTCACATGCCTTTAATGGCTATTTGTATTATAATATTCATGGATTTATAACTTTAGAGCCTGAGGAAGAAACAATTCTTCACTCAAAATCACCTAGTTCTCATTTAACTGTCTTTTTGTAATTCATCTACTTCAACTCCACTCGCTTAAGTATTATCTTAATAATTATCTTTATTCTTATCACATGTGTATCGGCTGAGCAGTGTTTAGTGTCTGTCACTTAATGCTTTTTCTTCTGTAATATAAATACGATTATGCGCCTAGAGAATGAAGTCACTGAAAAGAAACATTTCTTTTGGTTTTATTTCATGAAGTATGTGTGTGTGTGTGTGGTGTCATTTGAGGATGCTAATTTCTACTTCCGTTTATTATTCTAAACAGAAGCATATATATTCTCTGCTTTTTGAGCAAATGAATCATTTATTGAGCTTATCAATTATCATTTAAACTCAGGATAAATATTCACATTCAGATTCAGATTCAGATTTATTGGTTGAGGATAGAAGGCTTGGTGCCTATGTTAATCCTTTTCTAGTAAATTTCTGTGGTTGTCCAAACCCTTCTTGAACGAATCAGCTGAGGTTGCAGACACCACTTCTTCTGGGATTCGGTTCCAAGAGTTTATGACTCGGTGAGAGAACCAGTACTCAACAGCAATATGATTTCTTCTTGGCTTTTGAACTCTCCTGCTATGTCCTCTAAGGTGTTACGACCTGGTGGGAATGAAAAGAGAGAATAGGTCAGGTCCGTAGTCATTATTTAAAATTTTAAACATTGTGATTAAATCTCCTCTCTGCCTACGGTATGAAAGGGAGAAGAGATTTAAACTGTCTAGTCTTTCCTCGTATGATAAGTTAGTCATGCCATGAACCATACGTGTTGCCTTCCTTTGAACGCTTTCTAGAATGTGTGAGTCCCCTTTTAGACAAGGGCTGGCGGCCTGGATGCAGTTTTCCAGTCTTGACCTTACCAGAGTTGTATATAACATCTCTGGTGAGGTCAAGACTTCTTTAATTATTACACTAAGCAAAATGAACTTTTGATTTGAAACTGTCTCAGTGACTGACTGGTTTCAACATAGAACTTTGCACTGATGTGCAGCAGTTCAAGTCGCTACACTTCAATCAGCACACAAAGCCACAGAAGAAGAAGAAGAAGAAGAAGAAAGTAAAAAGAAAGGCAAATAGAGACAGTAAACAGAGATATGAGGCAAAAAGAATAGTAATATCGAAGAACAATATAGTTTTATTGGGTATTATAAGTAACAAGGAGTGGATGCATCTACGTCAGCCATTGAGAACGAGGATTTTGAACCATATCACCAATTGTCTCCAGCCATTGTTGTTTACCGTCCTGAGGACCGCAACCAGGAAGTCTACATTTTCCTACGTGGCTTTAACTAACCGTTGTGGATTTCATTGACTGATGAAGCCATGTTTTGGTTTGACTATCACTAGCCAACTGTTTTCTAACCTGATCCATCCTATATCAACTAACATTACCCGTAGACGAATACTATGACTAGGCATGCGTAATACATGTCCTAATCATCTCAGTAGGTGTAACTTCACAACCTGATCGACTGATTTCCCCTCCTTACCTAGCACTCCCCCGATGCCTAACCTCAATATCACTCACTTTGTTATACCACTTATCACGGGAGATAGAACGCAGGCACCTATGATCAAAGACAGCTAGCCAGGCTTTTCAAGTTTTCTACTCTCAATGATCAGGTCTCACAGCAATAGAGGAGGACGGAGCGGACTGCTGAGCAGTATACACGCCCATTAGTCGACAGCCAGCCGGATACCACGTCTATGCCAGAGACGGCGTAGACTGGCATATGCGCAACTAGCCCTCTGTATCCGTGCTGAGATTTCATCAGCGATCAACCCGCTGGCGTTGGCTGATGCAACTCCCCAAATTAGTGAAGTGGTCAAGGCACTCTACCACTTTTACCCCTATTTTCAAGCTAGGAGTCGATATAGTCCAGTCCTGTAGCATCGTCTTATATTTGGCTGGAGCGAATAGCATGCCTAACATTCGCAGATTGCAGCTCAAGGTGTTCAGAAGACTCTGTATTTTGTCAGCGTGTAATTTAAAACTGTGCAAATGTTAATATTATCTTTTAACTGTTTTTATTTGCACTTCAACAGGTTATACGATCTCAAACGGCGTGAATTAGATCAACGTGCTTGTGAACTACAAAAAGCTGAAGAACAATGTCGACGAGCAATAAATGTTGCACTTGAAAGATATAATAAATTATTAAAAGAAGAAAATGATCAAAGAGCACTTCTTAAGGCTAAACAAACACAAGATGATAATATGACTGAAATATGCAATGCAATATATGGTGATTTTCTTAGTGAAAATCCTGCTCAAGCAATCTCTGCTTTCGGTAGTCATCGTGTTATTCCAGATCGATACAAGGGTATGACACCAGAACAGAGAGAAGAAATACGCAAAGCTCAAGAAGAACAAATAAAAGAAAAAGAGGTATCACTAGGTCTTACAGATTTTATAAAACATTTTTTGGCGTTGGCAGTTCAGTGGTAGAATGCTCACCAACCATAAAAGTCGTCCAGGTTTCGATTCCCTTAGCCTCGCTTAACTGGTAGTAAAGAACATATAGAGGGAATATTTAGAGCGAGGCTAGCAGCCTCATCCTGTCACAATAACATAATCACTACTGAAACTTTGAGAGGTCAAGCTTGAAGACTTATGTTCCAGTCGGAATGCAAAGGAATGAAAATAGTCAAATCTAAGTTTCATTAGTCTAACTGTAAGAAAATGAATAATCTAGCAAAATGTGTAATACAAGCGAATAAATGAATAGGTAGTTTTTATTCCTGAATATCGAAGAGAATGAGAAAGTCTGACACGTTATCTTCACTTTTACTAATAAAATATTTTGTTGGCAGTGGTTTCTAATCGTCTGCGAATAAAATGGATGAGAAGTTAGGAAAAGACATCTCTTCACTGACTAATATGTTTTTAATTAATATCATATTAGAAATTTTCATACCTTAAATTGTATTCAAATGCTTAACACTATTGCCTTGAGATTATAGTAGACGAGCAGTCATATATAGCTCCACTGTTCAACGGACGTGTAATTTTTCTATCATCAACAATGGGACGTATAAAATCGGGCAAAATCTTTTCATCTACACAGGAATACGTCAGATTTACTACCGTAGATGTAGTCGCAATATAAGTGAAAGAAAGGTTATCAAGTGCTAATTGCTCAAATATTTGTATACTCGTTTATCACAGTGATTTATATAGGAAGATAGATATGTAAAGCATTCTTCAGAGGAATTCTCGATTGATTGATATTTAGCTTTCACCACTTTTTATAGATTGCCACTGATATATATTCATCAATTTTGTACTAATTTTACTCCATTTTGAAGCTTGTTTCGTTTCCCTGGCGTTCACGAGTTCGGTGAAGTTCTGTAAAACCTTTGCAGTTAGTGAAATAATGCAGGAATTATCACCCCCAGATTTTCACTAATTGTAACAGACTACTAACATACCAATAAGTAGCCAAACTTTATTTATTAAAGTCTTGGTTGATTTGTTATTATGACGAGTAAATCAATAAGGTGTTTAGCCACGATTGTCAATGTATTTGATTTTGTCTGTGTCATATCATTAAACTTCAATCTAGATAATGGATAATATCGTGGTAGTTTATCAGGCTATACTTGACACTATGAAAATTTAAAATGTAATGTATCATTATTTGACAATGAAGTATATCTATTCAATTTATTGAAAAGCACTCAGAATACACTTTTACTAAATTTTAATGTTTCTGTTACAGCGTGAATTAGCAAGACAGAAACAAGAAGATGAAGAATGGGATAATCAGAGATTAAGATCAGCTAGGTTGGGTTTATTATTAGAAAGAGAAATAGAAAGATCAACTCGTGAAATGAATCAAAAAATAGCTGAACAAAATCTTAAACTGGCGTGTGAACAGAAATCGTTTCAAGATTATCTCAATAAAGAGGTAAGCAGGTTGTAAAAGTTTCTAATCATAGATGGAAATGTATTTCGTAAGCAAATCATTATAACATCACTTTTATACGCGTATATTCATATTTTTCTCGAGATCATGAACTTCATTTACTGAACTTATTCCCATAATAGGCTTTTAATTTTTAATTCATTTCGTACACTTGTGTTCTCTGAGCTTTTTGATTTAACTGGGAAGCTTTTATCATCTTCCTAGGCAATATCATCAGAGCTAACTTCTCTATGAAGTTAATTTATAATTTGTTTGATATTTTTCTCTCCACTACTAGACACTGACATGTATAAACTGAAGTCATTTCGTAGGGGAACTTTTATAAAACTCATCGAAAGCTAAACTAAGTAATCAGTGTGTATTCACAACCCTATAAATGATCGATGAAATGATAATCACACTTCAAGTACAGCTTGTTAACCTTCAACCCGATAAGTGATGTCAATTCACTAAGTAGGACAACCTTAAGGAAATTAAAAGAATTGTTCACAATTCATTTAGGTAAAAAGAAAGGAAACCTAATGCCATTGTCTTCAACAAATTCCAAAATATTCAAGCCACAAGATTGGATGCTTATACTGTTTGAAAATGTAAGCCTCAGTCATACAGTAAACTATCAGTCTACTATGCATTCTGTAAGATTTCACGGATAGTATCTTTGGATAGATATCTATATTTAACAACGAAATTTACATTAAGGCAATTAATCCAATTGTCCCAATGCCACGGTACCCTGTTGTATCATTTTTTGAAATAAAATTTTCATTGATTTAATGTTTATGTAGCGATTAGATTGATTTTCTGAGGGAAGGTCGCTAATACCACGACTAATCTCCCCCTTTCCGAGATTTGGGTATACCAGTAAAAAAAGTTAACACATAAACGAATTGGACATTTGAGGTTGACATCGAGGATAACATCGTGTTAGGAGGAAATCAAAGCTTCTATAAAACCGTGGAGTCAGCTCAATATGACCACAGAGTAAAATAGGGACGTTCTGTTGAAGCTCATGTTCCACTCAAAACTGAAGGAAGTAACAGTAATCAAGCATAATTCGTGTTAATTTAAAACAAAACCCACAAGAAAGTGTATCTTTTGACTGCAATTCGGCATATTATAGCAAACTATAATGTTACTGTGTATGAAACCTAATCAAGAGGAATTCATAAAAAACTATCCGTCTTTGATCATAGGTGTCTGCGTTCTATCTCCCGCGTGAAGTGGTATAATAAGGTGAGCAATATTGAGGTTAGGTGTCGAGTGCCAGGTAAGCAGGGGAAATCAATCGACGAGGCTGTGAAATTACATCGACTGAGATGGTTAGGAGATGTGTTACTCATGCACGCTTAGTCATCGCCTTCCTCTATGGGCAATGTTAGCTGATAAAGGGTCAGGCTGGAAAAGAGCTAGCGGCGGTCAAACCAAAACATGGCACCAGTCAATGAAATCCACAACAGTTAGTCTAAGCCACGTAGGAAGGTGTAGACTGGCTTCCTGGTTGGGGTCCTCGGAATGATAAAAACCAATGGTTGGAAACAATTGGCGACATGGCTCAAAATTGTTCTCAATGGCTGGTGCAGATGCATCCAGTCCTTGTGACTTATGATTTCCAATTAAACTGTTTTGTTCTTCGTTATTACTATTCCTTTGTCTCACACCTCTGTTTACTTTCTCAAATGTGAATTTCTCCTACTTTCTTCTGTTGCTTTGTGTGCTACAAGGAGGGAGTGTGGGGACTTGAACTGCCGCACATATATGCAAAGTTCTATGTCGAAAACAGACACACAGTTAAAAAAGTAATAACACATCAGCAATATTGATTATCACTCAGTAGTTGTTTAGTTCTTAATCCATGAACTAGAAAAAATAAATAAAAATTTATATAGCGAAAAAATGCATCTTTTCAACAACAAAGTTGTAAGAAGTATTTTAGTAACACTAAATACCAATCACTCAGTCTTTAAATGATAAATACAATTGGGGCTTGGTTTGAAGTGGATGAATTACCCAGTTACAAGAGGTGATTAAAAGAGTAAGCTGACATTAAGAGCTTTAATGTGGATCCAAGATACTGTCGAAAAGTCGAAATTACGATGATGATGATGATGATGATGATGATGATGATGATGATGATGATGATGATAAGTATAACAATAAAATTGGAGATAAGGTGAAGTTGAATGAAATAAACCACAGAGAAGATTGTTAAGACCAAAGTGAATGAAAGGCATTGGCAGAACATTTATGAATATATAGATTTTGTTTCCCTTCATGTATAGATAGCTAGTACTGCAGCTGCATACACGTAATGGAAACCAAGACTTTTCATATAGTTGAATTTCTCCCAGTAGACTATTAACTTCAAAAAATAAATCACCTACGGCTCTAAATATAAATTCTGCTGGGAAGCATGAAAAATGAATTTTTTGTTTGACATGTGCTACTTATAAACAGATATAAGTAGTTCTAAAAAGGCTGAAGGCAATTGGCAGGAAACCCTAAACTTACATTTCGTGTTGATTGGTACTCATCAGTCAGGCGTACCTGAAACCTTGAAGGAACTCATGTTCCCTCTGGGATTCGAACCTGCGTCATCCACTGACACAGTTAGAGACGTTGCTAATGAGCTATCTGGGCTGACGATCAATCTTCTGTAGGATTGTAATGAAAAAAATTGACTGGTAATCATGGATTAACCAATGACTAAATACATGTTATTATTTCCATCTCTGATTTTAGTACTTGGTAACGAAGGTTCAAATCCTAGAGGGGAGATGAATTCCTCTAAGTTGTTTTAGATATACCTTGCTGATGAGTGCCAACAAGCTAAAAACGTAATTTCGAAGCTTACCACCGATTACCTCTAACCGTCTAACATTAATTCACAGTGTACTGCAATGACGAGCCACTTAGCTTGGTGGCTAGATTGCAAACCTGACTAATAGAACTGAGCCAGCACCAACACCAAAGGCTGGAAGTATGACACTGGTTACACTCTGACGACTAATTAGTGTATTGGTATGTCGCGTAATCTCTTTGAGAAAGCAATGATAATTTATTTTTATGTCACTGGGAAAACCAATGAATAAGAAACACAAGAAAGTAAGTAGTGGGAATAAGTGGAAGGATCCAATAAGGAATCGGCAAATTGTAACATTAATGTAAGGTGTATGATTTCCTTAATTTACACTGTATGCGTCTTAATTAATGTTACCAGCCTTGTTGACTTCTACGCTGAACAAATCTTTGATTTCTCTTAATAATGCATTAACTCGTATGTTTAATGCGTAATTACTGAAAATTCAAGCGAAATAATTGTCTGACTACGATTATATTCAAATCTTTATTTCATTGATTTAAAAGTAACTTAAACAAAACAAAATTCGAAATTCATAGGGTAGATTACAGCTCACCAAAAACAAGAAAACAATAATTTTTAGACGCTTATAGACACCAGTAATTTCAAACTTTATTCCCAGTTTATTTTCACTATGATTATTCATTTACACCTTGCATACTGAGTAGAGCATATTACTTCAGCAGCGGATTTTCACTTTGAGCTGGCCTCATGAGGTTTTGTTTTCACCTCACATGATCATATTCTTGTCACCCACAGACGTCAAACTCGTTGTTTTCACTTTCTTTTTTGTTCACTCGACAGCTTGGCGTGTAATGTCACTTGACGATCTGCCCATCTCATTCTTCTAAATATTTTTTGTACAACGTGTTCTTCGTTGGCTTGTAGGACAGTAGGACTGTCAGAGTTCCATATTTGGTTATTTCTAGTTAGAAGGAACCAATAAAATTTTATGAGACAATATTATTAATTAAAACAAATGGAAATTACTCACCGAATGGAATTAATTTCATCCTCTGAAGATTATTTTTATTGTGCGTTGGAGTTTCTGTAGCATTTTGATTGATATTCTGGGGTAGGGTCGCTAGGCCCTTGCCCAACCCCCCTTCTTTACTCCGGTTTTGGAGCTGCTAGAAACCTAGACAGGTAGTAAACCAGATGAGGAACACGATTCAGATTTTCAACACCAATGGGAAGTCAGTCAGTTCTTCTATACAGGTCAGAAACGTGACTAGCACTTCATGAAAAGCATTTAAAACAAGCCACTGCAAACTTTTATCAACAGCTGCCTTCGCACTGTATTGAAGATCAAATGTCCAGGAAGAATCAACAACAAGAAACTAAGGGAATAAGCTAACCAAGAACCTCTCGCTTAACAAATATGTAAGAGAAAATGGAAATGAATTGGACATACGCTAAGGAGACCATCGAATGACATCCCTCGGCGGGCCATCGCTCGAGTGGAACATGAATGGGAAGCGACGAGTGGGTTGTTGGTGCGACGGTGACATGGAGGAGATCGTGTGGCGAAGAGGACATGAGAGATTATGGCAGACTTGGGCCCAGCTAAAGAGGCCAGCAGAAAATAGAAGAAAGTGGAGATGTGTTGTTGAAGCCCCGTGTTCCACTCGGAACTCAAGGGAACAGTAATAATAATAATATGAAGATTAAGGATGGTCATTTGTATACAATTTACTTTTATTTACTTTTAATTTTCACTAGTTAGTGTTCCTTTTTTTCTCTTCTTCCTTTTTTAGTTATATACAAATCAACCTACTGCAGATTATTTCACACAGTTCAATACAACTTCACGTTGAGAACTGGAATTGATCAACTGCTGGGATAATTATCATTATTATTATTGCTTTGAATACGAGTACTGGTATCAACACTGCTGATCGGTGGAGCTTAGCATCTATTCAATAGCATTGTCTTCTTCATGTTTATTTATTATGTTTGTGTTTTCATCGAATATTTCCTAACGAAAGTAGACAAATTAAAACAAAACGAGGAGATCGATGGAATATAATCTGCTTTAAATGATCAGACATTTTCATTTTCCAGTACGCTTTACAATAATAAATAGTAATATGCATCTTTATAATAAGAGATATTGAAGCAACATCTGCTGACTACTAACACATGTATCTTCTCTAGGTGTATTAAAAGGTGCTTGTATTAGGAATTATTCCTATTGACCCATTCTATTATTCCCATTTCGTTTACTTATTCATAGGAGAGCTTATTCTTTCAACTGTGTATTCTTTGTTCCGATTACGCTTCATGTATTTCAGGGACAAGTGAAAATTAATGCTATTACTATTATTATTATTATGTTATCAGATTTATATTTCAGTGTTTACACTGCTGGTTCCCTTCATTTTACTATTGTATATGAAATGAACAAAAGTATATTGTAAAGCTAAATAAAATGAAATAAAATCCTTTTGAAATCCATGATGTGAGATTGAATGTGTACATAAGCATCAAGGGTTCAGTGGTACAATACTCACTAACCACACACACACACACACACATGGTTAGGATTTGACTGCTGCTTGAAGCCCTCTCAAAACTGGCCTAGTAAGGCTAGAAAAGAGGGAAGGTTGATCTGAAAACCCCAAACAGCGAAAACAACAACGCTGCTACGGAAACCCATTTGCTTGAAGCCCTGTAATCCACTTGGAAGGAGAAGAAGAAAATATATTACTGCCAGTGGGATCATGTGTGCACACTTCTGAAGGGTATTAGTATAGAACAAAGCAAACTGTCCAGTACTCCCTTATGGTTTTCAGTGGTTCTCTTACTGAGGTCAGATCGCTGCAAAAGAACATTGGAAAACATGAAATTCTGACACTTTCATAGCTGGAGAATGTCATCTGGTACGGGAAGATAAATGATTATTTATGCCTTATTGTACTGTGAATATATTTCAATAATCTTCCTTAGACGATTAATTGTATGTTTAACTCTGCCCCAGATGGTTCGGACATGTGTTACGTATGCCAAGTCATCGCCTTCCTCGACGGGCAATGTTAGCTGGTATAGGGTCAGGCTGGAAAAGAGCTGGCGGCGGTCGAACCAAAACATGGCACCAGTCAATTTTTTTATTTATTTTTTTGATTACAGCTTGATGCCACACCGTATTTTCAGTACAAGTATGGAATTTTCAGCATGGATATCGGTAGCCCAAATTTCGCAGGCCGACCATAGATATCGGGTGTGCATCGGCAGGGGATTGAACCCCGGACCATGTGCATGGTCGGCGAGAGTCCTAACCACTGTGCCACCGATGCATCCACTCCTTGTGACTTATGGTTTCCAATGAAACTGTTTTGTTCTTCGTTATTACTATTCCCTTGTCTCACACCTCCTTTTACTGTCTCAAATGTGCATTTCTCCCACTTTCTTCTCTTGCTTTGTGTGCTGCATGGAGGGAGTGTGGTGACTTGAACTACCGCACATATGTGCAAAGTTCTATGTCAAAAACAGACAGAAATGTTTAACTCTGACTGAGATGAAGAGGAGCAAGTTACAACAGTATTTCAGTGACATGTATATTGTTACATTCGAAAACGAATGAGACTATAAATATCAACTTCCTCACTAAAAAACAACGCATCATAAATATGTATATTCTAAGCAAACAGACAACGCCCAGTGACAATATTTATAATTAGCTGACTGTCCAGACTGACCAATAAATTGATGTAGTACAATAAATGATTTCAAATAAAGTCTACTGATAGCATATTGGCAGGGCACAGAATTATATACTTATCGAATGATTTTCAAGGACAGCGAAATACAAAACTCCTGCATTGAAATTTCCATTTGCACGAGTTCTCTGTATCGTGTTTCTTATGCCTTCCTCTCATTCTTTCTTTATGTTCTGATAAGGACCCCTTATTTCTCCTCTACACAGCTTAATCCATCCCTCCGCTATTCAAGATTCTTGAAGAAAGCAGTAAACTACCCTTAAATTCTTGTCAGTAGTACTCAACACACTAGTCCCCCGAAACAAAAGTACCAGGCGCAGCCGCTCCGACTCTCTTGGTATTACCGGCTCTTATTGTGCCATGGGGCAGACTTCTTTATCCCATTGTATCCACCTCTGAAGTTGACTAGTGTTAATACATTGCTGTTTGTCACCTCTTTTGATGGTATGAAAATAACCACATCCGTCAGTGACAATGTATGGTCTTTCTCACTTTGGACAGCGTTTTCATGAATGTGTTCCGACTCAAAAAAGTTCACTTTCTTCCTCTACACTCCACTAGGTTTCTGACTTCAAATGTGATACACATCTTTTTAACTCTCTGCTCGAATTCCGCAGAGTTAAAACAGTACTACTTTTAAAATATAATCGTTTGTTTAAAATTTCTTAACATTCGTGAAATAATCCAATATAGCTTAAATATCTAGACTGTACTGTTTCACTTTTTACTGATGCTATAATATATAACAATTGATTTTTAAATCTAAAGATGATCTCCTGATATTAGTGCGTTCTCCCATTTGAATAGTTCGAGTGAGCAGATTTCGATATAATATTATAATAATTATAATATAATATATATATATATATAATATATAATTATAATATAATAATTATATCTAAATCATACGAGCAGAACACGCTTCTTTCTGTTCGAAAGTGGGAAGACTTCGCCAAACGGCAAGGATCCACCAGAGAACAACTATTTTTTCTCCATGAGTGCCTTCGTCATCAAATTCTACCAGCCAGCGTGAGATATAAGCCACCAATCAACT
>CALYDE020000801.1:0-18594 GCA_944472155.2 Trichobilharzia szidati
AAAAGGGCATGAAATTAAAACAACCGGCTTGTGGATAATTGTATTAAACCAAAAGTGGACAACATGATAGTAAAACCTATAGGGTAGTGTTATACATTGCAAATGATCTTTGTCAGCCTAGGGATTATAGTCTCCCATTGTATTTCCTTTATGAATGCATATATTGATGATACATTGCATTTACCTATTTCATTACACTTTAATGATTCACCTTTGCACCTTTACTTTTCTAAAGCAGCTTACTATCCCTTGTAAACGTTGTACTTACCTCAAAATTGGTTGGTTATCGTATGCCTACAACTACGGGTTGAAAACGAAATGAAGTCGATTTTCCTGCGCAACCTGGAGGACTGCTGTTTAGTTCAATAATGATAAGACATGGGTCAGACAAAGAGTGTATTTATACATATATCAAATATTTAGCTGTTCAAGCATTACCAACTTGTAGACAATCTACTATTTGATATTGTATTATACTTGATCGTGCCTGTAAAAGTGGCATGCATTTTCATGTAAATTTATGTTTATATGAAAATATAAAATTATTATTCTTATTGGTGTCATTGGACTCCTCCTATTTACACTACACATCAATGACATATGCGCTAGCTTCTCTCATGGGAAACCATTCATCTTTGCAGATGACCTACAAGTAGCTTATAAACTCCAATCTGATGAACTAGGGTAATTCCAGAGTGTTGTACAAAAAGAACTAGATATATATATTTATTCCTGTTTATGCAGGAACATACCAATTGTACAGGCATGGATAAGTTATTATATAAATTACAGTTTGTTTGTTCAATCTAACATTAGAGTCAGTCAGAACAGTCTGCAAAATAGTCTGTCTGTGTAACACATAAAGAGATATAGAAATATTGTCTTCGCATTAACAAAAAACCCAGACTTCAGATGAGTGTGATACAAATATCTGGGAAAAATAAAGCTTGAAGTCAATTCTCCTATAAAACTTTGTTGTGAACAACATCCGTGAGATAAAGTTTATTGATGTATTATTTTGATTCAATAATGTATTTATTCCATTTTTGTCAGCAGTCTTATCGTATTTTTATAATAGGAAAGAAATTTGATCTTTGATACGAAAGTTAGATAAGGTAGTGTTAGATTGTTTTACTGCATCAAATGGGGTCAATTCTAGAACTATCCATTTGCGCCATTTGCGTCAGCATGGCAGACTGTACATGTAAGTTGAGTAATATATTGATAACTCTTTGAAAACCAGTTGCTTCTTTATTTCAGATCAAGAATACTCCTTGTACAGAATGTTAGCCAGCGTTTTCAAGTGGTTGCATCGGATCGTTCATGGAATTTGAGTTTGAATTTACATAAATGGTCATTTCAGTTTGGATGTTGGGTTGTTCGACCTCGACCAGGAGGTATATAGAAGTTTACGCTCAGCAGGGAGATAAAGTATGTAAATATGAAAAGAACTTTATTATTTTATGTACATATAAATGTTTATAAATGTATATCATTGTATAGTAAACACTACCCATAATCTTGTTGTTTTTTATGTAATTTTGCGAAGTCTTAGAGTTTATTTAGTGTCGTAATATTTAGTAATGAGTCTAGGCGTTATAGTGTGCTAATAGCTCATGCGTTTTGGAAATAAGTGGTGCGGTGTGATTGGCATAGTCATTGGGATGAAGCAGTTTATATAGCAAGCGTTTGAAGGTTATGATAGAGTGACAGGTCCTTATTTCTTGGGGTAAACTGTTCCAGATCTTAGAGTACATGACTATGAAGAAGTTTGCACGGAGTGCTGTTTTACAGTTTTTCCTAGATACTTTGCACGTTTGGTTACGAAGGTTGTAAGAGCCTTCCGGTGAGAACTGTATCTCTTTGTTGTCTGAGAATGATATTTTATGCAATATTTTAAAGAAGAATGTTAGGTTAATGCTCAGTCGTCTCATCCAGAGTGGGTCGATGCCTAGAGTTATACACCTTGATGTGTAGTCCTTTTCGCAGTCAAATCCTAGTAGTTTAGACGTGAGGTGTCGTTGGACACTTTCTATTTTAAGTTTGTCACTTACGCGAGTGCTGCTGAGAATAAATGGACAATATTCAAGTAGTGGTCTGACACAAGTTTTATATAATAATAGCTTCGCTTCGTAGTTGTGGAAATTCCTGAGTATGCATCCTAGAAGCATCCTCGATTTACGCGTCTGTGTCGCCACTTGCTCGGAAAATGTCAAGTCACTAGAGTACCTGAGTCCTAGGTCAACAGCACTTTGGAGTTTAGGCAAGTCGATGGATTCAAGTACCAGTTTAATATTTATTGAGGGTGCACCGAAGCATATCCAACCACATTTTTTGAGGTTGAATTTTAGGTTCCATGTGGAGGACCATGCAGTTACTCGATCTAGTTCTTCCTGAACAGCTTTCTGAAAGTACCCTATGTCATCACAGTGGAGTGTGTAAGCTACTTTAAGATCATCTGCAAAGATGAATGGTTTGCCAAGTGAGAAACAGCTGCATATGTCGTTGACATATAGAGTGAATAGGAGGGGGCCTAAGACGCTACCTTGAACTACTCCAGAAGTGACTGGACTAGGTTTAGAGTTTACAGAACCCAGTCTAACTACTTGGGACCTATTGTTAAGGAATGATTCAATCCATCCTAATAATGGGTTACTTATTCCTAAGGAGTTTAGCTTATTTATTAGAAGCAGGTGGTCAACGCGGTCAAAGGCTTTGGATATGTCGAAGTAGATGACAAGTACTAGTTGTTGTTTGTCACGGCTGCTAGTTATGTAGTTAAAGAAGTCAAGGTGACATGTCATGCATGATCTGGATTTTAGGAATCCATGTTGGTTGGGACTTAGAATATTGCAGCTGAGCATATGTTTGAGGATATCATCTTTAACTATTCGTTCAATGATTCTAGATACTATGGGTGTAATATTGATTGGCCTATAGTTGTTGACTTCAGTTTTTGATCCGGATTTGTGTTTAGGTACTATAAATGTCGTTTTCCATTTATCTGGATAGGTTTGGCTTTCTAGGGACATTGTAAAAATCTTAAGTAATAAAATGGAAATGTCAGAACCACCGTGTTTATAAAGATACGATGGTATACCGTCAAAACCGGCACTACTAGAGCTTTTAAGAGTATTAACGGCTTGGTTAATATTAGAGTAAGTGAAATGAACTGTAGTGATTTGTTTCAGCGTTGAAGATGAAGGGAGTTCTATTTTAGATTGTAAACCGAGAAGTGGACTTGTAGGCTTAAGGTAGTTAGCTGCAAACGTCTCATTAAACAGTTCACACATGTCTGCATGTTTGCTGTATAGTTTGCCCTTGTTTATAAGGAGAGAAATTTTATGGCTTTGGCGATTCATTCGTTTCTTTAGGATTTCTGTGAGAGCACCTACTCTGGTGGTGCTGGCTAGTGCCGTGCATTCTTCATTTCTCATACGCAAGTTATGAGCTTGCGAGATGGAGCTAAGAGTACTAAGTATTGACCCTAGTGTACTAAAGTCGTGTCGCCTGAAGTAACTTGTTGACAGTCTTTTCAGTTTCCTACGATCCTTTGGCTTTATGAATGTCTTTCTATGTGGGGAAAACTTTAGTGTTTGAAATGGGATGACAGCATCTAAGCATGTGTTGGAGTTATAGTAAAAGATGTCTAGAGCTTTCGAGAGGCTATCAGTATAGAAGTACTCACTCCATTCTGAGGATCTTAGCATTGATTTTACTAGAGTCCAGTCTGCCTTACTGTAGTTCCTGTAAGTTATTTGTTGTGAAGTAGGGGTATGGTTTGCATTGCTACTTGACGGAAGTGGCAGTGCACACAGCACTGTTTTGTGGTCACTCCCTGAAAACTCAGAACCTACTAGGGTAGAAAGGGGACTTATATTGTGGCAGAAGATTAAGTCTAGTACGTTATTACCTCTTGTTGGGGTTGTGACAGTCTGCTTCCAGCCAAGTATATCCAGTGTGCCTAAGAACTTATCAAGTTTAGTTGGACCTGTGGGTATTTCCCAGTTGATTTCTGGTAAGTTAAAGTCTCCACATAGGATCTTATGATCGTAGTGGAGGGTGGATAATTGTTCTAGGGTATTAATAAGTTGGGTCTCGTAATTACTAAAGGTGCCAGGTGCTCTGTAGGTGCATCCAATTAATACTATTGTGTTATTTAAGTGTAAGTTAACCCATAAAGTCTCAGGCATGTTAAGTGTACTACTTTCTAGCTGTGATACAGTAAGTGCATTCAGAAAGTACATAAGACAACCCCCTCCCTTACCACCTTCCCTGTCACACCGAAAGTGTGTATAGTTATCTAAGCTTATCTCTTCATCCAGTATGTTCGAGTTACACCAGGATTCAGTGATGATAATTATAGGGGGTTTGTATATTACTGTGAGTGCTCTGAGCATCGGTAGTTTATTTAGAACAGATCTAGAATTTATGAGGATTAGGTAAAGATGAGATTTGAAATAGCATTTGAAGTACTTAAGTTCGTCAATCAGCCCCGAATGTGGTTCAGCACCCAGTAGTACTGTTTGACATGACGACCCTATGTTGAGAGGAGTTTCAGCATCATGTTCACCTATGTCTATCGAGTTGGTGTGTGCTGTTTTCGGTGAAGAATTGAGTGTTGGAGTACTGGATGTGCTAACCTAACATTTTATAGCTCTTTATGAATTTGATTCGACTTATTTTATTCCTATTCTCTATAGGGTACGGTTGTGCACCAAACACAAAAGGGCATGAAATTAAAACAACCGGCTTGTGGATAATTGTATTAAACCAAAAGTGGACAACATGATAGTAAAACCTATAGGGTAGTGTTATACATTGCAAATGATCTTTGTCAGCCTAGGGATTATAGTCTCCCATTGTATTTCCTTTATGAATGCATATATTGATGATACATTGCATTTACCTATTTCATTACACTTTAATGATTCACCTTTGCACCTTTACTTTTCTAAAACAGCTTACTATCCCTTGTAAACGTTGTACTTACCTCAAAATTGGTTGGTTATCGTATGCCTACAACTACGGGTTGAAAACGAAATGAAGTCGATTTTCCTGCGCAACCTGGAGGACTGCTGTTTAGTTCAATAATGATAAGACATGGGTCAGACAAAGAGTGTATTTATACATATATCAAATATTTAGCTGTTCAAGCATTACCAACTTGTAGACAATCTACTATTTGATATTGTATTATACTTGAGCGTGCCTGTAAAAGTGGCATGCATTTTCATGTAAATTTATGTTTATATGAAAATATAAAATTATTATTCTTATTGGTGTCATTGGACTCCTCCTATTTACACTACACATCAATGACATATGCGTTAGCTTCTCTCATGGGAAACCATTCATCTTTGCAGATGACCTACAAGTAGCTTATAAACTCCAATCTGATGAACTAGGGTAATTCCAGAATGTTGTACAAAAAGAACTAGATAAAGTGACTGCTTGGTCGTCTTTATAGAACCTCCAATTTAACCTTAAAAAATGTGGCTGTATCTGCTTCGGTGCACCCTCAATCGACATTAAATTAACGCTTCAATCGGCTAACCTAACCGGACTCCGAAGTGTCGTTGACCTAGGTCTAAGGTACTCGAGTAACCTAACATTTCCTGAGCAAGTGGCATCACAGATTCAAAAGTCGAGGATGCTCCTAGGATGCATACTCAGGAACTTTCACGACAATGAAGCAAAGCTCCATCCGTACAAAACCTATGTGAAACCAATACTAGAATACTGTCCATTTATTATTAGCAGCACTCACACACGTGGAAAGCTAAGGATAGAAAGTATCCAACGATATTTTACCTCAAAACTACTTGGCTAAGAATGTAAGAAAGACTACATCTCAAGGTGCATGATTCTACAACTTGACCCACTCTGGACAAGACGACTAATTATAAACCTAGAATTCTTCTATAAGGTCCTACACAAAATATCATTCTCAGACAGTAAGGACATACAATTCGCACAAGAAGGCTCTTACGATCTGCGTAGCCAAACTTGCACAGTGACAATAAAAGCCTTTAAGTCAACACTCCGCGAAAACTTCTTCACAGTCATGTATTCTAAAATATGGAACAATCTGCCCCTAGAAGTCAAGAACTGCCATACGGTTATGAGTTTCAAACGCTCTCTGTACACACTATTTCACTCTACTGATTATATAAATAAACTATTTATTCCTAGAACGAATCAACTATCAGTCTATTACAGTACCTAAACGCGCTTAAATACCTTTACTTCTCTAAAAACTATAAATAAACTAGTAGCATAAATGCATAAAAAGACTTAGTAGAAATAAATATCTGTTCATCAAATTACAATGTACAACGAATATAAACATATAAGTCCCACTCCACATACTTTTTCTCCGCTCTCTGGTACATTTCTCTTGTATTTGCGTTGTAGTACAAGTTGCATTGATCTACATTCCGACTGAAGCCGAGAAACAATTGAAGTCACTCACTCATATATTATCCCTCAAGGTTTGGCTAGTAATGGCCTAGCATACCTGATGAAATCCACTGTCACCATAACAAGACGCTGTACAGCATCTTATACAAGCACTGTCAACGATCTAAAATGGTTTTTATATAGCTTTCTACGTGTTTATCAACTTACTCGTACGGAGCAACCATGCAGTGACAAATGGCAGGCTTTGGGTGACTTGAGTGCAGTAAAACAAATCTGCTTGACAATGACCAATATTAATCTGCATTCAGTTGAATTCACATCTGCTATTACTTGCAATAAAAATGATGTCAAAATCATACAAATAAATCACTCATTTCAAATTAATACCCAATTTGAACATAAAACAAGAACAAGATACGATGCCGCACACATCAAAGATATATGGAGGAATTGATTTCAAGCTTTATTTTTTCACAAATATTTATAATTTATCCAACACATTCTTGAGTTTTCTTTGTTTATGCGAAGACAATATTTCTATATTTCTTTATGTGCTCCATTGAATGACTAGTTAGTAGATTGTACTCACTAAGTGATGTCAGAGAGGACAGCAACCATGTAATTTCACTATAAATCAGATTCATGTAATTTAAATAATACTTATCCATGCCTGTACAACTGGTGTCTCCTGCGTGGATAGGGATAAATATATATTATTATAGCTGATTTTAGAAATTCACCTACTTATGAGTTATCTGAATATTTATCCATGGTATTAGATGCCCTTAACATCCACTGAAAATCTAGACTAACGATTTCTCACGAACCAAAGCATGGAATAGCGAATTTAGATTTAGATAATGATGAAAAGTGGTTGTTTTGGCATTGGCAGTTTAAATACACTTATACCAATAAATATGGCTATAGAGGCAGTCAGAAATGAGCTCATTTCCAACCAAGAACGCGATCTTTGGATGAAAGTGTCACTTGAGGACATAATGCTGTGAGTGCAACTATGCCTGACATTCACAGTATTTAAAATCCAGGGAAAGTATATAAACCAACTGAGCGCATTGTCTCGGGGCCATCAATTTCACCGGTTGTGTCAGGTATATTCATGGATAGTTGGGAGAAGCTAGCGATTGAAACGTTCACTCGCACACCCAAAGTGCGGTGAAGGTATTTAGATGACACATTCACTGTACTTAGAACACAGGATATAGACAGATTTTTCGAACACATTAACTCAAAGGTGGAGGCAATTCAATTCACTTATGAATTAGAAAGTCAGGAAGGGGAATTGCCAGTGTTGGATTGTAGGGTAAAAGGGAAAGATGGGAAGTTAAACAATAGTGTCCGTAGGAAACCCGCACATTCAAACAGATATCTGAACTTCCGATCATCCCATCCTATGTCAGTGAAAATACGATTGGTGGAATGTTTAAATAACAGAGCAAAAAAACTAAGTAGTACCAAGAAAAATGAAATACAGGCAGGAGCTCTGAAACTTAATAATTACCTGATAAATTAGTCAGAAAGTATGTAGGGAAATGTAAAAATAATAAAAAAAATAATAGTAATATTAATGACGACATGCATGTCAAACATGCGCAAGATAATGGCGACATCGACAATAAGGAATCTAAATCATCAGTAGTAATTTCATGCAAAGAAGGAACCTCGGAAACCTTTCGCAGAATTCTGAACAAGGCAAGAATAAAGGTGGCTGGCATTCGAGCCACCCACAAACTCAATTAGCAACAAGCTTTGTCGGTTAAAGGATCACTTATGTGGAGCCTTTAAATCGATACTATTTAGTTTATCTAATACCATGCCTGTAATGATTGTCAGGTCAAAAACATAGGTCAAAGTAATAGAACAGGGATAGTCAGACTAGACAAGCATGAAAACCTACGAAAATCTAGATTAGTTGACCCGAATAAGATAAGAAATCAAGAGAATAGTTCAGCTATAGCACTCACCACATGCAATTACACACAACCATACAATAGGATGATAGTTTTAAAATCTAATTTCAAAGGGTGGAGGGAGAGTTTGGTAACATAAGCTTTGTTTATCGAATCAACATGAACTTATCAATCCATCACAACACGGATTTCTCAAAAAGAGATCATGTGTGACCTGTCACATAGACTTTTTCAACGAAGTTACACGAAGTAGGGACAACAGAGAACTAGTAATTGTGCTATATTTCAATATAACAAAAGCCTTCGACAGAGTTCCCCATAATCTGCTAGTCAGCAGGTTATGCTCACTAGGGATATGTGACCCTCTCCTGAGCTGGATAAAATCATTTCTCTGTGGCCGAAGTCAGACAACGGAAGTTGGCTCGATAATCTCAAGGCCTAAACCAGTAAGTAGTGGTGTGATCCAGGGAACTGTATTAAGCCCACTCTTATTCATGATAATGATAATAATAATAATATATATTTCCTATCTATGTAGGACACACCAGTTGTACAGGCATGGATAAGTATTATTTAAATTACATGAATCTGATTTATAGTGAAATTACATGGTTGCTGTCCTCTCTGACATCACTTAGTGAGTACAATCTACTAACTAGTCATTCAATGGAGCACATAAAGAAATATAGAAATATTGTCTTCG
Organism: Trichobilharzia szidati; assembly: GCA_944472155.2. NCBI lineage: Eukaryota > Metazoa > Platyhelminthes > Trematoda > Strigeidida > Schistosomatidae > Trichobilharzia > Trichobilharzia szidati. Next base: position 9,055 of record CALYDE020000801.1, read on the forward strand.
CATAAACAAAGAAAACTCAAGAATGTGTTGGATAAATTATAAATATTTGTGAAAAAATAAAGCTTGAAATCAATTCCTCCATATATCTTTGATGTGTGCGGCATCGTATCTTGTTCTTGTTTTATGTTCAAATTGGGTATTAATTTGAAATGAGTGATTTATTTGTATGGAGTTAGGCTATGTTCTATGACGAGGTGTTTTCGCGCATTGCATGGGTTATCGCGTTCACGTCTATAGCGACGTTCTAACCGCTCAGTATTGTGAAAATAGATTATATTTGACTAGTTTTAGGCTTCTGTAGCCGAAAAATGCAATATTTTTGTGTATTGTGTTCGTAGTAAAGCGTAAAATTGTCATGACAGCCTAGACGAATTACTAATGAAAGAAGTCATTATTTTGAAGAAATATCGCATAAAAAGATTATTATTACGGTTTTAGAGCATTGAGGCATTGTTTTTGTGAGTTGTTTCAGATCTTAAGGTTGTAAATTGACTGCAGGCAATGGCTGTTGTCATCCCAGCTATTCGATGAGAATCGTGCATTTGAAAGAGAAATAGCCTACAGAAATAAGTTAGATGTGTGTTTTGAGGATGTTAGACACTTCTTTTATCATCTTTGATGACTGAAATATTGCATAGCACATGGAAGAGATCATGCGATGAATGAGACAGGATGCTGCATTTCCTGGTGATTTTATCTACTTTGATGAAGCTCCCATTTAAAATTGCTTAGGCAAAGGTATGATACTAGTTTAGTTGACATTTGCACTTGCAATATCAGAAGGCCTTAATTGTTCATTGTCAAAAATGGCATCAGATTATGTTTATATCAGTGTGCATTGGGTTACGAAGAATAGTGTAGATAGTCCTCCTGAAATGTCAGACTACTTAAAATTAGTATCAATTTTCTGTCGATTAGTAGCTAGGAGGTGTGTCCTACAACTACTGCACCTGTTACATAAGTCATCCCAGTCTTAACAACTGTTCGTGTTCAGATCACCAAGATATTCTGAGATGCTTAATGAATTACTTGTGGCTATGAAGGATATTGAAGATTCACTTATGGCTCATATGTTTAAATCATTTATTATTAAAAATTTATCTGTAGGGATTTTGTGATGTTCAGGTTACAATGCTTGAGTGTATGTAGTGACTGGATGCTTATGTGCGTGAAGGAAAAGTTGGTTGAAACCAAGATGTGATGAAGTTTCCTGTACACTGTTCATTGTGAATGGTTTACAAGTTGACACTTATCATAACCTGTTCTAATTACTCGTTCACTAAGTGAACAACTTGAACTTCTGAAAAAGTATTATTTTATGATACTTGAGGATTGTAATTCATTACATAACTTATTGTGCCTGTAGAAATTACATGCATTTATTGTAAATACCCGTTTAGACGACTTATTATTACTATTATTTGCTTGCTGCTGTACTGCATAAGACGAACAATCTCTGTGTGACATTGAAAACTGCAGAAGAATGCTGTCATCACCAAAGAATGAAAAAGAACGTTTTTCAGCAAAGGTATGGAAATTTAAAGCGTTTAACTTTAACATTACTTCTTCCTTACTTCAGCGATTTAAAAACATACACTTTGTTCACTTATTTACAGATATCCGGCAATGTCAGTCAACTTGGTCACAGGAATTCAACATGGGCGAAATAATTACGAAAAACAATTGTGTAAAGACATTTGCTTATTTTTTTCATGAAATACATTTAACATCCTGCTTACAATACTTTTCTTATTCTATCTAAATGAAACTAAGTTTTTTTGCATGACGATGCAGATGTCAGACTTATCAATGATACTTGATGATTTATTTGACTGCATAATTAAACGTAAGCGAAATGTTACTACGACTGCTACAGCTCAACCTACCTATTTATTCGTCATGTGTAAACTTAACTTTACAGTATACGTTAACACCCGTTACCATATGGACTGCCATAACGTTTTAATTTAAATATTCGTAATACACTGATTTGTAATACAGCAAACCGTATACGAACTGTAACTGCAATGCAGTGTCTAAGTTGTACCTATTGTTGTCATTCTTCCCTACATACTTGCATATGACTATGAGAAGTCTTCACGTAACTGTAGACAGAGACTTAAGGTCCGCTAAACTGCTTATAATTCACCACGTATATCGGTCGATAGTGTTTCTGCAGAATTACACTTAAGTATAGTAACGAGTTCAAGTCCTACAGAGCACCGGTCTAGCATGCCGTGCTCACAAAGCGAACGCATTAATTGAAAGACAACAAGATTTATGTGAAAAGTTCACATTTATTATAATACAACATTAGCTTGTTTACATATTAAGAAGACGGTCCTTGTGTGCGATAAATTCTCCTGCGACGTTCGCGGCAAACACCTCTCCAAATTTGTCAGTAATTCTTATCAGGCGCTCATTAATAAGCCTCCGTTTGATTTGCACTATGTTACACGGATTTCGAGGGACAACTGCGGAAATGCTTTGAGATGCGCAAGAGTCGCGTGACCACGTCCAGTGTTTACACTTCTGAAGCACATGATTGACTATAAAAGGTGGAACAAACAACGTAAATATAATTACGAACACAAACGCAAATGTACCTGTAAAACACGGCTTTCTGAAATGGACCAACAGCAAGTGCCGGCAGGGGTACCGACATGTCTGAAACGTCAAACAAGTGCATGTACAAGCACGCAGATCAACCTCTACTCTCCTCCCATGGTCTTGGAAGAAGACGTAATCGGAAGTTTCAACCTCCACCGAAGCCCATCGCCGCTTTTCATATTCAAGGATCACTTTTCTGGCAGCGTATGGCGTCAGCAGTCGAAGGATTGGTATTAAACGTTGTGAACATGAATACGTGAGGCATCGCGACCGAGCAATCATCGACTCCTGCTGAATTCTGGAATAACTTCGTTGACACCATTTATAAACCTTCAGCATGCTTTTCTGCAGACTGTCTGACCTTTGCAAGTACCGCTTCACTTGCCTGTGTGAACTTTCTACTCGATTATTAGTAGCATTACCATAAGTCAGCACGTGATCTCTGAAAGCTGCTGCCCACAATTCTCGTCTACTCATCCAACGACGCTGTATATATTGACTGACACGAACATCCAATCTGCTTATAACTCTAAAATAGAAATTAAATCTGGAAAATGAAAATATTACAGGCATTACTCTGATCTACTTTTACACTGAACTAAGCGACATAAATAGTTCTTAACAATGGGATTCCGTGTCTGCAATTAAAATTTTTAATATGCTAAAAAAATTTACTTTACGACAGAATGCACGACAAACATGGAAAGAACAGAGCACAATGTGCGCTTGCCTGTGCGTTAACTTCACTGCTCTTATTTCACATTGCGCACAGTCCATAATAAATGTCTCCGTTTTAGATGTATCTTCCATTATTTGACTAAATGAGTCCAAAATCCAGACTACATCACGCTTGAATTCCTTTCGAGTCCAAGCAAATAACACTGGTCGCCCACGACCAAAATTATCCGTCACAACTAATTGGAACAATGAATACCTGCATGTTGATTAATGAATTGGTAAACTTACTTCCCTTTATTTGTATTATATGTAGAGTCAATACCGACAACCTCCGGGAACTGTTTATACAACTGGATTTGCTCATTAGTTGAAAAACAGACTCTTGTTAGTGAATTCCTCGTAGGTTCATCTGAGTAATACTCCATTAACTTCCCACGGCATTTCAGGAAATCAAAAATGTCACGACGGCTCGACATACCTTAAGTAAATAACAATTACGTCTAAGTTACCTTTATTACCTAGGGCTTTCATATTTTTAACGTCACTACGAGTTATATCCTTGTGGAATTTTTCCTTAACATGCGTAATTATTTCATCGGATGAGTGCGATTGCTGCAGAAGGGGTTCCAAGTTTTCTTTCTCTTCTACTGTTAGTCGTCTATACCAGGGGTCATTCTGCATGTACACCCTATCGCATGGATGGTTATGCACCATTTTGTGAGCAGTAATTACGTATTCACTACTATGCAAAACCACCCGAATCGAAGAAGGACAATTGCAACATTTAGACCTTAAATATTCATAATACCATAGTATAATTCTTCTTACGACTTGTTTCTCAATTTTAAGCCAGGCCTTACACGATGCACTCCAAAAGTACATTTAAAACCAACACAGGCGTACTTGAATATATCATCCGCTATTCTTTTGCTCTGAATACGGACGTAGTGAGTGCAGGACAACTACATTGTTAGCATTAAATAACTTCCTCACTTTTTGAAATTCTTCTAATGCTTTCTCAAATTCCTCCCAGCTGAAGTAACGCCTTCCAAGCATTACTTCACCAAAAATTCCACTAACGTCTGCACTGCTTTCTGTCGCATTGACTACCTGCAGTGAACTTCAAAAAAGGCTTTGTCAATTAGCATCCATCTATGTCACAACTATCTCAAGATAATTCAGCAAAGAAAGCAATATTCAAATGCATGACTGATCAATATCCATCAAGATATACCGCACGAAAAAGTAAATTCTAGAAAAGCACAAAAACCCACGGGTTCGTTGACATCGCAGGCAACCGACAGGCCAAACAACGGAGTGTACGACAAACCAAGCTTTGTACATGCACAAAAAAGAAAAAACACGTTTTATAAGTCTAAGTTTACAATTACATTCATCAAATCTGCTTAGAAACAATGCACGACGCAAGCACACAGGGCTGCACACGACATCACCTACCTACCAAAATCAAATATAAACTTACGGCCACTGTTCCAGCCAATGAAAGACGAGAAAACCTGAGGCGCGGAGAAATTAAACCGTCATAGCCTATATCCTCGCCCATTTGTATGATTTTGACATCATTTTTATTGCAAGTAATAGCAGATGTGAATTCAACTGAATGCAGATTAATATTGGTCATTGTCAAGCAGATTTGTTTTACTGCACTCAAGTCACCCAAAGCCTGCCATTTGTCACTGCATGGTTGCTCCGTACGAGTAAGTTGATAAACACGTAGAAAGCTATATAAAAACCATTTTAGATCGTTGACAGTGCTTGTATAAGATGCTGTACAGCGTCTTGTTATGGTGACAGTGGATTTCATCAGGTATGCTAGGCCATTACTAGCCAAACCTTGAGGGATAATATATGAGTGAGTGACTTCAATTGTTTCTCAGCTTCAGTCGGAATGTAGATCAATGCAACTTGTACTACAACGCAAATACAAGAGAAATGTACCAGAGAGCGGAGAAAAAGTATGTGGAGTGGGACTTATATGTTTATATTCGTTGTACATTGTAATTTGATGAACAGATATTTATTTCTACTGTAACAACAGAAGACGAGGGCCAGGCAACAGATCCTTTATTACGAAAAATCAACACGTATTTATAGATTTTTATGTACATTATTGTAGGTCAATGTTAGTAGAAAATACAGTCTGTTGATTGGTTGTTTCTCACACACAGTTAACCTTGCGTCTCTTGTGGCTGTGTCAGTTCATCTATATGTTAACTGTAACCGCTTGTCCACCTTGACCTTTGACCTCAATTACTGTCAACCAATTTGGCCAGCAACCATCTCTCACCATAACATGACTAATATTTGATACATAAACATTGACCTCAATTACTGTCCACCACTTGGCTAGTAGACAGCTCTCACCACACTCGTCCCCCCGTCAAATAGTTTGGACTGAAGTCGGCTCGGTCTTCTCGGTTCTTGGGGCTTTGTTCTGTTGTCTTGCTGTCTGGAATCTCGGCGCTTGCGGATGTCCACTTGTTTAACGGTGTTTACCACTGCGATTGTGTCTGCGTAACCCCATCTCAACGTGACCATATATGGTCCTTCCCACTTTGGAAACTGTTTGCCTGACCCTGTCGCACATTCGTAAGTATTTCGCCTCACACTTCCATATGCTGCTTTCTCCCGACCTCCCAGCAGCGTCCCAAGTAGCAGCCTCATCGCTGACAGATCTTGAACGCTACTCAACTGCGAAGAAGCCTCAAAGTCCTGCCCGAAGATCCATATGTCTCCATCATAAACTGCAGGACATAGGCTTTCCATTTGTCGGTAGGCAGCGACACCAAATGTAACAACAGAAGACGAGGGCCAGGCAACAGATCCTTTATTACGAAAAATCAACACGTATTTATAGATTTTTATGTACATTATTGTAGGTCAATGTTAGTAGAAAATACAGTCTGTTGATTGGTTGTTTCTCACACACAGTTAACCTTGCGTCTCTTGTGGCTGTGTCAGTTCATCTATATGTTAACTGTAACCGCTTGTCCACCTTGACCTTTGACCTCAATTATTGTCATCCAATTTTGCCTGCAACCATCTTTTACCATTACATGACTAATATTTGATACATAAACATTGACCTCAATTACTGTCCACCACTTGGCTAGTAGACAGATCTCACCACACTACTAAGTCTTTTTATGCATTTATGCTACTAGTTTATTTATAGTTTTTAGAGAAGTAAAGGTATTTAAGCGCGTTTAGGTACTGTAATAGACTGATAGTTGATTCGTTCTAGGAATAAATAGTTTATTTATATAATCAGTAGAGTGAAATAGTGTGTACAGAGAGCGTTTGAAACTCATAACCGTATGGCAGTTCTTGACTTCTAGGGGCAGATTGTTCCATATTTTAGAATACATGACTGTGAAGTTTTCGCGGAGTGTTGACTTAAAGGCTTTTATTGTCACTGTGCAAGTTTGGCTACGCAGATCGTAAGAGCCTTCTTGTGCGAATTGTATGTCCTTACTGTCTGAGAATGATATTTTGTGTAGGACCTTATAGAAGAATTCTAGGTTTATAATTAGTCGTCTTGTCCAGAGTGGGTCAAGTTGTAGAATCATGCACCTTGAGATGTAGTCTTTCTTACATTCTTAGCCAAGTAGTTTTGAGGTAAAATATCGTTGGATACTTTCTATTTTTAGCTTTCCACGTGTGTGTGTGCTGCTAAGAATATTATTATTGTTCCCTTGGGTTCCTAGTGGAACATAGGGCTTCAACTGCACGCCTCCACTTGCTCCTGTCTTGTGCTGTACTTTTCACTTGCATCCATGTTAATCCATACTGTTTCATCTCCTCCTCACACGATCTCCTCCATGTCACCCTTGGACGTCCCTCTCGCCGCTTTCCTATAGGTTTCCACTCGAGGGCCTGATGCGCGATGTCACCCAACGGCCTTCTCAGCGAGTGTCGAATCCATCTCCACTTTCTCCTGCATATTTGCTGGGCGATTGGTTCCTGTTTTATTTGTTCCCATAGTTTCTTGTTTGTGATTCTTTCCGGCCATCTAATCTTCAGTATGGAGCGAAGATAGTTGTTGATAAAGGTCTGAAACCTGTTGAAAACATTCTTGGTGACCCACCAAGTTTCTCATCCGTAAAGCAAAATTGACTTGACTTTTGTATTGAAAATCCGAATTTTGTTGTTGATGCTGAGTTGAGTGACGAAGATTTCCAGATTGGTTTCAGGTTGATGAATGTGTTTCTCGCCTTCCCGATTCTCGATTCGACATCCTCGTCCGTTCCACCTGCCTGTAGTTGAGACAATGCTCCCTAGATAAGTGAAGTGAATGAAGTAACCTCTTTCAAATCCCTCCCGTTGATGGTGATTGGCACTGGATGTTGCTGCTGCTGTTGTTGTTGGTTGGTTATTCTAGTATTGGCCTCACATAGGTTTGGTACAGAAGGAGCTTTGCTTCATTGTCGTGAAATTTCCTGTGTATGCATCCTAGGAGCATCCTCGACTTTTGAATCTGTGATGCCACTTGCTCAGGAAATGTTAGGTTACTCGAGTACCTTAGACCTAGGTCAACGACACTTCGGAGTCCGGTTAGGTTAGCCGATTGAAGCGTTAATTTAATGTCGATTGAGGGTGCACCAAAGCAGATCTAGCCACATTTTTTAAGGTTAAATTGGAGGTTCCATAAAGACGACCAAGCAGTCACTTTATCTAGTTCTTTTTGTACAACATTCTGGAAGTAGCCTAGGTCATCACATTGGAATGTATAAGCTGCCTTTGGGTCATCTGGAAAGATGAATGGTTTCCCATGAGAAAAGCAAGCGCATATGTCGTTAATATATAGGGTAAATAGAAGGGGTCCAATGACACTACCCTGTACTACACTAGAGGTGATTGGGCTAGGTTTGGAAGTTACAGACCCGAGTTTAGCTATTTGAGACCTGTTGTTAAGGAATGATTTAAGCCATCCTGATAGTGGGTCACGTATTCCTAAGGAGTTCAGCTTATCTATTAGCAGTAAATAGCCGACACGGTCAAATGCCTTTGAGATGTCAAATTAGATGACAAGTACTAGTTGTCGTCTGTCACGACTGCTGGTCACAAAGTTGAAGAAGCCTAAGTGGCATGTTAAACAAGATCTGGATTTTAGGAATCCATGTTGGTTCGGACTTATAATGTTGCAGCTAAGCATATGCTTCATTAGGTTGTCTTTAACTAGTCTCTCCATGATTCTAGATGCTATATGTGTGATATTGATCGGCCTGTAGTTACTGACTTCTGTTTGCGAGCCAGATTTGTGTTTAGGCATAATAAACGTTGTTTTCCACATATCAGGGTAAGTTTGGGTTTCTAAGGACATTGTGAATATTTTAAGCAGTAGTAAGGGAATGTCAGGGCCACCATATTTATAAAAATAGGATGATATGCCGTCAGTACCGAAACCTTTTGAGCATTTCAGGGTTCTTATAGTTTGTTTAATTTTAGTATAGTTAAATTCAACAGTGCTAATTAAGTTTGGTGTGTGTGGAGATGGAGTTTGTGCCACATTAGTAGCAGGGTGTATATTGAGTAACTGGACTTTAGGCTTAAGGTAGTTACCTGCAAAATTATCTGTGAATGCTTTAGTGTAGGTAAACCAATACTATATGCAGATGACTTAGAAGTGACGTATAAATGCAAGAACACAGATCTTGGAATAACAGTAAACGCCATACAGCAATAATTAGAAAAAATGGATAGATGGTGTGACACCTGGCACCTCCAATTTAATGTCGAAAAATGTGGCTGGCTCTGCATAAGTTGCAACAATTTAGAACTTGACCTGACAATTCAAGGCCATGCACTTCAACGACTGGAATCTGTACTGGACCTAGGGCTGAAATATTCACATAACTTATCATTTTCTGAACATATCTCCAAACAAGTGTCAAAGTCACGCAGACTTATCGGCTTTCTACTCAGGAAATTCTACAGAAATGAGTCTAGAATTCTGTTGTACAAGGTTTGTGTGCGTCCTTTATTTGATTACTGTTCATTCATGTATAGTAGCATACGCATAGAGGACAAATTGAAAGTCGAGGGAGTGCAGAGGTACTTCGTGTTAAAACTACTCGGAACCGAAAATGGTGCGAACTGCTCCACTAGATGTGATGTCCTAGGACTAGAAACACTATGGCTAAGAAGCCTGAGACTAAACTTGACACTTTACTATAAGCTTCTAAACCACTTAGTTTTTTCCTCTACTAATGGCACTCGACTTTCAGATGA
>CALYDE020000802.1:0-17895 GCA_944472155.2 Trichobilharzia szidati
GCTCATAGTTTCAAACGGCAAAGCGTTATCCAGGTACACCCAGATGACGAGTCCCAAATAGGACGAAATGCTCGTTATCCTGGATTCCACTGCTAGTCACCACCATCCACAAATTAAATTCTAATTATATGCCGAGACATCGTCGAAGCATCTGCACAAGAAGTAGTCGACATGTCAACCTGAGACTGAGTACTTCGGGCCAATCAATCGACGGGAAAATCTAAAATTTAATTAAAATAGATAATCATAACTGTTTTAATGACTATTACTGTACCATCTCTTGTACACTTGTACCACAATCGCTTTTACCCCCACTATTGTATATGCTGACAGCAGAATGGATTTAGAGCTTGAATAACAAGAATTTTTATTGAAGGCGACAGTTGTTCTCTCTAATTATTCTCATGTTCTGAATAGTATATGTATCAGACAAATATTACCGATAAGTAGGAAATGACGCCATGTGTGTGTTTGGGTGGGTGGTGGGGTCGGAATATATGCACATGAGAGTAGAAGTCATAGCTTACAGGCATGATGTAATCGGCATTAATGAATTAATTGGTTGTACTGCAGTTAAGTGTGTAGCGATATCGGGTGGACTTTGTTTTGTATACATGTAGTTCCGACTATTCCGACAATTGATATGTGATTATGAACAATAAGTAAATTTTGTTCGAAACCTCGTCATCCAGTAAATAACACTGTTTCACTGACTGTGTGATACATCTAATAAACACACTAATATGGAATTTACCGACTGTTCGAAGTGAACTGGACTTTTGATTCTACTGTTTGATTGATTTTCAGAATTGGTAGACTTTAGTTATTTATTTGACACACGGTAGACAGTTGGAAAGGGTTCTACAAAGGTGACTTAATTGGTTTTTGTATTATTACTATTGCTTCCTTTAATTCCCAGGAGGAAAATAGGGCTTCAGCCGCACGTCTCCATTGCGTTCGGTTCTCTGTCAACGTTTTCATCACCTGGCTCCATGTCTGCCTACATGCTTTCATCTCCTCTTCTCAGCATGACCTCCTCCTCCATTTCACTCTCGCACTGGTGACCAACTCGCTGCTTCCCATTCTGTCGGGTTCCACTCGAGCGATGGCCTGGCGTGTGATGTCACTCACTTGATGGTTTGTTTTGTCAGATTATGGCCAATCCAATCCACCTCCATTTCTTCCTGCATATTTGTTGCACAATTGGTTCCTGCTGGGTTGGTTCGTTCGTTGCCAGAGATCCCTGTTGGTGATCTTTTCTGGCCGGCCATCTGATCTTCAGCGAAGACAGCTGTTGATGAATGTCTGTAATTTGTTTGAAGTTCCCTTCATGACGTGGCGCCAAGTCTCTGATCCGTATAGTATCGCTGACTTAACATTGGAAAAGTGGAGTGCGTCGGCCGGGTTGTTGTGCTAATATCGAATTGTTAATGCTTATTATTATTATATTTTTACTTAGCTCCACTTGTAGGCGTTCTCGAGCATGAAATAACTATGCTCCTACAGCAACGGTAGATAGGAGCAGTTGGGTTGATAGATGCAGGAAGATATACGTTACCTTGGTAATTCATCTTTTAGATTCGGCATCAAAAAGTGACAAGCAAATAATATGAGCTGTAGTTTATCGGAATAAAAAGTCCTTTGAATTGATACTCAAGTATTGGTTTAGAGGGATTTGATTGATTGGTTACAGGATTTCATCGTGAGCTGACATCAGTTAGAGAGAACCATTGGAAAACCAGCTAGGAGTACTGGACAACTGTTTTAATCGGCCTAGTTTGTGACTCTTCATCAGTAAGGTTCGAACCCAGGACCTTCTGGTTTCAAGACGAGCTAGCTCGTAGACCATTAAGCCACTCACTGGGACCCGACTCAATGCCTAGCCCATGAATTCCAACTTCTGCCAATTCACGACATAGCGTAACCGCTAGCCAATATCATCGATGGCGAATATTTGTCCTTACACCCGACCTGCTACACCTTACTGGTTACAACTTCCCACCTACATGAATAGGGCCAGTCGCTAGTGAGCATCTCATTGATATTCAAATACTGGCTTGTAGGGATTTGATTGATTGGTTACAGGATTTCATCGTAAGCTGACATTGGCTAGAGAATTTCTTTACATGTTGGTGGTTACTGTATGCCTTGTTAATTCACTCCCAAATCAAAATATCATGTTGAGTAGCCCTTTTCTGTTTGCAGATGCAGGACATTCTCTTGTTAACTTTTGTAGTCATGTGCTTTTTAATGAACTTCTCTGGAGAGCTATTTTCGATTCATTAATATCATATACTGTCATCAGGTTATTGTCAATTTTATCTTCCGAACACATAGCTCTGAAACCATAGCTGAGTGTCTTCATCAAATTTCTTTTATCCTGAAGGGGAACAAGACTATGGAAATGTGTATATTGCCTTACCCATATTCTTATCTTATGCATACTTCGTTTTTATGTCGCTGTTTGATCTTCTCCACGGCAGGTGGTTGTCTTAAACGGTCACTCCCCTCCTAGAGCCTTTTATTTGGAGTCTGATCCACAAGGCTTTGGAAGAGTGTCAGGAGCTACGTTCCCACGGTTTCCCTCGACCAAAACAGGTGACTTATACGCCATTTGGTCCGTTACAACTCTGGATCCAGTGTACACTACAGATTTGGAATCAGGGTTCTCCAGTTCATCATCCAAGGTAGACTGCTGCATGTTCACCAGTTCAGTTGTAAGCTCCAGACATTTGAATTCGCCTTTCCACTTTTGCATGAAACATGCCAGCCGCGTGAAGGTTAATAAATAAGGCTTACTTGTCAGAGGCTATGAAAGCATATGACCACATGAGAGCATTTCAACATGAGGTCTGAAATTTGCTCATCCTCCGTCAGACTATGAGTTATCTAACGGTTTGAAGAAATTTGATGCATGCTCCTTTAGCAAAACTTCTGCGCATACATTGTAGGTTACTCTGAATTTGGCTTGTAGAGGTTCTCTCGGTGTCAAGAATCGATCAGATGCTCCACACTTTCTTTCTCCTCTTTGAAAGTATAAAGGTGAATGTTCAATGTCACGTTTGAATATCAAACGCTCAGTACGGCTGACTCCACAGGGGTTTATCCTTCACCTTCATATAAATCATTTGTCTTGCTGAGAAAATAAGTTGACGTTCACCTGTAAAGAAGGTTAAGGCCAAGTTAAACATTAAGCACCACTAACTAACTGCCAATGGAGTGCGACCGCACCAATGACCTTGAAGTTACTGAGCAGTAGTAAACTGCAATAATGTTGTCATCATCATAAATATGCTCTCGAAGTGTTTTAAATGGGATATCTGGCAAGTTACAGATTAGGTTTTTAGGAGAGATTCAGTTACTCCTTAAACAAAGAACAAGTTAGAGTTATGTTAACCTAATAAAGGCGACATTAGGGTTGGTTAGGGATATTTTCACGTTAGGGTTAGATTCAGGAAAGATTAGGGTTATTGTTAGGGTTAGAAGACCCAAATAATTACATGCATAGAATGTGGTTAAATTACTCTGTTGATGATATAAGAATAGAACTTGTGCACTGTGGTGGTGGAGTATAATTCCATTGTGGGAAAAAGGTATTTCGATAAAGTCTCACAGTGGTGTTCTACAGTAATATTTACTGATGACCACGTTTCAAGCACAATTTATTGCTCAGTAAATATTACTGTATAACACGATGTGAGACTTTATCAAAATAAATTTTAGTCACAATGGAATTTTTACTCTGTTGATACTCCAGCCTAAAACTGAGAGTATAAAACTTGGCCACTGTAGTGCTAGAGCATAACTCCATTATGGATAAGATTTTATTTTGATAAATCACACAGTGTTATACAGTAATATTAACTGATGATCACGTTTCGAGCACAATTTACTGCTGCTCATAATCATATCAAGGTACTCACACAACTTTCTTGCTTCATTTATATACATGTGTGGAATCGATTAGATATTGGAATAAAAATCAATATAAATGATAATGTACATTCAGAAATAATAATATGAGTGTTACTGATCAAATACAATCAGATGGGAAATAAGACGAGTGTTTTTATAGTCAAAATAAGTCACTTGTTAGAATGTTGTGATGTGCTTGAATTGAACTTGAATTTTCAGATTATTTATTATCCTCCTCTGATTCGACTGACTGGTGGCAATAATATCTTCCATATCTCTGGTATTTGCGTTGAGTCATTTCTGTTGCATGTGTTGGGTGTAGATAGACTCGATGAACCAGGATTCAGTAATCAATCTCTCTCGTCTCCACCTACCTACATTACTTCTTAGAATTTTGACTCTGTCCCACCCACCCTATTGTGTGATTGTGTGTTAATGCATGCAGTGCAATCATGCTGAGCTTTTTTCTGAATGACTTATCTTCTCGGGGTCAACCATTCTTACCTTAGCTAAATTCTTATGTTCTGACAATCTGATTACTCCCGATCTATTATTTTGACCTGTATATTTGACCTCAACTCACAGTCATTGCAAGGTATTTTGTAAATTATATTATTTTGTTTAATTGGGTCCATTGGGTCTTTTAGCCTACAGAGCTTGTCTCTGAGTCAGTTTGTAGGTTTGAATGCCACCCTAATTCCTGCTTTATTAAAAATCCTACGTAGGGAGGATCCAAGATGTCCCCTCTCCTCCTTATATGGTAAAACTACTGTAGATGCCTTATATTCCCTCTTATTTATGTTGTCATTACTAGTTTAACCATTATTTTTATTTTCTTTTGACCTTTTTTCATATTCCTAATGAACGACTCTTCTATCTGTTTCATTTCATCGTTGTTTTTTGTGCTACTTAGTGCTATTGCTCGGTTCGTTAGACACTTAACTAAGCCTGCATGCCTTTATAGACAATGGATGAGATGAATTAAAGTCTAAATATCCATTAGAATGTGTTGGCTTTTGATAAACACTAGTGTCCACACATGTAAATAAATGAAGTCAAAAGTTGTGTGAGTAGTGCCTTGATATGATTATGAGCTGCAATAGTTTGTGCTCGAAACGTGGTCATCAGTTAATATTACTGTATAACACTCCACTGTGTGATTTATCAAAATAAAAACTTATCTATAATGGACTTAAATTGAGAGCTATTTTTATCACATGTCAGAGAAAGGTATCCTCTGTAATACTTTTCTACAGTTTTCATGCATTTTTTTCGTAAATTTATATATTCCTTCACGTGATTGGTGCGTTCGCAGAGGTCATTCGCTGATTGGTAGTTAGTGCTGCTTAAAGTTTAAAGTTCCTCTAGGAATTAAAGGAAAAATATAATAATAATATAAAAACAATTAGTCCCTTTGATAAATTTGAATAAGGCATTAAGAAGACAAATTTCGCGAGATGATATCTCATTTCGTAGTTTCTTAACAACCGCTTTACAACTAACATGGTTAACAATAATAAAATAAAGGTCATGACAATTACTCAGTTATATAAAAAACAAAAGTACATACTACTAATGACCAATCATATTTAGATAGGTCATGTTGTCCATGGTAAGCGAAGATGTGTTTTTTTTTGTCTATGGGATAATACGATGGTGAATATAAATTGTGCAATTAGTCATAATAGTAGTAATGATAATAATAATAATAATAGTAATAATAATAATGGTCTTATCAATAATAAGGATGAATAAGTGAGGCAATCTGTGATAACACGAATAATGAAAAACAGCATGATTCAACAAACAAACTGTTCAGAGTGGAAGTAGTCGATAAAGGCTAATAAAAACAAATGAACCGATTAAGTAATGTTAGATTGTAAGGGAAGTAAATGAAACACGTTTATAATGAAGATGTGATAAGATTAAGGGATGATAAGAAAGGGGTTGAGAATACAAACAAAGAGTGGTGTAGAAGTCATTAGTTGGTTACGTCTTAATAGGCACAAGGAAGGGATAATGACTGTACATACTTCTTTTGAATGCATAGTTTAGGTTTAATAGTTCGAATGTCTATCGGCCTCAGCTGTGTGCAGTAGACGAATACGAAGTCTATTGGAAAGATTCAGTGGGATACAATGAATTACTTTGAAGGCTCTCGTTTTCTCCACTACATGACCACTATCAATTAAATGTGACAAAATTGGGCTACGGATTGTTTTTGTCTGTCCTTTGTCAAACGACAATGGGAGATGTTCACTAACACGTTGGCTAAGCTGTCTAGTAGTACGCCCAATATAACTGTCACCGCAGGTGCAGTTGAATTGATAAATGCACATAGATGTGGCAAAACTATCTATCTTATCCTTCGTTTGCGTCCCAATCATTCGTCGGCTAGAGAATGACAAACATAGGTATGCTGCGTAAAATATTCTTCGTATACTCCTTGAAAGTCTTTGGAATAGAATCTCACTTGATAAGTCACCATTATATTGTAACTTAATAAATAGAGGTTTCTTACGTGCAGTCAGAGTCTCCGGTTTTTTCTTCGATGTTTTCATATGTTTCTTTATGAAACTACTCTGATAGCCCATCTCCGTCAAGGAATCGTGTATGTATTCAAATTCCTTTTGTGAGAGGTCATCTGTACATATCTTTCTTGCTCTGCTCGCAAGACATTTTACAACATTCCTTTTATATTTAATGGGCACGTAACTAAGGAAGTGTGTGTATTGCCCTGTGAAAGTGCTTTTTTTGTTTTTTTGTACACACAGTTTAGGCTGTATGTGATTAATCCCCAAAGTGCTTCCATCACCTTCAATAACCAACCTTGAATTAGAGTTATGTGAAATAATTGTGAAACAGTCATTAATATTGATTTTGTGACCTGATATTAATAAGTGTTTTGCAAGGGATGATGCTGGATTTCTATTCAGATACTCGCGTGGATTCCTATATGATTTAGTAGCCATTTTAGAACATGTTCTTTCCGACGACATTGGAACATTCTGTTGGTTCTACCTATATAGGTGTCACCGCAGCTGCAGGTGAACTTGTGGATACAGTTTGAAGTAGAGTCCACAGAATTTCGTCCTTTAATCGTAGGTCCAGGGATCGAAAATGTTAGAGTTGCGAGGGTGATCGATGCTGCGTAGAATGTGTGCTTGATGGCTGACTGAAGTCTTTGAGCTGTCAACTGCATAATCTGGTCGCCCTTGAATGGTAGGTTAATAAAGATAGCTTTCTTTGGTACAGAAGCTGTCTTTTCGAGATGTGGTTTTTCTTTACAGTGACAAGTGATAAAGTTTTCCGGATAACCATTAGCTAATAAAACTGAATGTTTATGTCGAAGCTCATCCATCACTGTGTCACTCGTGCATTTTTTTCGGGCCCTTGAGAACAAACATTTCACTAGGGAACGTTTATACTGGATAGGAACAAAACTGGTAAAATGAAGATATTGTCCAATGCATGTCTGTTTACGAAAAAACAGATCTCTGAATCGTACCATCATCTCTCCTGGTCATTGTAATATCGAGGAAACCGAGTTTGTTATTCGATTCAAGTTCGGAAGTCACTCGGATATTTGGATGAATATAATAATAATAATAAAGTTTAACTTTACCAAGCTTTTACCTCAATAAGCTGAACAACATAGTTTCTAGCATTCAATATTACTTAGTTATGATATTTGATATATATTCAGTCTCCAGAATGACCTTTTTAAAAATATTTGAAGTTATATTCTAGTTTAATGGTAGTCACTTGTATATGGGAGAGAAAACTATTTATCAATAATATATACGCAAACATATTCTCCTTCAGAGAGATAGCTTTCAAGAGATCAATTTACGCACACACACACACACACACTTACACACACAAAGTGCATTTATCAGCTTGAACACAATGGTATGTATGCAAACCTAATTCCACTGCACTTAGCGAGTAAAACATTTGTCTATCCTAACCCCCTGGTAATTCAACCTGTACCTTTTTACAGAATAGATGCATATATATATATACGTAAGATGTTAAATAATACTACATATGATATAAAAATGATTTTAGAAATGTATTAGCTTTATTCCATTACTTTGCTGTATATTCTTGACCGAATTTTAGACAAAATTATTTTTCGGACACAAGTATATAGTCAATCTGTGATGATACCCCAGGCTTTTATTTACTACAAAGTTACTGTTTGAAATAGGAAAGAATATATATATACTGGGTGGCCTTTGAATTTTAACTTGTGTCCGTTGGCGATTTTTAACATCATTACTAGTCAATGTCATTGGCTGAAGAGTCCCTACCTAGGACGAAGCAGATATCCATTACTCCTTGCTAGTCTTCAATGGTTCCTCTCTCTAACTGATATCAATTCGTGATCAAAGTTGAAAAATTAACGACTGACGAAATGTAAATACTTCAGAATACATAAAGGTCACACAGATAAGTAACTCCCAGGAAACGATAACTTCATTTAACTGAATTTTAGATTTTCCCGTCGATTAATTGGACCGAAGTACTCGGTCTCAAGATGACATGTCGGCTGCTTCTTGTACAGGTGCTTTGACGATGTCTGATCATGTAACTTGAAGTCAAGCGGTGGATAGTTACTAGTAGTGGAATCCAGGATGCGCATTTCGTCGTATTCGGGACGGTGGTGTTCTCACCTAGGCTCACGCGAACCCAGTGGCCATAGTTTCAAACGTTTTCAAATTTGATCATGGCCTGATATCATTTAGAGAGAAATCATTGAAGACTAGCAGGGAGTAATGGACATCTGTTTCGTCCTAGGTAGGAACTCTTCAGTCAATGACATTGACTAGTAATGACGTTAAAAATCGCTAACTGATACAAATGAAAATTCACAGGCCAGCCTATATATATACTGTATCTCAGTAGCTGGAAAGTTAAAGGGTGAGCCTGGCAATATAGATCCAAGGGTTCCTGGAAATTTCCACCGATCGGCTAACATCAATTCAGAGCGCATTATAATGGCCAGTCACTTAAATGGTTGGTGATCACGTTGCAAACTTGACTGGTAGAATTTAGGCTATACTAACATAAAGGACTAGACGCACAACAACACTGATTACTTCTTAACACCAGGCCCTAACTTTGCCCTCGTTTCATGAATGGAAAATAGATCTTCAACAACACATCTCCGTTTCGCCTTGTTCTTTGAAGTATTTTTTTTTACTGGCTCCCCAATCCACTATAAGATCTCTTCTTCTCCTGCATGTCACACTCAAATGAATGTCCAACTCGTTATTTCCCATTCGGGTTTCACTCAAGCGATGGCCTGGCACAAGATACCACTCAATGGCTTCTTCAGCGTGTGTCCGATCCATCCATTTCTGTTTCCTTCGGCGTATTTATTGCATAACAACTTCCTGGTTGGTTCTGTGTCAGAGTCACCTGTTACTTATCCATGCTGGCCAGCAATCTGATCTTCAGGAAGCAAACAGAAAATTCGGCTGTTCATGAAAGTTCGCAAAAGACTTCTGACTATGATTTCTTTGACTCACCTGTACCATGAAGAAGCGCTGGCCAAGTTGACATGATTCTCGGAAATCCGAATTTTTTTCTTTGTGCTCTCTTGTACCGGATTCGCACACTGTTTTGCCTTTCTAATCCTGTCTTTGACATCCTCATGCATCCCTCATGCACCTGTACTTGAAACTATGCTGCCTAGATGGATGAGAGTAAGAAATGGCCTCTTTCAAATTTCTTCCGTTGTTAGTAGTGAGTGCTGCTTGTTGTCGTTGTCGTTGTCTATCTTCATCATCTCTATCTTGTCTACATTCAAGACTCTCCACAGGCTGTCACACTACTACTGTATTTAAAAAAGGAGTATTCCTTAATTCATACTTCTGATTCCCCTTCATCTATATTTCAAAATGAATTCCCGCATATGTATGGCTTACCGAAAATACATAAACCCAATAATCCTCTACGTCCTATATTGTCAATGTGCAAATCCCCAACACATAAACTTGCTAAATGGTTAGTAGAATTATTGCATCCAGTCAAAACACAATTCTGTAATTATGTGTTAAAAGATACATTTGAATTGAATTGGTAAATTTTCTTGAAGATATTAATTTTATGAATAAGAATATGTACTCTTTTGATGTAAACTCTTTATTCACTAATGTGCCTTTGCTCCAAACAGTCGACATTCTGATGTTGTGATTATGTTTCCACAAACAATTTTTTCATCCCATTCCCTATATCTTATTTAAGGGATTTATTACTTCTATGTACTAACAATGTTAGGTTTACATTTGAAGGCGATTGTTTCCGCCAAGTTGATGGTGTTGCAATGGGAAGTCCGTTAGGGCCCCTTTTAGCAGATATTTATATGTCGTACATTGAGAATTTATCGGAGGATTTAATCGAAAATGTGTCACTTTATAGAAGGTATGTAGATGATATTGTAATCATCAGTGATAAGCGCCTTGTTCTGCCACCTCAATTTTAAATTGAATGAATGAAGTTCAGAATAGCATGTCACTTACATCTGTAGAAGAGGAAGATAATTGTTTATCTTTCGTAGACATATTGCTTAGTCGACGGCTTGATGGGTCAATAAAAAGATCTATTTATAGAAAACTTATCTGGACAGGAGAGTATCTTAATTCTCACAGTTTATGCCCTGTTCGGTACAAAAGAGCCTTAGTGAGCGAGGTGCCTCTTCAGTAGAATCCAGCGAATATGCATCGAAGACACACTTGATGAAAAAGAAAGAAAGTTTAAACAAACTCTGGTCGATAATAATTATCCAGACAAGTTCATCAGGAGATATGAAGTAGTCTATGGAACACCAAGACCCACTCTCCAACTCGCCTTTAACAAAGACGTGTACATCAAGCTACCATATATCTAGACAAAGACTGAACGCTGGTGTACTTAAAAAGACTTTTTATGCAGCTGATATAATAATAATTGAGAATGTGAAGCAAATATATCCATCCATCTAAGCCTTTTGAACATGCGAAAAATGATGTCACATCTCACTGTATTTACCAATTTGAATGTACGTGTGGACACACATACATAGGGAGGACTCATCGATCTCTGCAAGTAAGTGCTGGCTTCAGAGCATATTCCTAAATGGCTCCAGAAACAAATGGAATCTTCAGAACCTATTAACGGTGAGATAAGGAGACCAAGCTCTTCTATTGCGAAACATATTATAGAGACAGGACATAAAATTGACGTTAACAGATCTTTTAAACCTATCTATAAAATGTGTTTGGGGCGTATCCCAAAGTTTGTGGAAGCCCTAGCTGGCAATTAGAAAGTTTAAGCCACGTTTATGAGTTCAAAAACAATTCGTCATCACATTAAACCTTCCTTGGTAAATCTTGTTTTGATACCATAGCAGTTTTACTATTACCTCTGTTATTTGGTTTAGTGGTCTTCATTGTTATTTTGACCTTCAATGTGTCCTTTTAACTTGACTTAAGTCTATTTTCTCACCTCTCACCTCTTTGTTAATTTCACATATATTCCTATGACAAGTCCGTGTGTGATCAGATTGTTCGAAATGTGTTGCGCAAATACATTACACGATTCAGATAAATTACGTCTTTTTATTACTTTATCTAAAATGATATAGGTCAGCTTTATCCCTGGACTGGTGACCTTTGATTGGTTGCCTTGATATTGCCATGACCACTAACCAACTTGATGATAGCTGGTAGCGGAATCTAGGAGCCAGTTTTTCTATCATTAGATGGTTGGTTGGAGGCAATCGGCTACAGGACGGCTTGGACACCATCTAGGTTTCGCGCTAGTTGGCACTCACTAGTCAGTCAGCAAAGTGTATCTGCAACTGCCTTGAAGGAACAACTCATGTCCCACCCCTCTGAGACTCGAGCCAGCGTCACACAGTGCTGACTGCAGTCAGAGACGTTACCACTGAGCTACTCGGTTCCGTGATTGACCTCCTGTATATAAGCCTTGCTTACTGACTGGTGAGTGCCAACTAGCACGAAACCTACCTAGGTGGTGTCCAAGTCTTCTTGTGGCCGATTGCCTCCAACCATCTAATATCATCAAATCAATGTGCACCGTGATGGCGAACCACCTAGAGTGGCTTGCTGGCCACATTGAAGACCTGACTGACAGAATTTAGTCTGCACCAAACATCAAGGACTAGAAACACATACACATCACACTAGTTACTGACTAGTGTCCAATCAAAAGCATCCAGTTTTGTTATGCACTGAAACTTGTCAACTAGCGATACGTATTGGTTTTTCTTTCTCAGTGAGAATAACGCCGTTCAGCTGGGAATCGGTGCATCAAATCAACAAGTCCCAAATAGGGGAAGAAGCTGCTCCTCCTGGATATCACTAAATAGAAACGATGTTTCACCCGGCTTTTAAGCCATCCTTTAGTTTTCTAATAATTTCATTGTGAATAGAAAACTAAATAAGTAAAGTAGAATGATAAAAGAAGAAAGAGCATTTAGCACACGCCATTGAATATGTTAGTAACAATAAAAGTTATATACAGGTTGCTATGGTGACCATTCCTTTTTTCGTTCAAATTATTGCTACTTCTACTCCTCAGTACCTTTGGTTTGTTTTCCTTCCGTGTAGGCGAATATAACATCCACAGGTGAAGGAATGTTGATTTTGTGCTGTTAATGTTGAAATGTTACATTCTTGCGTGACTGAACAAAGTTAAAAACAAACGAACAGTGGAATACAAATGACTTTCAATACAAACTTTATGGGTCTTTTGAAAGTTTTCTCTGTTGTGCATTTGTATGTGGTATGTGTTTCTGTGTTTAAATGGGATTCCATGACTATATAACTTGATAAATACCGCTTATTTGAATACATGTAAAAATATTTTGATTAAAACTATCTCTATCAGATAACCATCCTTTAAAATTCACTAGAAAAGGCCAAAAGAGAAATAAAAAAAATAATTGTGAAACTAATAATGATAACATAAATAGGAGAGAATATAAGGCATCTACAGTCTTACGATATAAAGAGGAGGGGACATCTGAGGCCCTACGTAGGATTCTCAATAAAGCAGAAATTAGAGTAGTGGCATTTAAACCTACAAATTAGCTCAGAGACAAGCTAAGGGACCCGGTGGATCCAATTTTTAAAAAATAATATAATTTACAAAATATCTTGCAATGACTGTTAGTCAGCTCAACTACAGAGGTCCCTCGAAGATAAGTAATTTAAAAAACAGCTCAGCAATTGCACTGCAAGAATTAACACACAAGCACACAACAGGGTGGGACAGAGTCGAAATTCCAAAAAGTAATATAGGTAGGTGGAGAGCGAGAGAGATTGATTGATGAATCCTTGTTCATCGAGTGAATCTACACACCCAACACAACACATGTAATAGAAGTGACTCCACTCAAATATCAGAGATATGTATGGAAGATATTATTACCACCAGTCAAATCAGAAGAGGATAATAAATAATCTCAAAATTCTATTTCAATTCACGCACATCATAACATTCTAACAAGTCACTTATTATGACTATAAAAACACTTGTCTTATTTCCCATCTAATTGTAATTGATTGATAACACTCATATTATTATTTCCGAATGTACTTTATCTTATATTGTTGATTTTATTCAAACGTCTAGTCATCAATTGCACGCATGAATATAAACGAAGTGAAAGGTTGTGTGTGTTCGTCGGTGGCATAGCGGTTGGGACGCTCGCTGACCATGCACATAGTCCGCGGTTCGATCCCCGGCCGACGCACGCCTTTACCTCGCTAAGCCAGAAATAATACTGGTGAAGAGGAGAGGTTGGGCATGAGGCTAGCAACCCCATCCTGTAAAATAAACACTGCTACAGAAACTAGAAGCCACTAGCTTGGAACCCTATGCTCCACTGGGGAATGTGAAGGAAAAAAAGGTTGTGTGAGTAGTGCCATGAGCAATAGTTTGTGCTCGGAACGCGGTCATCAGTAAATATTACTGTATAACACCACTATGAGACTTTATCAAAATAAATTTTACTCACAGTGGAATCATGCTCTACCGCCACAGTGCACAAGTTCAATGCTTATATCAACAGAGTAATTTAACCACGTTCTATGCATGTAATTATTTAGGTCTTCTAAGCCTTACAATAACCCTAATCTTTCCTGAACCTAACCCTAGCGTGAGAATATTTATTTCCTATCTGATTGTATTTGACTGATAACACTAATATTATTAATTCCGAATGTACTTTATCTTTTATTTTTTATAGTTGGTTTGTAAGGATTAGTTTTGTTTTCACGAGTTGATCATGTATTGATATTGATTCAATGGCCAGGACATGAATTTTAACTTCTACCAATTCGTGATTTAGCGTGACCACCAAACAATGTCGTCGGTGGGAACTCCATCCTCACACGTGACAACTGGATGAACCTCACTGGTCACGACTTCTCACTAGAACTCCAGGAAACTCCATCTTATAGGCAGTCACTCACTAGCGAGCATCAGATTAATTTTGTATAGTTGGTTTTTAAGGATTAGTTTTGTTTTTAGTTTTACGAGTTGACCACGGATTGATATCAGTTAGAGAACCATTGAAAAGAAGGGAGTACAAGTGAGTGCGTGCTTCCGATGATTCCCGAACTAGAGGGATGAAATAGCTGTCCAGTACTCCAGTGCTGATTTTCAATGGTTCTCTAACTGTTATTTTATATTGTTGATTTTATTCAAATGTCTAATCATCAATTTTGACTCATGTATATAAATAAAACAGGAAAGTTGTATGAGTGAGTGACTTGATATGATTATGAGTGGCAATGATAAATTGTGCTCGAAACGTGGTGGCATCAGTATATATATACATTACTTACTGTATAAGAACACCACTGTGTGTGACTTTATCAAAATAAATATTTTTATAGACAGAAGACAAGTAGTTCAGCGAAGAGTCTCTTTTCGGCAGCGAATTCATTTTCATAGCTGTACAATCGCAAATATATATGGTTGTTTTGTGTGTGTGTGTGTGTACATTAAATTTGTCAAACGAAATACAATTAGTAAGTTCAGGTGAATCAAGTGTTGATATAAGAGAGTAGTGACAAAAGTGATGAGTTGTCACAAACGATTGTTAAAGAAGAGTTACGTGGTAGCGTGAATAGTTTGATGAGAGAGTTGTACTCAGAGTGTACATGAAAACAAAATATACAGAATTACACAAGGGTTTTAAGTAGAGAAATAAGCATACAAACAAAAGTTAAGTCAAATCAACAGAGTTGTCACCATGATAGTAGAAGTGGCTGAATAATTTTAATTTGTATGCACATTTCTGGTTCCTCTAGCTTAATGGCTAGGGCTTCTGCGATGCAAAGAAGACGGAATCGTACTGTCTTTGGAAGGTTGTTCTTCACTTTGTAGATTGAAAAAGAGAAGACATTCAGCGAAGAGACTCTTTTCGGCGAATTCATTCACATAGCTGTACAATCGCATTTATATATAAATATTTGTGTGTGTGTGTGTGTACTTGAGGTTTGTCAAGTTTAGATAATTGATTAGTTAATACAAGAATGATGTAGTATAGAGACAAAGTTAATCAGACAGCAACTAAAGTAAGATTGATTTAAAAAGCTAGATGACGTAATATAATTGGCTAAAATGTTACAACTTAGGTCAGGATAGCAACAGAGGTAATTACAGGTAGAGATTAAGTAGAAGTGAAATTGAGTGAATAAGTTGGATGACGTAACATGAATGACTAGACTGAGCGTTGTTCAAGTCAGTAACAGTGGTAGTGAGTTGTAGAAATTGAATCGGGTGGGGGTAGAGAACAAGAAAGTTGAAAATGTAAAATGTTACAATTGAGAAGACAAAATAATACTAATGAAGAGACAGAAGAAAAGATTACTTTGAAGGAGGATACGTTTGTTGAGATAGAATGACCAGTGTTGACGAGGTGTTCTATTATTGCACTCCCTATGCAGCCACTACTTCCTTTCTGCAACCACGCTGAATAGTGTTCTTTGGCCCTTTTTGACAGGATAAGCGTTGAACGACCGATGTACCTGGCTTCACATCGGTCGTAGCAATGATAAATTGTACTCGAAACGTGGTGGCATCAGTGTAAATATTACCTACTGTATAACAACACCACTGTGTGTGTGACTTTATCAAAATAAATGTTTTATACTCTACGACCTACAGTGAATGGCCAAGTTTTATCCTTATATCCATCCATCGATTTCCTGTTTTAGCCTTGTTTTTTTGACAATCATAAAAACGACATCATGACTAAGTAATGTAAATAAGAAAGCTTTAAGATTAATGGATTTGTTTTCAATAATTTATGTTCACTTATCAAATTCCTGAAAATTCCCATGATAATATTTGAGCGGAAGGAATAATAATAATGATAATAAAGGCAATAAAATCAAAATGTTATCGTCATTTGAGTCGATAATTTATTTTACCTGAAATCTTGCACGCAACTGAGATACTTTTCTCCAGGCAACTGGATGAGATAATTCAATTTGTGTGAGGGAAAATTTATTATTATATTGATGCAGGAATGGGGTAAGTGTGTGTGTAAGTGCTTGTTATTTCCCCAGGGGATAATTATAGCTAACTGTTTGCAAAGGTATGAAATTCAACCTCGTACAATAGGCTGATTATCTCTTGGGTAGGGAGGCATCTTTTGAAAAAACTTCATACATTTGCTTCCCTTGATAAATTTCGATAAAGAATGGAAGATGAAATTTGCAGTATAAAAGAATATCATCATTCTATTTCACAGGTTCTCATCAACTGCACACACCCCTACCTGAAATTACAATGGTTATATATGAATATGATAATAACATACATAATAACAAACCCATATCCGCAGCAGGTCTCCAAGGTGAACAGCCTCTGGCAATTGAACAATGTAGGTAAGGGAAGTCGGCAAATTGGATCCGTAACTTCGGGAGAAGGATTGGCTCTGGGGGCCGAGTCAGACAGGTGAGATCAGATACGTGTCGGTCCAGTTGGAGGCTGGTTTCTTTGCTGCTTTGTGTGCTTCGGTGCGCATTGTTGTGGAGTTACTGGACTCTGACCGCGATCGATCGTGGGTGGTTTCAGCTGTTAGAGTTGTATGGCTAGCAACGCGCGTGGACTTGCTCTGCGTTGCGTCAAGCGGCTGTGCTTCCATTGTTTGGCGCGCGACGGCTAACTCAGAACTGGCACGGACCAGGGGAATCCGACTGTCTAATTAAAACGAAAGTATTGTGATTTCCGCTGACCGGTTATGACGCAATGTGATTTCTGCCCAGTGCTCTGAATGTCAAAGTGAAGAAATTCAACCAAGCGCGGGTAAACGGCGGGAGTAACTATGACTAACCGCTACAACATGCGTTAATCCTTCTTATGAACCATCTCTGCGTTGGCATATTCGTAGAAAATAACACTTGCGGCGGCGGGTTCCGGTTCTGCTAGGATAGTGGCATCGGCATATAGCTACGACTGGTGTCATGAATACTGGTGGTATTATGGCCTGTCGTTCGCCGAAATAAACCGCAGCCCTTGAAATATAAATAAAAGTCGTGGAGTAGGGTCCTATGAACGGCCCGGTCGGTCGGTTTTCGACATAGAACTTTGCACATATGTGCGGCAGTTCAAATCGCCACAATCTATGTAGCACTCAAAGCAAGAAAAAAAAAAAGAAGAAATGCATAATATAGACAGTAAACAGAGGTGTGAGACAAAGGAATAGTAATAACGGAGAACAAAAGTTTAATTGGAAGTCATAAGTCACAAGGAGTGGATGCATCTGCGCCACTGAGAACGATTTTGAGCCATGTCACCAATTGTTTCCAACCATTGGTTTTTACCATCCCGAGGGCCCCAACCAGGAAGTCTACATCTTCCTACGTGGCTTAGATTAACTGTTGTGGATTTCATTGATTGGTGCCATGTTTTGGTTTGACCGCCGCTAGCTCTTTTCCAGCCTGACCC
>CALYDE020000803.1:0-17566 GCA_944472155.2 Trichobilharzia szidati
CATAGGTGTCTGCGTTCTATCTCCCGCGTGAAGTGGTATAATAAGGTGAGCAATATGGAGGTTAGGCGTCGAGTGCTAGGTAAGGCGGGGAAATCAATCGACGAGACTGTGAAATTACTTCGACTGAGATGGTTAGGACATGTGCTACGTATGCCTAGTCATCGCCTTCCTCGACGGGCAATGTTAGCTGATATAGGGTCAGGCTGGAAAAGAGCTAGCGGCGGTCAAACGAAAACATGGCACCAATCAATGAAATCCACAACAGTTAATCTAAGCCACGTAGGAAGATGTAGACTTCCTGGTTGGGGCCCTCGGGATGGTAAAAACCAATGGTTGGAAACAATTGGTGACATGGCTCAAAATCGTTCTCAGTGGCGCAGATGCATTCACTCCTTGTGACTTATGATTTCCAATTAAACTTTTGTTCTCCGTTATTACTATTCCTTTATCTCACACCTCTGTTTACTGTCTATATTATGCATTTCTTCTACTTCCTTCTCTTGCTTTGCGTGCTACGTAGATTGTGGCGACTTGAACTGCCGCACATATGTGCAAAGTTCTATGTCGAAAACCGACCGACCGACCGACTATCATGGTGGCAAACTTGTTGATTTCCACCAACCTGATTTTTGTTTGTGTGTTTGTTTGCTTTTCCATCTTTTAACTCCTGCATTACTTGAGAACTCTTAGGTGATTACATTTTCGCTCTCGTTTCGATGCGTATCGTGATTACAATTCATTCATTAAACTCACCATCTCTATTATTATGTGACACTAATAAACATACCTATTCAGCTCCTTTCATACACTGACTGATATTAACAGCCATGTTTGTGACAACTCATCACTTTTGTTACTACCCTCTTTCATGAAAACTTGCACATTAGGGGGATTGTACAGCTAGAGAGGGAAATGAATTCGCCGAAAAGAGCCTCTTCACTGAACAACGTGTTTTGTTTTCGCCAATGTCTAGATGAGAATTATTCACGAAATCACATCACATCAAATCAAATCAAATCAAAAGTACCCATAATACACTTAGAGTATTCTGCCTACTCACTTACAAGTCTTGTTATCCTTCATGGCTTCTTAAAGTGTTTGTCTTTTTGACTAGCATATCTGATTAGGATATTTTTATTTTCTTTCTTATGCAGTCATCATTTTATTTATTTTTAGATTCGAAATGTAGATTTGAAGAATCCTGCTTCCTGTTTGCAGACGTTTGGAATCACTAGAACATCTGGTCTCTTGTTCTCTCTTACTATTGTACTCGATAACATATTTGGCTAACTTTATCCTATAATTGTATCACGATTAATTAAAAATAAATATTTCTTTCAATAGGTAACTAAGTGAATTGAACTTGTCTTATTTTCTAAGTCTTCGTATATATGTCTAAGTATAAGCGCAGTTCAGTTCAGTTTAGTTTAGTTTAGTTTCGTCACATGCAGACAAAGTAGGGTGATGGAATAGAGGGCAAATGTTCGTCAATGCTTTAGTGATAGAACACTCTCCAACCACACTCCTGCCGGGTTCGATTCCTGGCCGATGAACCATCAGACCTCATTCACTTTGTAGTAAAATCGATGGAGGGAGGAAGCTTTGCTGTGTGGCTGAAAACAAACACCACTGCTACTGAAACGTCGAAGCTGAACCTTGAGAGCACACGTTCCACTCGGAACACAAAGGAATAGGAAAAGTAATAAAGTGTGGCATCAGCTACTGTGTGTGACCGGAAATTAACAGTGTTTATTTGATATACCACACAGGGAAACAGCGTTATTCACCGGACGATAATGTTTCGAACACAATCGATTACTGTTCATAATCACATCATTTGTGTTTATTGAGAAAGAATATTAACAAGAAAAACTTACTGGATTTAGGAGATGATAAAGATTGAATGCATCTGCGTTATTTGTAATGGTTTTATATCATAGCACTAATAGCGTCCAGCTATTGGTTCTTTGCATCCTGAAGAACCAAATGAGGCAGTCTACACATTTTCACATGGCTCAAACCAACAATCGAAGACTTCATTGGACTGAAGCCACGTTTCATTTTGACTACCCCTGACTATTTTCCAACCTATTCTGGTATCAGTTAACAAAGATCTTCGAGGAAGACGTTGGATCGGTATGCACTACACGTGGCATAGCCATCTCAGCAAATGTACCTTCACAACTGCATTGATTCACTTACCCTCCTTACCTATCGCATCATGCCTTACCTCAGTATCGCTCACCACGCCACACCACACCACTTAACACGGGAGAAGACTTTCTGAAACCATGATGAAGAGTAGGCTCATTACATGAGAATGTGCTTTCTCCCCTCCTGCGTTGAAGAATGCGCAAGATATTTGAAGGCGTATCTAGTAGTATAAAGTTAGTAATAACAGAGTAACTTTGAATCTGCTTCGAGAGAATATTGAAATTTAAGAAAGATGAAGTTGACAGATGTCTAATGAGATTTACTATGACTGAGATCTTTATCTGTGTGATTGAAGAGCGTACCCGAACAATTCTATGTTAGTTTATAATCTGCATATTTCCGAAATCTGAGGAAGACATGTCTAGAAGTAGTTTTAGTATTTCTCAACACTGCGTGCAGACGTATCCTGACAGTCTTATTTATCTTCAGGAACGACAACTGATACTGTTGACTATCGAGGAATCAACGAAACGCTGAACTGTACAATAAGCGTATTATTATGTATCATCTGACAGTCTCTTCAGTGTGTGTCCAGTCCATCTCCATTTTCTTCTGCATATTTCATCAGCTCGTTCCCAGTGTCTCTTGATGCTAATTCTCTCCGTCTGGCCATCTGATTTTGGGTAAGCATCCAGCGAAGAGAGCTGTTGATGAAAGTGAGCAGCCTTTTGGAAATGTCCTTCGTGACGCTCAGTGTAATTTTCTCGCCCACATAGAGGTATTGACTGACTCATTGAATGACTTTATATTTGTATTGGAAATCAGAATTCTCTTCTTAGTGATGAGTGCAGAATATTTCCGAGCTGATTTCTGAGTGATGAATGTCTGTTTTGCCTTTCCAATGCTGACTGGTTTGTGTTGGCATCGTCATCGGTGCCATCTGGCTGTATATTTGAAATGATGCTGCCTATATGTACATAGGAAGCTACCTCCTTCAACTTACTCATGTTGACAACGATTAGTGCTAGTTTTTGGTTGATTATCCTCACTGCCTGCGTCTTCGCTATCTTCATTTGAACTCCTGTCTTTCCTGCTTCTTTGGCTGCAAGTTTTCAAGTGTCTGTAATATTCGCTGCAATTCGTCGGTGAAATCCAGACCTGCTAGATTCCTGTGATGTATATATATGTGTATGCATCAGATTTAGAAATGTAGAGCGAATGTAATACGACAGTGTGTCAGCTGGAGAGAACGCTTGTCCTCCTGCCTTCAACTAAATCAGTCGATTTAAACAGTGACTGTCAACACCCAGTGTTGATTGATGACTGTTTCAGGCTAATAATTTTGGCACTGATTATTCACTAAACTAGAAACTAAATTAACGTCGAACGTGGCGTGGATATTAAAATCCGAAAAACTTCTATCTGGATTGATACTGTCATCATTCTTCAAGAAATTAATTACAATGAAATGTCTACAGGTTTTGTATTTACGGAAACGACCATCTTCAGAAATCGGGCCTCGAAATATTTCTGTTACTGTTACTGTTATTTCAGCTGGAGTTAGGATTGTTGAAAAAGAAAAGAATCTATCTGCAGGTTTCATCGTGAGTTGACATCAGTTAGATAATCATTGGAAAACATGGGAATACTGGACGGCTATTTGGTCGTGGACCGGAATTCTTCACAGTTCGCACCTGTCGGGGTTAAATCAATCAATACACGAATGAATCCACGAGGGCGTTCATAGCTGGGTGAATACACGTAGGCGGGTGTAGACTGTTTGACTCAGATCCACGAGACGCTATAAATCAACCTCTAGAAACTGTTGTTAGTGTGTCTCAAAATCATTTTCAATCACGCAGACATATTGAGAATTACTCTCTTTCTCGTCGATATGATCCTCATAGACTGTAAAATCAATCATATTAATGCCTACGGGACACATTTGGTAGTCCATTATCAAGTAATAGAGACATGAGTATACCACTGTCAATTCACGAAATCCGATCCATTCGTTATCTTCAAGAATAAGAATGAGAAACGCCAGTGACACAATCGATGGTGAACTGGAGCGACTCTGACAAGTCCTCATGGACAATGGATGTCCTCCAAGAATTATCGAGTTGAACACGAAAGTAAAGCGGAACTGGAAAAAACGCAGGCGATGCCGAAGAAACTGCAGTTTATGTGTGCTGATCCTGAAGGTGATGCCACAGCTGAGATTCTGAAAAGTCGCTTATCCAGATGGCTGAGAAAATCCTTCTTTTCGGCTGAACTACGGATCATATTATGCAGACGACAAATGATCGATGGACGTGTGAAGGATAAACTGCAGCTTTGGGTCATTTCAGTATGTCTATATACGTTACTGTGGAGTTAGTTGTATTGACCGCTCACTTCCCAAATGCATCCCTGAGCATCGTCCGACATGGCTAGCAGCAGAACAGTGCAAGACAATTACTAGCTCATTTCGCAACCACTTGGTGAACTCAGGTTGCGCGACTCAACCAGAGTCATATTATTAGATGATCTACAGGGTGAAACCGAATGGTACAAAACACGTTAGTTTTCGGCAATGGTTCTTGGCGGAGGCACTCGTAATTCGTCAATACTACGACGAACT
Organism: Trichobilharzia szidati; assembly: GCA_944472155.2. Classification (NCBI taxonomy): domain Eukaryota; kingdom Metazoa; phylum Platyhelminthes; class Trematoda; order Strigeidida; family Schistosomatidae; genus Trichobilharzia; species Trichobilharzia szidati. The sequence continues at coordinate 4,778 of CALYDE020000803.1, forward strand.
CTATACAGAAATCGTTTGTCCAGTCTCTCATTCTCCCGTGGTCCTAACCTCTTCACCACTCGCTCCCAGTAAATTTTGATTCATCTTTATTTGATACTTTGCATTTACTTTAATAATGAATTCACTATTATCACTCCTACATGTTCCTTTTCTACATTTCCTCACCCTCTTCACACTTGTCAACTGGACACTCAATCAAATTCATTCTCACTCATTAACAATATTAACCTTGAGTGAGGCATTTAGAAGACAAATTTCGCGAGATGATATCATTTCGTAGTACCTTCACAACCGCTTTACAGCTAACATGGTTAACAATACTCTATAGTTTGGTTTGCAAGGGTTAGTTATGTTTTACGAGTTGATCACAGACTGATATCAATTAGAGAACCATTGAAACCTGGGAGTACTGTACAGCTGCTGTTTCATCCTAGTTTGGGAACCCTCACAAACCAAACTATAGAGAATTATTCTGATGCTCGCTAGTGACTTCCTACAGGATGGAGTCTCCTGGAGTTCTAGTGAGAAGTCATGACTAGTGAGGTCCAATTAGATGTCACGTGCGTGGATGGATGTCCCACCAACGACAATGGTTGGAGTCGCGTTAAATCACGAACTGGTAGAAGTTACAATTCATGAGCCATTGAATCGGGTCCCAGTGGCTGAATGGTATACGAGCTTGCCCTGTAACCGGAAGGTCCTGGGTTCGAATCCCAGTGGGTGCGTACTGCCGATGATTCCCAAACTAGGATGGAACAGCTGTCCAGTACTCCCTGTGGCTGGTTTTCAATGGTTCTCCAACTGATATCAATCCGTGATCAGCTAGTAAGAACATAACTAAACCTTACAAACCAAACTGTAGGATACAATAATATTAATAATAATCGTAGTAATAAGGGAAGAGCACACAGAATAACTAAATAAACAAAATAAATAAATGTCTATCCCTCTACGGCAAAGGCAGAAGTAGGGACTGTACATACTTCTTTTGTACACAAAGGTCTGGCTTAAAGTCAAGAATTGCCAAGGCCTCAGCTGTCTATAGAACTCTGTAACGAAGAAAACGCGGTAAGTTAGCATGGATTCTATATATGATCTTAAAATCATGGTCAGATTTGACAGAGTGACAGAAGTCGATCACACAGAATTTCGTCCTTTAATCGTAGGTACAGGGATCGAAATTGTTCGGCAAGTTAGAAAAAGAGGGACTAATTGTTTTAATTTTCTCAAACGAAGGTTCTCGAAAGATACTATAAGACTTCTGAACGGTCTACTAATTCTGAGATGTAAAATTGTAATTCAGAGTGAACGATTAAGGTTTTATCGCAACTGCATACAAAATAAACATTTTCCTATATCATTTTACAAATCAATACGTCGAAATAAGTCACAATCTTCACTGTTCAACCTTCAGCATCTTTCTGAATTAGAAATTGATGAAATTAATGACAAACTTTCGAAATTTATTGAAACACACTAAAGACTAATTCCCGTTATGGATAATTTATCTTTAGTATGTCGAATTAAATTCAGTGTATTTCGCAATGATATGGTAAAAGATACCATGAGTTCCACGGAACAAAAATTAACAAAATCTTTGAAAGACACGAATCATACTTTGGAATTTCCTCAAGATATCAACAAGCATATCATTAATTTATCTACCTGCACTCTATCCCAACTACAGTTGGAAGCATTATCGTATGGATTGAAATACAAAACTATTCCTATGAAAATAAACAAAATGGAATTCCAGTCACAGTACGGAAACCTCTATGATCAAATCTCTGATTCAACTCCTTCTAGTAAAGATAATCTGGACTGGTTTAAAGTCAAACTGGTGGACATTTCTCACCGATTTCTAAATGCTAGAATACACCAGAAAAATGTTTTATCAAAAGAAACCACGCCACACTTAAGGAATCAATTGTAAAAGATAATCTTATTATCCTTAAACCTGATAAGGGAGATGGCGTTGTCATCATGAATAAATCGGATTATCAAAATAAAATGAATGATATCCTCAAAGATCAGTCCAAATTTCTGGTGGACAATGCTATTGATAATGTGCTGCTTGTGGGAAAGCAGATCAATCGACAGCTTCAGATGCATGGTTTCAAAAATGAAAAAATTCATAAACAACTTAGAGCAATTGGGTCACACACTCCCCGGCTTTATGGCCTTCCGAAGATCTACAAAACTAGGAACCCACTCAGACCCATCTCAGACATGTCAAGTTCTCCATACTATAAAATCGCAAAATGGATTACAGAGGTCCTTACGCCTTTAAGAGACTCTTTATCAAATCATTCTGTAAAAAGTTCATTTGATCTGACAGATATGCTAGACAGACACCTTGAACATCAAGGATAAGGTTATGTATTCAATTGACATTGAGTCTTAATTCACCAATGTTCCTATTCATGAAACTGTCGATTTCATTTGCGATTACATCACAAACAATGAAATAAACTTACCTATTTCTGTCACTTACATCAGAGATACCACCTTAATGTGTACAGAAAATATTAGATTCACCTTCCAAGAAAAGGCATACAATCAAATCGATGGTGTTGCGATGGGGAGCCCTCTTGGGCCTCTGTTAGCAGGTATATTTATGTCAAAATTGGCGAGACAAATGCAAGGTATGTTTGGAGAATTTATGCTGTATAAACGTTGTGTATATGATATTCTCATTATTGGTAATAGTAGTAAATCTATTGAAAACATTATTACCCTATTTAATCATATTCATCCAAATATCCGAGTGACTTCCGAACTCGAATCGAATAACAAACTCGGTTTCCTCGATATTACAATGACCAGGAGAGATGATGGAACGATTCACCTATCAGTTTGTTTCGTAAACAGACATGGAGTGGACAATATCTTCATTTTACCAGTTCATTTACCAGTATCCAGAATAAACGTTTCCTATTGAAATGTTCGTTGTCAAGGGCCAGAAAAATATGCACGAGTGACACATTGATGGATGAGTTTCGACATATATATATTCAGTTTTATTAGCTAATGGTTATCCGGAAAACGTTATCACTTGTCACAGTAAAGAAAGACCACATCTCGAAAAGAAAGCTTCTGTACCAAAGAAAGCTATCTTTATTAACTCACCATTGAAGGGTGACCAGATTATGCAGTTGACAGCTCAAAGACTTCGGTCAGCCATCAAACGCACATTCTACGCCGCACCCCTTTTTCTCACATGCTGAACATTTTCGATCCCTGTACCTAAGATTAAAGGACGAAATTCTGTGAACTCTAGTTCAAACTGTATCTACAAGTTCACCTACAGCTGCAGTAACACCTATATAGGTAGAACCAAGAGAATGTTCTAATGTCGTCGTCGAAAAGAACATGTTCCAAAATGGCTACTAAATCATATAGAAAATCCCCATGCCAGTAATCTGAATAGAAATCCAACATCATCCATTGCAAAACACTCATTAATGTCAGGTCACAAAATCAATATTAATGACTGTTTCACAAATATTTAGCATAACTCTAATTCAAGGTTGTAAAAGGTGATGGAAGCACTTTGGATTAATCACATACAACCTAAACTGTGTGTACAAAAACAATAGACTTCAATCCTCGCCTACCATGGACTACATGACCTTTTAAATATGATAGGTCACTAGTATGTACTTTTGTTTTTTATTTAATTGAGTAATTGTCATGTACTATTGTTTATTATTGTTAACCATGTGAGTTGTAAAGCGGTTGTGAAGAAACTACGAAATGATATCATCTCGCGAAATTTGTCTTCTAGGTGGTGTATTCAAATTTATCAAAGGGATTAATTGTTTTAATACTAACCTTATCAAATTTCTTAGAATTTCTTCCTTTGTGTTATCTAAGTAAGTAACTTAAGTTACGTTTAAATTTTTCACTTTGGATACCAACTCTGAGTAGTTATGCCTATTAATTAAACCCTGTAACACAGTAGTGGATTACTATGGGTTTTCGGTAAATATAAATATGGCTGTACAGCTCCTGAAGACGATTTCGTCGATACAGAAGTCGTTTGTCCATATAGTAATATTAATCATAATAATATTTTTATTTTGACTGCTTGTGATGGCCATGACAATGTCAAAGACTGAACACATTGCTCTGGAATATATAGGGCTGGATTGTTTTCGGATTGTTAATGCTTCTGTTATGACGCAATATCTTCATTAAACTTTCTTTCGTGAGTTCGATCTCAACTTCTATAAGATTTTGAAAGATTTCTCAGGCCAAACTGACTATCATGAATTCAGAGTGTGTTCTGTTATCGAATTGAAGACACAGTTCCACTCTTCTGAGCCTGTTTCATTTGTGAACTCTATTATTATTTTTCCCTAATTTCTGAGTGGAATACATGGATGTCTGCAGTTGCACATTCTTGTTCCACCCTATTCTCTGTAGTCATTTTTAACTAGATTCACTATTGCTCACAAACCTTCATCTCCTCCTCACAGGATTTCATCCACGTTAATCTCGAATTCAAGCCGAATTGGTTGTCTCCGATTTGGCTCCCACTGGGAGGCCTATCGGCTGGTGTTAATCGACGGTCTCCACAATGTATGTCCAATCCATGTCCATTTTCTCCTCTTTATTCGTTAAACAATAAGTGATTGGTTTGTTCGTTGAATTAATTCTCTGTTACTTGCTTATCATTTTTGGCCAGCCATCTAATCTTCAGAATGAAGCCCGCTTAAGCGGTTGCTGATGAAAGTCTGCAGTACCCAGCTGGAAATTCTTTCGTGACGCGTCAGGTCTCTCGACCATACAGAAGAACTGAATAACTTGGCATTAACATTGACGATTTGGATGTTATTTCTCATACTGTGTGCAGCAGATGTGCGAACTGATTTCAGAGTGGTGAAGGAAGTTCTGTCTTGCTTTTCCAGTCTCACCTGTGCCACCTGTAGCTGAAATGATGCTGCCTAGATAAGTGAGACAGATCACTTATTTCACATTTCTCCTGTTGACGACGACTGATGCTTTTGGGTGCCCCTTTATTCAGCTATTACTGAAGTTTACTGAGATGTGAGCCAATGAGTTCGCTTGCCTTTCACATGCTGACTGAATAGTTTCTTGTAAGGAAAGTATTATTCCGAGGATAGCAGAGAAGTAAATTTTCGTTGGGGGCTTTTGAAACCGGAAACTTATCATTCAGAGTCAGTATTGGTGTGACATTCGAAGAAGTAGTTGCATGATCTATTCTCTTCTCGTGTATTTTATTTCTAATATCTCGTTGTCGACGGTCAGATTCATCAAGTTGTAGTGAGTGACTAATTGCACGTCTACGAGTCACAGAGTAGTGAATGTTTTCTACTTAAGATTTTAGTGTCTTCATAAGTTATCACTCAGACTGTAGATGTTACGAATTTCCTGTAATAATTTGAGCACCGAATCATATCGATTCATTACAAATTATTATTTAAAATAATCCTAATGTGTTTAGGAGAAAATCAAAACAAGATCTGTTTTCTGAGTGTATATATGTTTCAAAATTGTCATAGTAATGTTCCATTATTTTATTCTACTCTACCACTTCAATTCATCTTCGCCGACTTTATTGTTATCATCATCGTATTCTGAATTTTCCAGACAACACCTGACCTACATTAATTATTAAAATCTTTGTACAAGTTCACTTATTAGATAATCCTAAAAAATATTGTTATTGAAAAATGTAAGCGGTCACCAATTAAACGTGAAGCCTGTTATATAGGGGTGAGCAGCAGATAGATGAAGATCCGAGAGAATGAACATAGACTGTACGCGACACACTCACCTAGAAATGAAATGGAATTAATGAGTCTAGAAACATTGTAGGTCAGTTTATTTTCTGAAAAATCAAGAATACGATGATGATAACAATAAAGTTGGCTAAGATGAATTCTAGTGGTGAAGTAGAATCAAATGAGAAAAACATTACTATGACCAATTTTAAAATCGTTATGACTGTACACTAATTTAGAAAACTTTGAAAGTTTTGTAATTCATCCACTTTAACTCTACCCACTCAGTGTTACACCATTCTAATCAACTTTATTCGTATGATATGTGCAATATTGATCATTGAGCAATTTCTAGTGCCACCTAATACCCTTCTCCGTAATATAAACACGACTGTACAGCTGCTTGAAAATGAAGTCGTTGAGAAGAGATGTTTTTTCGCTGAACAAAAACGACTGTGGTTCACCTTATAAAAATTACATTTATAGAAGTCACTTCATTTGAAGGCTACTTGTCGATAGACATTTGTGTCAACAGGAAAATGGAAGCAGTCATCATATATTTGTAATGACTCATGTCAAATCGTCACCGTGTAAATTTGTCTGTAAGTGTGCGACATGAGAGTACCAATCTTGATGTACAAACAAAGAATGTTCTCTTCAAGGCATTTGATATCCTCTTTCTTAGACTGTTCAGTAGAAGATCGCCACATTCATGCACAGGACCTTCTTGAGGACAGTGATGTGGTTTTCTATGTTGATTTTGGGTGGCATGTGTTCGCCTATGAATTTTGGAGTGTGGGAATTTTCAGTCAGTGTCTTCGTTGAAATAGCGATCTCTTCACCTATCGACTCAGAACTGCAGGTGATTTGGATGCTCGTCACAAGAGATATTACCAGAATTCACTTTCATTTCATGGGTATGCAACAGTGGAGGTTTGTCAACTGGCTGTTCTACTCAGGTTTTCTATATACTGATCTGCCCAGTAATCAATCCCTCAGGCTTCTCCTTCATTTGAGCATCTAGAAACAACATCGTTTGTTCACTTCCTACTTCAGTTGTAAATCTGAGAGCTGTGTGGATCTAGGACACCATTTAGGTCACATTCACTATCACGCATGATGACAGTATCATCAACATACCTTTTGAAGAGAACATAGCTGACGATAGTCAATTTTAACGGACGATTTTCTAAACTTGTTTTGAAGACATGCAAGTATTGAATATATTGTTGATCACATAGCTTCGCCATCTCGATGTCTGGAGATAACACCGCTGGACGTGAATTAGATGGCCAGAGTGCATTTAAGTAGAAGATGTTTTAGCTGTGAAGTCGATATTCCAAAATTCAAGTTGTTGTCTTCCTAGTATCAGTATAAGAGACAAATCGTTTCTGTGATTGAAACACTCGTTACACTTGACTTGACATCGAGTGAAATCACACTTTTGTCCTCTCCTCTCAATTCTTTAATACAGTCGATGAATTCAAACAATTCCCAAGGGCAATACCTTGAAACTCCACCACAGAAATAGCCTAAGAGTCCTTCTATTCATTCCTCTAGTGAATGTCAAGGAGATCCAAACATATCCATAATCTGCAGTTATCGATTCGCTTACTGTGACTCATAACATTTCAGTCGATAGTTTTCCCGGAATAATGGTAAACAGGATAAGAAATGATCTTCAGTCAACTTGATGAATATATGTACAGAGAATGGTCTTTCCTAATCCAACTGACATTCGTCCTTACAACTGAGAGATAATTTCAAGTCTTATCAGCAGAAAAATCCTGTTTAATGTGTTTCGTTGTTATTCTCTGTATTTCTGTTGTAGATTCACGCCATATTTGTGTAAAAGGCACTAGTTTTGTGATTGATTGTTTCAATGTTAATCGTGTGTGCTCATAACAATATATCCGCTGACATACGTATGAAGAGGACACCGGAAAGCGCCCCCATTTCAAGGCCATTGAGGATATCATCTCCGTTGGTTCCTCTCTTTCTCCTATATGCTCATTGATTATGTGATTCAGTTACACTTGTTCTATTAGTTTTATTTTCATTTAAGGTTTGCTGTAGACTATCCGCAGTTTAAGATTTGTGAGGAGTTTGAATTAATTTCAGCGTTGTTAGATATTTGTCACGAACCGACCAACATGAGTTGGGGAGTTCATTGAAAACCAGTTAGCCAGCAACACTGGATAGCTGTTCTATCCTTGTTTTTCCGACACTTCAGTGGAATGCACATCCATCCATCGAAAGGCACATGGACTCCTGTAAGAAATGGGCCAAGTCCATTTTATCTAACTCACACCACCCTCTTCACTCACAACTCTCCCCCTGCACCTCATCAGGTAAAACCAGAAGGCAATATAGAAAACTATATGCTCGCACCAGCAAGTACAAAAACTCAACCATACCCTACTTAGCTCGTGTTCTGTGCGATAAAGAAAGCATTAGGCGTGACACCTATAATTCATTTAATAGTCCGTAGTACAACTGGATCTCGTCTTTCCAACTCATATCATCAATAGGTACAACATTTTCTTTCTTTCTTTTCCTTTTCTCTCTCTTCTTTTTCCATTATGTGCTGCTTTGTTTCTTTCTCTGGCTTACGCCAGTTAATAAGACAGCTCCCACTTTTCTAACACATTCAAACACTGTTTCGGCTTTACTTTTGTTACCGACATGCTAATGTGTTGCTGTAATAATGAACTGTGGTTTCCTTAATCTATGTAGAATTCTATTTATTGATAATGTACTAACTGGATGCAATACTGTAGTAAAAATGCTGAGAATTCCATTCTGTATCACATGCACTGTTTTGGAATAAAGCAAATTATTATTATCTCACAACCAGGTATCGAAGACGAGATCTTCAGCTCACAAGACCAAGCTGCTTGGACTAGAATTTAATAACCCGTGAATTATACCTTGTCATCTCCTGATACAGCTCAGTCTTCGACAGTATCTTCGATGAGTATGCACTTCATCATGACATTGTAAACACCAGTGCTCACAACTTCCCACTACATGGTTTCCATTGATCCATCCAGCGGTCATCGGTGACCTGGCGATCAACATTCAAATGAAAGGATTTGTGAATATTTTAGACTAATTTCAGAGACCTTAGAGTTTCGTCAGATATCACTCACAATCAGGAATGCATTGGTGAGACGCGGTGCTATATCACGAGTGTGTTGACAAAGTTAGAATTCGCAGGTCACTGAATTCCAGCCCAAGTGGTTGAATGGTCACCAACGGACTTGGTCTTGTAACGTGAAAATCTTCGGTTGTGGGGATGTGAATGTGAACTGCTGGAGATTCGTAAACCCTAGGATAGAACAGCTATCCAGTGCTCTTGACTGGATACTTTTCAATGAACTCTCTTACTGATGTCAGTCGGTTCATGACAAAAATCTAGCAACACTGAGAGTAAAGCTTATACGCCTAGATTTTCCGACGATACGTATTACAATGACTTCAGTACTCGCATCATGAATACATGAAAACATCCAGAATCTATCAAGATAGAAATTACAGTCACTGAGTCACCATATCTGCTTACACTGCATTCTACTGCATCTGTGGCAAAAGTAGGTATTCAACTCAATTAAATTGTGTCATAGTTGAATCTGTCTACATAAAATGCCAAATATGAAGAGATAAGACAAATGACATGGTAATCATAACTTCAATTTCGTTAGCATTATACTTCCAGAAAATAAATAAACCATTAAGTCGCTGGACTTATAGACGTCAATTTCTATTGCAGTGCAACCAGTGGACTTCACAATTTATCACGTGATTCTGACTGGATACACAGAGTTGTGATAAGAGGGTTGGATAGTGTTAAAATTACTCAAGAGTGATCTCAAACTGAAATCATTTAGATTATTGTCAACAGTTCAGGCGAACTGAACTGCTGCCTCGTCCATTTTTGCATCCCTTAAGCTGTATTCATCTGTGATCTTAGGACTTTCAGGTTAAAAGGCGAGTTCTTAGAGCATCTGGCCATGGCGATGTACAGACAAGAACCCATCCAATGTCGTTGGTGAGTATTTCTTCTCACACACAAACTTGATGGACTGCGCTAGTTACGACTTTCCACTACTGCTACTACTGCTACGATTAATACTAATACTCATACTACTATTGCTAATACTACTACTACTACTATTACTACTACAAGTGGACAACCTAGTCACTTCTAATTCTCTTTCTTTTAAATGACAAGGGACATCAAAAGAACTAACTAACAAACAGAAAAGTAATTCAAATAGAATTAGTATGAACAAGATTTCTACTTAATTACACTAAAAAATAGTTTCTGTCTTTCATGCACAGCTAATAGAATCACACTGTTTGAGGTTAATCGGATGACGACAAGAGAAAAGGAATGTGTATTTGAGTAAAACTTTATTTATAAGATAATCCATAATAAACTAACAGTAGCGAGATTTTTTTATTAAGTATAAAAAATACACTAGAAGTTACGCTGAAGTGATCATCCAGTAAGATATCCGTTGTTTTTGTTATCATTATTATTGTTCACTTGGTTTCCGATGAGACGTTAGGGATTCAACAACACGTCCCCACTTTGTTCTGTTCTCTGCTCTCCTCTTCATCTGGCTAGCCACACGAGTACTCAAAATCTGTCATCTGTTCCTCGCCACACGATCTCCCCCATGTCACCATCAATGTGACGATCCACTCGTCGTTTCCCATTCAGATTCCACTCGAGCGGTGGCCAGCATTTAACGTGATGTGCTTCGACGGGCTCCTCAATGTATTCCCGATCAACTCATCTTCATTTTCTGTTGCATATTACTTGAACGACAGGTTCTTGGTTGGCTAGTTTGTCCCAGTAGTTTCTTGCTGCTAATTCTCGCTGGCCAGTCAGCCATTTCAACTTCACTATGGAGCCAGGGTAGTCAGTTGTCGGTAAGAGTCTGCCGTAGCCTCTTTGAAATGGTCTTCGTGACGCCAGTGACAAGTTTCTCACCCATAGAGGCGAATGCGAATGTTGTACGCACTAGTGATGAAGCTTCTATTGAAATCGATTTCATTTATTCGTATTTATCAGTGACTGACAATACAGAGTGTGTGGTTCAATGATGGAAGTGTTGCCAGTCGTGTTGGAGGTTAGGGTTTGACTCCCAGCCGATGCATTCTGATACTTTGCCTAGTTCACCAGCTAGCATCAGACCTGGAAAAGTGGGAATTTTTAGAGTAGATCTACCAACTCCACACCATCACCACTGAAACTCCAAAATCCTGAAGCCTTATATCCCACTCACAAATGAAGTAACGAAAGGCGAACAATTAAAAGCACTTGGGAGGACTTCTGTGTATCACCGTGTTTTCCTGTGTATTATTGGATATCTCACGGTTTGGATAATCTGAGGCAGAAAGTATACACAACTGAGTGTATATCTGCACCTCTATTCAAAACAGAAATAATGAACACTGTGGGGCATCTGTTCGACCACTGAGAAATCCAGTTGAGCGAGAAAGGCTTGAAAAATCATCAGCCATCGGTTGACACGCTACGCTGCAGAACCTGGCCACAAATTTCATTTTGACAATATTGGAACAATCCAGAAAAATTTGAGAAATCACAAAGTACGTCCAGTATCATCAGCCTCACTTCCAGTTTTCCGTCTTTACCAGTGTTGTTACTCGTTCAGACAGTTAAAGGAGTTCCTCCGTGGCCGGGGATTGATCCACGGATCACTTGTGCGGTTGGCAAGCATTCTGCCGCCTTGACATCGACAGACCTAAAAATCTTTTATTGGCCGCTTTTCATCATCTAACTAGTGGGCTAGAAGCAATCTCCAATACTACCTGATATTAATCATACTTTTAACACAGAAATATAAAACAATTAGTGTGGAGTATTTCTTACATCATTCTAATATTTGAAAAGTGAGCAATGAGTAATCAAAATGGTAACTGGAATGGTGAAGACTAGTCAGCTGAGACTGACCGAGGTGACGTAGTATGAAAAACGTTAAGAAAATTTCGATGTGAATGGTTAGAGGATAGAGGCAAACATCAAAATAAACTATAGAGCAGATGAAGACAGTAAACAACAACACGTCAGTTGAGAAAATGATGTGAGCTAATGTCACGTGAAAAAATGTACAAGATAGTACTGATAAGAGAATATTGGTAACAGTTGAGTTTTACGTTGGAGCTGTACCGAAGGTAGAAGGAGGGGATAGAGACGTTTCTTCAGTGTACATGAATCACTGTTTTCCATCCATCTAACAGCCAGATGTAGTCTTTTATCAACAGCTGGCTTTTCTATCTCCATACTGAAGACCAGAAACCATGAGCAACGAGTAACCTTAGCGACGAACCAGCCACGAAGCTTTCGTCCAAAAGGTATGTAGAAGGTTATGGAAATGCATAGGATACACGATGAAGAGACTGTTGAGTGACATCGCATGTCAGGCTGTTTAAAGGAACTCGAAAAGGAAACTGCGAGTTGGGCGTCGGTTCGAAGGTGACATGGATGATATCTTGTTAGATAAATAAGACAGTTCTCGGGCAGTCGTGGAGTCAGCCCAAGAAAACATTTTGGAGAACCGGGTGAAATGGAGATGGACTGTTGAATCCCTGTATTCCGCTCAAGAGAGAAAAGTTGTTGTAACAACAGAAGACAAGACACGGAAGCCAAGGTATATTTTCAAGTGATCAAACAGCTATTTACATATGCAAACAGTGTATATCCTTTAGCCAATCACTGAGTGTGTGATTTTGGTTTAAATTGAATGACAAGAAATACAGTGATCAAATATACATGTATTGTGTTCTCTTGCTAATGCAGTATTGAATTGTGGGAATATGTGAGAATCATATTCCTTGTCTGTATCACACCACCACCACTGTATGATAATACTCGACATTAATTAATAAATTGTACAGACCATCAGCCTGTCCAACACTTTTAAGGATTAATTGCTGAAAAATCAATAATAATGATAATAATGACAATGTCGTGACTACTAATCAATACCTCTTCACTTATGATACA
>CALYDE020000804.1:0-17484 GCA_944472155.2 Trichobilharzia szidati
GTGTTGGTGTCAGTGTATGTGCAACAGTAGCATTGTATTTTTTGATGTTTTCGCGATAGTGGTGTTGGTGTCAGTGTATGTGCAACAGTAGCATTGTATTTTTTGATGTTTTCGCGATAGTGGTGTTGGTGTCAGTGTATGTGCAACAGTAGCATTGTATTTTTTGATGTTTTCGCGATAGTGGTGTTGGTGTCAGTGTATGTGCAACAGTAGCATTGTATTTTTTGATGTTTTCGCGATAGTGGTGTTGGTGTCAGTGTATGTGCAACAGTAGCATTGTATTTTTTGATGTTTTCGCGATAGTGGTGTTGGTGTCAGTGTATGTGCAACAGTAGCATTGTATTTTTTGATGTTTTCGCGATAGTGGTGTTGGTGTCAGTGTATGTGCAACAGTAGCATTGTATTTTTTGATGTTTTCGCGATAGTGGTGTTGGTGTCAGTGTATGTGCAACAGTAGCACTGTATTTTTTGATGTTTTCGCGATAGTGGTGTTGGTGTCAGTGTATGTGCAACAGTAGCATTGTATTTTTTGATGTTTTCGCGATAGTGGTGTTGGTGTCAGTGTATGTGCAACAGTAGCATTGTATTTTTTGATGTTTTCGCGATAGTGGTGTTGGTGTCAGTGTATGTGCAACAGTAGCATTGTATTTTTTGATGTTTTCGCGATAGTGGTGTTGGTGTCAGTGTATGTGCAACAGTAGCATTGTATTTTTTGATGTTTTCGCGATAGTGGTGTTGGTGTCAGTGTATGTGCAACAGTAGCATTGTATTTTTTGATGTTTTCGCGATAGTGGTGTTGGTGTCAGTGTATGTGCAACAGTAGCATTGTATTTTTTGATGTTTTCGCGATAGTGGTGTTGGTGTCAGTGTATGTGCAACAGTAGCATTGTATTTTTTGATGTTTTCGCGATAGTGGTGTTGGTGTCAGTGTATGTGCAACAGTAGCATTGTATTTTTTGATGTTTTCGCGATAGTGGTGTTGGTGTCAGTGTATGTGCAACAGTAGCATTGTATTTTTTGATGTTTTCGCGATAGTGGTGTTGGTGTCAGTGTATGTGCAACAGTAGCATTGTATTTTTTGATGTTTTCGCGATAGTGGTGTTGGTGTCAGTGTATGTGCAACAGTAGCATTGTATTTTTTGATGTTTTCGCGATAGTGGTGTTGGTGTCAGTGTATGTGCAACAGTAGCATTGTATTTTTTGATGTTTTCGCGATAGTGGTGTTGGTGTCAGTGTATGTGCAACAGTAGCATTGTATTTTTTGATGTTTTCGCGATAGTGGTGTTGGTGTCAGTGTATGTGCAACAGTAGCATTGTATTTTTTGATGTTTTCGCGATAGTGGTGTTGGTGTCAGTGTATGTGCAACAGTAGCATTGTATTTTTTGATGTTTTCGCGATAGTGGTGTTGGTGTCAGTGTATGTGCAACAGTAGCATTGTATTTTTTGATGTTTTCGCGATAGTGGTGTTGGTGTCAGTGTATGTGCAACAGTAGCATTGTATTTTTTGATGTTTTCGCGATAGTGGTGTTGGTGTCAGTGTATGTGCAACAGTAGCATTGTATTTTTTGATGTTTTCGCGATAGTGGTGTTGGTGTCAGTGTATGTGCAACAGTAGCATTGTATTTTTTGATGTTTTCGCGATAGTGGTGTTGGTGTCAGTGTATGTGCAACAGTAGCATTGTATTTTTTGATGTTTTCGCGATAGTGGTGTTGGTGTCAGTGTATGTGCAACAGTAGCATTGTATTTTTTGATGTTTTCGCGATAGTGGTGTTGGTGTCAGTGTATGTGCAACAGTAGCATTGTATTTTTTGATGTTTTCGCGATAGTGGTGTTGGTGTCAGTGTATGTGCAACAGTAGCATTGTATTTTTTGATGTTTTCGCGATAGTGGTGTTGGTGTCAGTGTATGTGCAACAGTAGCATTGTATTTTTTGATGTTTTCGCGATAGTGGTGTTGGTGTCAGTGTATGTGCAACAGTAGCATTGTATTTTTTGATGTTTTCGCGATAGTGGTGTTGGTGTCAGTGTATGTGCAACAGTAGCATTGTATTTTTTGATGTTTTCGCGATAGTGGTGTTGGTGTCAGTGTATGTGCAACAGTAGCATTGTATTTTTTGATGTTTTCGCGATAGTGGTGTTGGTGTCAGTGTATGTGCAACAGTAGCATTGTATTTTTTGATGTTTTCGCGATAGTGGTGTTGGTGTCAGTGTATGTGCAACAGTAGCATTGTATTTTTTGATGTTTTCGCGATAGTGGTGTTGGTGTCAGTGTATGTGCAACAGTAGCATTGTATTTTTTGATGTTTTCGCGATAGTGGTGTTGGTGTCAGTGTATGTGCAACAGTAGCATTGTATTTTTTGATGTTTTCGCGATAGTGGTGTTGGTGTCAGTGTATGTGCAACAGTAGCATTGTATTTTTTGATGTTTTCGCGATAGTGGTGTTGGTGTCAGTGTATGTGCAACAGTAGCATTGTATTTTTTGATGTTTTCGCGATAGTGGTGTTGGTGTCAGTGTATGTGCAACAGTAGCATTGTATTTTTTGATGTTTTCGCGATAGTGGTGTTGGTGTCAGTGTATGTGCAACAGTAGCATTGTATTTTTTGATGTTTTCGCGATAGTGGTGTTGGTGTCAGTGTATGTGCAACAGTAGCATTGTATTTTTTGATGTTTTCGCGATAGTGGTGTTGGTGTCAGTGTATGTGCAACAGTAGCATTGTATTTTTTGATGTTTTCGCGATAGTGGTGTTGGTGTCAGTGTATGTGCAACAGTAGCATTGTATTTTTTGATGTTTTCGCGATAGTGGTGTTGGTGTCAGTGTATGTGCAACAGTAGCATTGTATTTTTTGATGTTTTCGCGATAGTGGTGTTGGTGTCAGTGTATGTGCAACAGTAGCATTGTATTTTTTGATGTTTTCGCGATAGTGGTGTTGGTGTCAGTGTATGTGCAACAGTAGCATTGTATTTTTTGATGTTTTCGCGATAGTGGTGTTGGTGTCAGTGTATGTGCAACAGTAGCATTGTATTTTTTGATGTTTTCGCGATAGTGGTGTTGGTGTCAGTGTATGTGCAACAGTAGCATTGTATTTTTTGATGTTTTCGCGATAGTGGTGTTGGTGTCAGTGTATGTGCAACAGTAGCATTGTATTTTTTGATGTTTTCGCGATAGTGGTGTTGGTGTCAGTGTATGTGCAACAGTAGCATTGTATTTTTTGATGTTTTCGCGATAGTGGTGTTGGTGTCAGTGTATGTGCAACAGTAGCATTGTATTTTTTGATGTTTTCGCGATAGTGGTGTTGGTGTCAGTGTATGTGCAACAGTAGCATTGTATTTTTTGATGTTTTCGCGATAGTGGTGTTGGTGTCAGTGTATGTGCAACAGTAGCATTGTATTTTTTGATGTTTTCGCGATAGTGGTGTTGGTGTCAGTGTATGTGCAACAGTAGCATTGTATTTTTTGATGTTTTCGCGATAGTGGTGTTGGTGTCAGTGTATGTGCAACAGTAGCATTGTATTTTTTGATGTTTTCGCGATAGTGGTGTTGGTGTCAGTGTATGTGCAACAGTAGCATTGTATTTTTTGATGTTTTCGCGATAGTGGTGTTGGTGTCAGTGTATGTGCAACAGTAGCATTGTATTTTTTGATGTTTTCGCGATAGTGGTGTTGGTGTCAGTGTATGTGCAACAGTAGCATTGTATTTTTTGATGTTTTCGCGATAGTGGTGTTGGTGTCAGTGTATGTGCAACAGTAGCATTGTATTTTTTGATGTTTTCGCGATAGTGGTGTTGGTGTCAGTGTATGTGCAACAGTAGCATTGTATTTTTTGATGTTTTCGCGATAGTGGTGTTGGTGTCAGTGTATGTGCAACAGTAGCATTGTATTTTTTGATGTTTTCGCGATAGTGGTGTTGGTGTCAGTGTATGTGCAACAGTAGCATTGTATTTTTTGATGTTTTCGCGATAGTGGTGTCGGTGTCAGTGTATGTGCAACAGTAGCATTGTATTTTTTGATGTTTTCGTGATAGTGGTGTTGGTGTCAGTGTATGTGCAACAGTAGCATTGTATTTTTTGATGTTTTCGCGATAGTGGTGTTGGTGTCAGTGTATGTGCAACAGTAGCATTGTATTTTTTGATGTTTTCGCGATAGTGGTGTTGGTGTCAGTGTATGTGCAACAGTAGCATTGTATTTTTTGATGTTTTCGCGATAGTGGTGTTGGTGTCAGTGTATGTGCAACAGTAGCATTGTATTTTTTGATGTTTTCGCGATAGTGGTGTTGGTGTCAGTGTATGTGCAACAGTAGCATTGTATTTTTTGATGTTTTCGCGATAGTGGTGTTGGTGTCAGTGTATGTGCAACAGTAGCATTGTATTTTTTGATGTTTTCGCGATAGTGGTGTTGGTGTCAGTGTATGTGCAACAGTAGCATTGTATTTTTTGATGTTTTCGCGATAGTGGTGTTGGTGTCAGTGTATGTGCAACAGTAGCATTGTATTTTTTGATGTTTTCGCGATAGTGGTGTTGGTGTCAGTGTATGTGCAACAGTAGCATTGTATTTTTTGATGTTTTCGCGATAGTGGTGTTGGTGTCAGTGTATGTGCAACAGTAGCATTGTATTTTTTGATGTTTTCGCGATAGTGGTGTTGGTGTCAGTGTATGTGCAACAGTAGCATTGTATTTTTTGATGTTTTCGCGATAGTGGTGTTGGTGTCAGTGTATGTGCAACAGTAGCATTGTATTTTTTGATGTTTTCGCGATAGTGGTGTTGGTGTCAGTGTATGTGCAACAGTAGCATTGTATTTTTTGATGTTTTCGCGATGGTGGTGTTGGTGTCAGTGTATGTGCAACAGTAGCATTGTATTTTTTGATGTTTTCGCGATAGTGGTGTTGGTGTCAGTGTATGTGCAACAGTAGCATTGTATTTTTTGATGTTTTCGCGATAGTGGTGTTGGTGTCAGTGTATGTGCAACAGTAGCATTGTATTTTTTGATGTTTTCGCGATAGTGGTGTTGGTGTCAGTGTATGTGCAACAGTAGCATTGTATTTTTTGATGTTTTCGCGATAGTGGTGTTGGTGTCAGTGTATGTGCAACAGTAGCATTGTATTTTTTGATGTTTTCGCGATAGTGGTGTTGGTGTCAGTGTATGTGCAACAGTAGCATTGTATTTTTTGATGTTTTCGCGATAGTGGTGTTGGTGTCAGTGTATGTGCAACAGTAGCATTGTATTTTTTGATGTTTTCGCGATAGTGGTGTTGGTGTCAGTGTATGTGCAACAGTAGCATTGTATTTTTTGATGTTTTCGCGATAGTGGTGTTGGTGTCAGTGTATGTGCAACAGTAGCATTGTATTTTTTGATGTTTTCGCGATAGTGGTGTTGGTGTCAGTGTATGTGCAACAGTAGCATTGTATTTTTTGATGTTTTCGCGATAGTGGTGTTGGTGTCAGTGTATGTGCAACAGTAGCATTGTATTTTTTGATGTTTTCGCGATAGTGGTGTTGGTGTCAGTGTATGTGCAACAGTAGCATTGTATTTTTTGATGTTTTCGCGATAGTGGTGTTGGTGTCAGTGTATGTGCAACAGTAGCATTGTATTTTTTGATGTTTTCGCGATATTGGTGTTGGTGTCAGTGTATGTGCAACAGTAGCATTGTATTTTTTGATGTTTTCGCGATAGTGGTGTTGGTGTCAGTGTATGTGCAACAGTAGCATTGTATTTTTTGATGTTTTCGCGATAGTGGTGTTGGTGTCAGTGTATGTGCAACAGTAGCATTGTATTTTTTGATGTTTTCGCGATAGTGGTGTTGGTGTCAGTGTATGTGCAACAGTAGCATTGTATTTTTTGATGTTTTCGCGATAGTGGTGTTGGTGTCAGTGTATGTGCAACAGTAGCATTGTATTTTTTGATGTTTTCGCGATAGTGGTGTTGGTGTCAGTGTATGTGCAACAGTAGCATTGTATTTTTTGATGTTTTCGCGATAGTGGTGTTGGTGTCAGTGTATGTGCAACAGTAGCATTGTATTTTTTGATGTTTTCGCGATAGTGGTGTTGGTGTCAGTGTATGTGCAACAGTAGCATTGTATTTTTTGATGTTTTCGCGATAGTGGTGTTGGTGTCAGTGTATGTGCAACAGTAGCATTGTATTTTTTGATGTTTTCGCGATAGTGGTGTTGGTGTCAGTGTATGTGCAACAGTAGCATTGTATTTTTTGATGTTTTCGCGATAGTGGTGTTGGTGTCAGTGTATGTGCAACAGTAGCATTGTATTTTTTGATGTTTTCGCGATAGTGGTGTTGGTGTCAGTGTATGTGCAACAGTAGCATTGTATTTTTTGATGTTTTCGCGATAGTGGTGTTGGTGTCAGTGTATGTGCAACAGTAGCATTGTATTTTTTGATGTTTTCGCGATAGTGGTGTTGGTGTCAGTGTATGTGCAACAGTAGCATTGTATTTTTTGATGTTTTCGCGATAGTGGTGTTGGTGTCAGTGTATGTGCAACAGTAGCATTGTATTTTTTGATGTTTTCGCGATAGTGGTGTTGGTGTCAGTGTATGTGCAACAGTAGCATTGTATTTTTTGATGTTTTCGCGATAGTGGTGTTGGTGTCAGTGTATGTGCAACAGTAGCATTGTATTTTTTGATGTTTTCGCGATAGTGGTGTTGGTGTCAGTGTATGTGCAACAGTAGCATTGTATTTTTTGATGTTTTCGCGATAGTGGTGTTGGTGTCAGTGTATGTGCAACAGTAGCATTGTATTTTTTGATGTTTTCGCGATAGTGGTGTTGGTGTCAGTGTATGTGCAACAGTAGCATTGTATTTTTTGATGTTTTCGCGATAGTGGTGTTGGTGTCAGTGTATGTGCAACAGTAGCATTGTATTTTTTGATGTTTTCGCGATAGTGGTGTTGGTGTCAGTGTATGTGCAACAGTAGCATTGTATTTTTTGATGTTTTCGCGATAGTGGTGTTGGTGTCAGTGTATGTGCAACAGTAGCATTGTATTTTTTGATGTTTTCGCGATAGTGGTGTTGGTGTCAGTGTATGTGCAACAGTAGCATTGTATTTTTTGATGTTTTCGCGGTAGTGGTGTTGGTGTCAGTGTATGTGCAACAGTAGCATTGTATTTTTTGATGTTTTCGCGATAGTGGTGTTGGTGTCAGTGTATGTGCAACAGTAGCATTGTATTTTTTGATGTTTTCGCGATAGTGGTGTTGGTGTCAGTGTATGTGCAACAGTAGCATTGTATTTTTTGATGTTTTCGCGATAGTGGTGTTGGTGTCAGTGTATGTGCAACAGTAGCATTGTATTTTTTGATGTTTTCGCGATAGTGGTGTTGGTGTCAGTGTATGTGCAACAGTAGCATTGTATTTTTTGATGTTTTCGCGATAGTGGTGTTGGTGTCAGTGTATGTGCAACAGTAGCATTGTATTTTTTGATGTTTTCGCGATAGTGGTGTTGGTGTCAGTGTATGTGCAACAGTAGCATTGTATTTTTTGATGTTTTCGCGATAGTGGTGTTGGTGTCAGTGTATGTGCAACAGTAGCATTGTATTTTTTGATGTTTTCGCGATAGTGGTGTTGGTGTCAGTGTATGTGCAACAGTAGCATTGTATTTTTTGATGTTTTCGCGATAGTGGTGTTGGTGTCAGTGTATGTGCAACAGTAGCATTGTATTTTTTGATGTTTTCGCGATAGTGGTGTTGGTGTCAGTGTATGTGCAACAGTAGCATTGTATTTTTTGATGTTTTCGCGATAGTGGTGTTGGTGTCAGTGTATGTGCAACAGTAGCATTGTATTTTTTGATGTTTTCGCGATAGTGGTGTTGGTGTCAGTGTATGTGCAACAGTAGCATTGTATTTTTTGATGTTTTCGCGATAGTGGTGTTGGTGTCAGTGTATGTGCAACAGTAGCATTGTATTTTTTGATGTTTTCGTGATAGTGGTGTTGGTGTCAGTGTATGTGCAACAGTAGCATTGTATTTTTTGATGTTTTCGCGATAGTGGTGTTGGTGTCAGTGTATGTGCAACAGTAGCATTGTATTTTTTGATGTTTTCGCGATAGTGGTGTTGGTGTCAGTGTATGTGCAACAGTAGCATTGTATTTTTTGATGTTTTCGCGATAGTGGTGTTGGTGTCAGTGTATGTGCAACAGTAGCATTGTATTTTTTGATGTTTTCGCGATAGTGGTGTTGGTGTCAGTGTATGTGCAACAGTAGCATTGTATTTTTTGATGTTTTCGCGATAGTGGTGTTGGTGTCAGTGTATGTGCAACAGTAGCATTGTATTTTTTGATGTTTTCGCGATAGTGGTGTTGGTGTCAGTGTATGTGCAACAGTAGCATTGTATTTTTTGATGTTTTCGCGATAGTGGTGTTGGTGTCAGTGTATGTGCAACAGTAGCATTGTATTTTTTGATGTTTTCGCGATAGTGGTGTTGGTGTCAGTGTATGTGCAACAGTAGCATTGTATTTTTTGATGTTTTCGCGATAGTGGTGTTGGTGTCAGTGTATGTGCAACAGTAGCATTGTATTTTTTGATGTTTTCGCGATAGTGGTGTTGGTGTCAGTGTATGTGCAACAGTAGCATTGTATTTTTTGATGTTTTCGCGATAGTGGTGTTGGTGTCAGTGTATGTGCAACAGTAGCATTGTATTTTTTGATGTTTTCGCGATAGTGGTGTTGGTGTCAGTGTATGTGCAACAGTAGCATTGTATTTTTTGATGTTTTCGTGATAGTGGTGTTGGTGTCAGTGTATGTGCAACAGTAGCATTGTATTTTTTGATGTTTTCGCGATAGTGGTGTTGGTGTCAGTGTATGTGCAACAGTAGCATTGTATTTTTTGATGTTTTCGCGATAGTGGTGTTGGTGTCAGTGTATGTGCAACAGTAGCATTGTATTTTTTGATGTTTTCGCGATAGTGGTGTTGGTGTCAGTGTATGTGCAACAGTAGCATTGTATTTTTTGATGTTTTCGCGATAGTGGTGTTGGTGTCAGTGTATGTGCAACAGTAGCATTGTATTTTTTGATGTTTTCGCGATAGTGGTGTTGGTGTCAGTGTATGTGCAACAGTAGCATTGTATTTTTTGATGTTTTCGCGATAGTGGTGTTGGTGTCAGTGTATGTGCAACAGTAGCATTGTATTTTTTGATGTTTTCGCGATAGTGGTGTTGGTGTCAGTGTATGTGCAACAGTAGCATTGTATTTTTTGATGTTTTCGCGATAGTGGTGTTGGTGTCAGTGTATGTGCAACAGTAGCATTGTATTTTTTGATGTTTTCGCGATAGTGGTGTTGGTGTCAGTGTATGTGCAACAGTAGCATTGTATTTTTTGATGTTTTCGCGATAGTGGTGTTGGTGTCAGTGTATGTGCAACAGTAGCATTGTATTTTTTGATGTTTTCGCGATAGTGGTGTTGGTGTCAGTGTATGTGCAACAGTAGCATTGTATTTTTTGATGTTTTCGCGATAGTGGTGTTGGTGTCAGTGTATGTGCAACAGTAGCATTGTATTTTTTGATGTTTTCGCGATAGTGGTGTTGGTGTCAGTGTATGTGCAACAGTAGCATTGTATTTTTTGATGTTTTCGCGATAGTGGTGTTGGTGTCAGTGTATGTGCAACAGTAGCATTGTATTTTTTGATGTTTTCGCGATAGTGGTGTTGGTGTCAGTGTATGTGCAACAGTAGCATTGTATTTTTTGATGTTTTCGCGATAGTGGTGTTGGTGTCAGTGTATGTGCAACAGTAGCATTGTATTTTTTGATGTTTTCGCGATAGTGGTGTTGGTGTCAGTGTATGTGCAACAGTAGCATTGTATTTTTTGATGTTTTCGCGATAGTGGTGTTGGTGTCAGTGTATGTGCAACAGTAGCATTGTATTTTTTGATGTTTTCGCGATAGTGGTGTTGGTGTCAGTGTATGTGCAACAGTAGCATTGTATTTTTTGATGTTTTCGCGATAGTGGTGTTGGTGTCAGTGTATGTGCAACAGTAGCATTGTATTTTTTGATGTTTTCGCGATAGTGGTGTTGGTGTCAGTGTATGTGCAACAGTAGCATTGTATTTTTTGATGTTTTCGCGATAGTGGTGTTGGTGTCAGTGTATGTGCAACAGTAGCATTGTATTTTTTGATGTTTTCGCGATAGTGGTGTTGGTGTCAGTGTATGTGCAACAGTAGCATTGTATTTTTTGATGTTTTCGCGATAGTGGTGTTGGTGTCAGTGTATGTGCAACAGTAGCATTGTATTTTTTGATGTTTTCGCGATAGTGGTGTTGGTGTCAGTGTATGTGCAACAGTAGCATTGTATTTTTTGATGTTTTCGCGATAGTGGTGTTGGTGTCAGTGTATGTGCAACAGTAGCATTGTATTTTTTGATGTTTTCGCGATAGTGGTGTTGGTGTCAGTGTATGTGCAACAGTAGCATTGTATTTTTTGATGTTTTCGCGATAGTGGTGTTGGTGTCAGTGTATGTGCAACAGTAGCATTGTATTTTTTGATGTTTTCGCGATAGTGGTGTTGGTGTCAGTGTATGTGCAACAGTAGCATTGTATTTTTTGATGTTTTCGCGATAGTGGTGTTGGTGTCAGTGTATGTGCAACAGTAGCATTGTATTTTTTGATGTTTTCGCGATAGTGGTGTTGGTGTCAGTGTATGTGCAACAGTAGCATTGTATTTTTTGATGTTTTCGCGATAGTGGTGTTGGTGTCAGTGTATGTGCAACAGTAGCATTGTATTTTTTGATGTTTTCGCGATAGTGGTGTTGGTGTCAGTGTATGTGCAACAGTAGCATTGTATTTTTTGATGTTTTCGCGATAGTGGTGTTGGTGTCAGTGTATGTGCAACAGTAGCATTGTATTTTTTGATGTTTTCGCGATAGTGGTGTTGGTGTCAGTGTATGTGCAACAGTAGCATTGTATTTTTTGATGTTTTCGCGATAGTGGTGTTGGTGTCAGTGTATGTGCAACAGTAGCATTGTATTTTTTGATGTTTTCGCGATAGTGGTGTTGGTGTCAGTGTATGTGCAACAGTAGCATTGTATTTTTTGATGTTTTCGCGATAGTGGTGTTGGTGTCAGTGTATGTGCAACAGTAGCATTGTATTTTTTGATGTTTTCGCGATAGTGGTGTTGGTGTCAGTGTATGTGCAACAGTAGCATTGTATTTTTTGATGTTTTCGCGATAGTGGTGTTGGTGTCAGTGTATGTGCAACAGTAGCATTGTATTTTTTGATGTTTTCGCGATAGTGGTGTTGGTGTCAGTGTATGTGCAACAGTAGCATTGTATTTTTTGATGTTTTCGCGATAGTGGTGTTGGTGTCAGTGTATGTGCAACAGTAGCATTGTATTTTTTGATGTTTTCGCGATAGTGGTGTTGGTGTCAGTGTATGTGCAACAGTAGCATTGTATTTTTTGATGTTTTCGCGATAGTGGTGTTGGTGTCAGTGTATGTGCAACAGTAGCATTGTATTTTTTGATGTTTTCGCGATAGTGGTGTTGGTGTCAGTGTATGTGGAACAGTAGCATTGTATTTTTTGATGTTTTCGCGATAGTGGTGTTGGTGTGAGTGTATGTGCAACAGTAGCATTGTATTTTTTGATGTTTTCGCGATAGTGGTGTTGGTGTCAGTGTATGTGCAACAGTAGCATTGTATTTTTTGATGTTTTCGCGATAGTGGTGTTGGTGTCAGTGTATGTGCAACAGTAGCATTGTATTTTTTGATGTTTTCGCGATAGTGGTGTTGGTGTCAGTGTATGTGCAACAGTAGCATTGTATTTTTTGATGTTTTCGCGATAGTGGTGTTGGTGTCAGTGTATGTGCAACAGTAGCATTGTATTTTTTGATGTTTTCGCGATAGTGGTGTTGGTGTCAGTGTATGTGCAACAGTAGCATTGTATTTTTTGATGTTTTCGCGATAGTGGTGTTGGTGTCAGTGTATGTGCAACAGTAGCATTGTATTTTTTGATGTTTTCGCGATAGTGGTGTTGGTGTCAGTGTATGTGCAACAGTAGCATTGTATTTTTTGATGTTTTCGCGATAGTGGTGTTGGTGTCAGTGTATGTGCAACAGTAGCATTGTATTTTTTGATGTTTTCGCGATAGTGGTGTTGGTGTCAGTGTATGTGCAACAGTAGCATTGTATTTTTTTATGTTTTCGCGATAGTGGTGTTGGTGTCAGTGTATGTGCAACAGTAGCATTGTATTTTTTGATGTTTTCGCGATAGTGGTGTTGGTGTCAGTGTATGTGCAACAGTAGCATTGTATTTTTTGATGTTTTCGCGATAGTGGTGTTGGTGTCAGTGTATGTGCAACAGTAGCATTGTATTTTTTGATGTTTTCGCGATAGTGGTGTTGGTGTCAGTGTATGTGCAACAGTAGCATTGTATTTTTTGATGTTTTCGCGATAGTGGTGTTGGTGTCAGTGTATGTGCAACAGTAGCATTGTATTTTTTGATGTTTTCGCGATAGTGGTGTTGGTGTCAGTGTATGTGCAACAGTAGCATTGTATTTTTTGATGTTTTCGCGATAGTGGTGTTGGTGTCAGTGTATGTGCAACAGTAGCATTGTATTTTTTGATGTTTTCGCGATAGTGGTGTTGGTGTCAGTGTATGTGCAACAGTAGCATTGTATTTTTTGATGTTTTCGCGATAGTGGTGTTGGTGTCAGTGTATGTGCAACAGTAGCATTGTATTTTTTGATGTTTTCGCGATAGTGGTGTTGGTGTCAGTGTATGTGCAACAGTAGCATTGTATTTTTTGATGTTTTCGCGATAGTGGTGTTGGTGTCAGTGTATGTGCAACAGTAGCATTGTATTTTTTGATGTTTTCGCGATAGTGGTGTTGGTGTCAGTGTATGTGCAACAGTAGCATTGTATTTTTTGATGTTTTCGCGATAGTGGTGTTGGTGTCAGTGTATGTGCAACAGTAGCATTGTATTTTTTGATGTTTTCGCGATAGTGGTGTTGGTGTCAGTGTATGTGCAACAGTAGCATTGTATTTTTTGATGTTTTCGCGATAGTGGTGTTGGTGTCAGTGTATGTGCAACAGTAGCATTGTATTTTTTGATGTTTTCGCGATAGTGGTGTTGGTGTCAGTGTATGTGCAACAGTAGCATTGTATTTTTTGATGTTTTCGCGATAGTGGTGTTGGTGTCAGTGTATGTGCAACAGTAGCATTGTATTTTTTGATGTTTTCGCGATAGTGGTGTTGGTGTCAGTGTATGTGCAACAGTAGCATTGTATTTTTTGATGTTTTCGCGATAGTTGTGTTGGTGTCAGTGTATGTGCAAGAGTAGCATTGTATTTTTTGATGTTTTCGCGATAGTGGTGTTGGTGTCAGTGTATGTGCAACAGTAGCATTGTATTTTTTGATGTTTTCGCGATAGTGGTGTTGGTGTCAGTGTATGTGCAACAGTAGCATTGTATTTTTTGATGTTTTCGCGATAGTGGTGTTGGTGTCAGTGTATGTGCAACAGTAGCATTGTATTTTTTGATGTTTTCGCGATAGTGGTGTTGGTGTCAGTGTATGTGCAACAGTAGCATTGTATTTTTTGATGTTTTCGCGATAGTGGTGTTGGTGTCAGTGTATGTGCAACAGTAGCATTGTATTTTTTGATGTTTTCGCGATAGTGGTGTTGGTGTCAGTGTATGTGCAACAGTAGCATTGTATTTTTTGATGTTTTCGCGATAGTGGTGTTGGTGTCAGTGTATGTGCAACAGTAGCATTGTATTTTTTGATGTTTTCGCGATAGTGGTGTTGGTGTCAGTGTATGTGCAACAGTAGCATTGTATTTTTTGATGTTTTCGCGATAGTGGTGTTGGTGTCAGTGTATGTGCAACAGTAGCATTGTATTTTTTGATGTTTTCGCGATAGTGGTGTTGGTGTCAGTGTATGTGCAACAGTAGCATTGTATTTTTTGATGTTTTCGCGATAGTGGTGTTGGTGTCAGTGTATGTGCAACAGTAGCATTGTATTTTTTGATGTTTTCGCGATAGTGGTGTTGGTGTCAGTGTATGTGCAACAGTAGCATTGTATTTTTTGATGTTTTCGCGATAGTGGTGTTGGTGTCAGTGTATGTGCAACAGTAGCATTGTATTTTTTGATGTTTTCGCGATAGTGGTGTTGGTGTCAGTGTATGTGCAACAGTAGCATTGTATTTTTTGATGTTTTCGCGATAGTGGTGTTGGTGTCAGTGTATGTGCAACAGTAGCATTGTATTTTTTGATGTTTTCGCGATAGTGGTGTTGGTGTCAGTGTATGTGCAACAGTAGCATTGTATTTTTTGATGTTTTCGCGATAGTGGTGTTGGTGTCAGTGTATGTGCAACAGTAGCATTGTATTTTTTGATGTTTTCGCGATAGTGGTGTTGGTGTCAGTGTATGTGCAACAGTAGCATTGTATTTTTTGATGTTTTCGCGATAGTGGTGTTGGTGTCAGTGTATGTGCAACAGTAGCATTGTATTTTTTGATGTTTTCGCGATAGTGGTGTTGGTGTCAGTGTATGTGCAACAGTAGCATTGTATTTTTTGATGTTTTCGCGATAGTGGTGTTGGTGTCAGTGTATGTGCAACAGTAGCATTGTATTTTTTGATGTTTTCGCGATAGTGGTGTTGGTGTCAGTGTATGTGCAACAGTAGCATTGTATTTTTTGATGTTTTCGCGATAGTGGTGTTGGTGTCAGTGTATGTGCAACAGTAGCATTGTATTTTTTGATGTTTTCGCGATAGTGGTGTTGGTGTCAGTGTATGTGCAACAGTAGCATTGTATTTTTTGATGTTTTCGCGATAGTGGTGTTGGTGTCAGTGTATGTGCAACAGTAGCATTGTATTTTTTGATGTTTTCGCGATAGTGGTGTTGGTGTCAGTGTATGTGCAACAGTAGCATTGTATTTTTTGATGTTTTCGCGATAGTGGTGTTGGTGTCAGTGTATGTGCAACAGTAGCATTGTATTTTTTGATGTTTTCGCGATAGTGGTGTTGGTGTCAGTGTATGTGCAACAGTAGCATTGTATTTTTTGATGTTTTCGCGATAGTGGTGTTGGTGTCAGTGTATGTGCAACAGTAGCATTGTATTTTTTGATGTTTTCGCGATAGTGGTGTTGGTGTCAGTGTATGTGCAACAGTAGCATTGTATTTTTTGATGTTTTCGCGATAGTGGTGTTGGTGTCAGTGTATGTGCAACAGTAGCATTGTATTTTTTGATGTTTTCGCGATAGTGGTGTTGGTGTCAGTGTATGTGCAACAGTAGCATTGTATTTTTTGATGTTTTCGCGATAGTGGTGTTGGTGTCAGTGTATGTGCAACAGTAGCATTGTATTTTTTGATGTTTTCGCGATAGTGGTGTTGGTGTCAGTGTATGTGCAACAGTAGCATTGTATTTTTTGATGTTTTCGCGATAGTGGTGTTGGTGTCAGTGTATGTGCAACAGTAGCATTGTATTTTTTGATGTTTTCGCGATAGTGGTGTTGGTGTCAGTGTATGTGCAACAGTAGCATTGTATTTTTTGATGTTTTCGCGATAGTGGTGTTGGTGTCGGTGTATGTGCAACAGTAGCATTGTATTTTTTGATGTTTTCGCGATAGTGGTGTTGGTGTCAGTGTATGTGCAACAGTAGCATTGTATTTTTTGATGTTTTCGCGATAGTGGTGTTGGTGTCAGTGTATGTGCAACAGTAGCATTGTATTTTTTGATGTTTTCGCGATAGTGGTGTTGGTGTCAGTGTATGTGCAACAGTAGCATTGTATTTTTTGATGTTTTCGCGATAGTGGTGTTGGTGTCAGTGTATGTGCAACAGTAGCATTGTATTTTTTGATGTTTTCGCGATAGTGGTGTTGGTGTCAGTGTATGTGCAACAGTAGCATTGTATTTTTTGATGTTTTCGCGATAGTGGTGTTGGTGTCAGTGTATGTGCAACAGTAGCATTGTATTTTTTGATGTTTTCGCGATAGTGGTGTTGGTGTCAGTGTATGTGCAACAGTAGCATTGTATTTTTTGATGTTTTCGCGATAGTGGTGTTGGTGTCAGTGTATGTGCAACAGTAGCATTGTATTTTTTGATGTTTTCGCGATAGTGGTGTTGGTGTCAGTGTATGTGCAACAGTAGCATTGTATTTTTTGATGTTTTCGCGATAGTGGTGTTGGTGTCAGTGTATGTGCAACAGTAGCATTGTATTTTTTGATGTTTTCGCGATAGTGGTGTTGGTGTCAGTGTATGTGCAACAGTAGCATTGTATTTTTTGATGTTTTCGCGATAGTGGTGTTGGTGTCAGTGTATGTGCAACAGTAGCATTGTATTTTTTGATGTTTTCGCGATAGTGGTGTTGGTGTCAGTGTATGTGCAACAGTAGCATTGTATTTTTTGATGTTTTCGCGATAGTGGTGTTGGTGTCAGTGTATGTGCAACAGTAGCATTGTATTTTTTGATGTTTTCGCGATAGTGGTGTTGGTGTCAGTGTATGTGCAACAGTAGCATTGTATTTTTTGATGTTTTCGCGATAGTGGTGTTGGTGTCAGTGTATGTGCAACAGTAGCATTGTATTTTTTGATGTTTTCGCGATAGTGGTGTTGGTGTCAGTGTATGTGCAACAGTAGCATTGTATTTTTTGATGTTTTCGCGATAGTGGTGTTGGTGTCAGTGTATGTGCAACAGTAGCATTGTATTTTTTGATGTTTTCGCGATAGTGGTGTTGGTGTCAGTGTATGTGCAACAGTAGCATTGTATTTTTTGATGTTTTCGCGATAGTGGTGTTGGTGTCAGTGTATGTGCAACAGTAGCATTGTATTTTTTGATGTTTTCGCGATAGTGGTGTTGGTGTCAGTGTATGTGCA
Source organism: Trichobilharzia szidati (assembly GCA_944472155.2). NCBI lineage: Eukaryota > Metazoa > Platyhelminthes > Trematoda > Strigeidida > Schistosomatidae > Trichobilharzia > Trichobilharzia szidati. The sequence goes on from CALYDE020000804.1 coordinate 16,799, forward strand.
ACAGTAGCATTGTATTTTTTGATGTTTTCGCGATAGTGGTGTTGGTGTCAGTGTATGTGCAACAGTAGCATTGTATTTTTTGATGTTTTCGCGATAGTGGTGTTGGTGTCAGTGTATGTGCAACAGTAGTAGCATTGTATTTTTTGATGTTTTCGCGATAGTGGTGTTGGTGTCAGTGTATGTGCAACAGTAGCATTGTATTTTTTGATGTTTTCGCGATAGTGGTGTTGGTGTCAGTGTATGTGCAACAGTAGCATTGTATTTTTTGATGTTTTCGCGATAGTGGTGTTGGTGTCAGTGTATGTGCAACAGTAGCATTGTATTTTTTGATGTTTTCGCGATAGTGGTGTTGGTGTCAGTGTATGTGCAACAGTAGCATTGTATTTTTTGATGTTTTCGCGATAGTGGTGTTGGTGTCAGTGTATGTGCAACAGTAGCATTGTATTTTTTGATGTTTTCGCGATAGTGGTGTTGGTGTCAGTGTATGTGCAACAGTAGCATTGTATTTTTTGATGTTTTCGCGATAGTGGTGTTGGTGTCAGTGTATGTGCAACAGTAGCATTGTATTTTTTGATGTTTTCGCGATAGTGGTGTTGGTGTCAGTGTATGTGCAACAGTAGCATTGTATTTTTTGATGTTTTCGCGATAGTGGTGTTGGTGTCAGTGTATGTGCAACAGTAGCATTG